>BMAC01000495.1:708492-725201 GCA_014905375.1 Phtheirospermum japonicum
GACATTAGCTGCCGACGCCCGCAACCTGCGCCCGCGTCGATCGATGCACCGTCGATTCTTGGTCGACGCCACGCTTGTAGTTGCGTCGATCCTAGCTCCGTCGATCGATGCCATTGCCTGGTCGACGCGAGCAGCCTGCGCCCGCGTCGATCGATGCACCGTCGACGCTCCAGCAGTTTGAGCCGTTATTTTAGAAAATCTATAAAAGGCCGGTGGTTTCTTCATTTTAGTTGGCTGGAACGAGGGGGAAAGGTCCAGAATAATGTAGAGTAACACTCGGTTCATGCCAACCTTTCGATTTACGCAAAATTAGAGTTTTTATAGTTCGTAGTTTCGTCATTTCTATGTCATTCGACGTTCAAGGCCGTTTCTCATCGCTGATATATCATGTTGATTGCTGATGCTTTCTCTAGATCATAGGTTTTTCTGCACTTTGTTTAATAGTTTTTATAGTGTAGCTTTGGTTTTCCTTTGAATGTTAATGTTGAACTTTGATAGTATAATTTAGTGTAATCCTTTTATCGTTCTTCTCGTTCTTAATTTATGTTTACGTTCTTGCTTTGCGTTGAAATTATGATTCGATCATGATGATGTTTGTAGGCTAATTTTATCGTTCTAGTGCCTAGGGTCGTTTAGAACCATCGGGATTGATCTTGGAGACGATTTCGACGCACTAAAACCCTCGTTTTCATAATCGTTTTTTAAAGGTTATTTATTTTATTGCTCGTAGATGTTAGAAACCCACAAACCTTATTTGATCGCGTGTTTAGTTTAGTTTAGTTTTTATTTTTATTTCTCTGTACGTAAATTCAAACACCGAAATAGTTTCCAATTAGTCTTCCTTGTGATTCGACTCGAGTCAGCTTATCGCCTACAATAGCTCCGTTCTCTTGCGGACGAGCTTGTTATTTAAGCGAAAAAGTTCGATTCACCCCTTTTCCTTACACTACCAGCGGAGGTTGATGGCTTATCGGCGTGAAGAGCGGGACTCTTCTTGTTTCTTACTTCCCCTACGGAGGTTGATGGGTTGTCGATGGGAGGACCTGATTTTGAGCTCCTCGTTCTTTGAAACATGGGCTAGCTTCTGAACTTCACAAGGTTGTAGAAGATGAGAGAGAATTAGGGCTAGCGAATCGATAAAAAAAATGCCTTATTGTTGAGGTGAAACTTCAAGGTTTCCACTAGTGGTTTTTGGGGGAGAAAAACAGAGAGGCAGAGTGTTTTTGTGAGACGAGGTGAGGAGGTGGAGGTAGGTTTGAAGGGGTATTTTTGTATTATTTAATAATAAGGAGTGGGGTTAAATAATAAAATAAGAGGAGGGAGTGCAGACCAATTTTTTTAATGAGGGAGTGCAGAACAATTTAAACACACTATCGAGGATTTATCCTCAAATTACCGTATTAAAAACTCATATAGTATTATTTTACACAATATGTAGTAAACTTTTACTTGGGGATCGTCTTCAATCAAGCAAACAGACCGACTCTCATTCAAGAACCTTCTCTACAATTTCTTTGAATGTTATTTGAGGAATATATATTTTCAATTGCATCATTTCCCTATTAAACCAAAAAGGAAAAACACTTTAGAAACATAAATATACGAGCACAATTGCATTCACATAAATGCATTGAAACTAAGTTATATTTCATACAAATATGCATTGTAAAATCTAGATCCGTGGATGTAATTCCCTTCAACAAATATGTAGTGTAAGAATTCAATAAAAAAATGAAAGATGAAATAAAGGAAAACTCGATTAAATAAAACTCTGATTTTCACCCACGACTCATAGTATCATGGAAAAGGGGAATTCAATTTAATAAAGATAAAAGTTAATATTAAGTTATTTTAAGTACCCAAACTATAACTTAAGCACAACACCCCACTAAAATATCAGTTGTCAAAATAAACCTGAAGCAAGGTGTTGGTGGTTGTCTGAGTCGGACTGCCAGATGAGACGAGCCTCTCTTAGGTGGCAGTCCTCGAAGCACAACACACCACCCCCGTAAAGGTAAGATTATGTCAAGAGAACAAGCTTCCATAGAATCAACCATAGCAAACGAACTATCCAAATGACCTCCTAAAGGCAAAAAAGAAAACAGAGCAGCGAGTAACCAGTTTACCATAAATGACAGTGGTCCATGATTTAGTACACTTTACAGAAGCAAAGACACAGGCACTCGCCACAATGTCGTTATTCTTACAGGCCAGTGGCAGAAGGAGACAGTTGGTCCAATGAATATGAGGCAAGGAAGTAGTTCGGTAGAGAGATATTCTCCGGCGACCAGTACGAGGATGACATGTGGAGAAATGAAGTGAAAACCAGCGAGTCTCGTGGAGAAAGTATAAATAGAACCTCGAAAGGAGGATTAAGGGTCTTTGGGCGATTGTAGAAAAAAAATATTTTTGGAGAGAAAAGAGAAAAAATAAGAGTGACGAGCGATTTCTGTAAGAAGGGTCTCTCCCTTAAGTGGACGACCTAAATCTCAAGTTAATATCAACGAACTACTCTCATTATCTCCAACTTTTCTTCATGTTTTTACTGCATACACGTCTTTTATACTTGTGTGTGTGTGTGTGTGTTTAATTGGGTCTTTGTTTAATAATCAGTTTTTTGACATCAACACAACTTTTAAAAATTTATATAAATACACATCAAAAATCACCAATAGTACACAAATGTATATATATGCACAAGAAACTCACATATATAGGACTACAAGCTAATTTTAAAATTCAGTTCAAGCATTGAAATACTTACAAGACTGTAGCAATCAAAATAAACACACATACACACACACACACATACATATCCACCCTATTATACTAATTCAATGTACACTGTAATCTTACGCTTCCACGTGTTTTAAAACACTGATTTTTACCCATAATAATCTCTTTCTTTTTATCTTATATCTTTATCCTTCTTGAAATCTTCCCAAAAATACTTTTTTTATCCTTATCATTCTTCTCTTCATTCTTAAATGTCCCCAAAAAAAAATTCGACATATGAACGTTGTTTTTTATTTCTGATTCTAATTTCTAATCCATGCTCGATTTATGTGTATTATTGAATTGAGATCAAGTGGAGTTTATAAGCTACTTAAAATGAGTTGTGGTAATTGTTGAACCTTACAAAGAGGCAAATGTTACTCTTCATCCCGTTGTGTATTTTATTTTATATTCCATGAATTATATATGAAATAAACTTCCAATTTTTTTGTTGATTTTTTTTTTTAGTTTTTATTTGTGTATGTGGTTTTTTGTTTTGACGAGATTTTCTAAATTCTTGAAAATGCACGATTGTTCTGTGTAAATTAGAGTTTATTCCATAAAAGTCAAATAATTGTTTTGATGAAATTGACCTTTATTTTTAGAATTCAAAATAGTTCGTAATTCAATTTTTAAAAATTTTCATCCTGAATTTGTTCTCGTTATATTCCTCACCAGATTATAGTGCTTATTTTAGTTCTTATCAAATACTGACTTCTGGTTTCACAACTACCTAATTTGAAGGTGGAGCATATATTTATCTGATTTGTTGATTATTTATAGGATAAGAATGCATGATACATTTGAGAATTTAGGGATTATTTAAATGAGTCTCAAATCCTCCCTACTTTACTAATTAGATGTACACTCTAATTCCCTGCGTACACGGGAAGCCTCCTTGATTTTCCTTTTACATGTGTCTATCCATTTTTTTCTTTTTCGTATCATCTTTCTACTTTCTCTCTCCACTATCCCATTTTCAAAAGAAATCCTACACAGATGGGTATCTCTGAGTTGGTATACTATGGACCCAGGTGCACCTTGCAGGGTGCACCAGGTCCCACTTACCCAATATACTGCACGTGTGATCCCACTCTTAATTGGATTATTTCTCTTTGTCAATCGCGTCTCCGCAGAAAACCCCCAATTACATCTTTTCCTTCCTAACTTTCTTCATATTCTCAATCATGTCTTCATAGAAACCCGCCTCGCCAATTACACCATGGTCTTTGTAGTCGTCCTCGCCATCAAAATCTAAGACGCTGTGCAGCTCAGCACCTCGGCCTCACGAACTCCGCCAATAACAGAAACCCACCCCTTTGCCGTCAAATTCGACATTTTCTATAATTTGGATCTGAGCGTCAATTAGTTTCATTTTATTACTTTTTTGATATTTTATCTTTTTTGCTTTTTTTTTTTTTGATTTGTTCAAAGCTTTTTCATCTAAAGTGGTTCGAATTGTTGTTGTCATTGAAACTTTTGCTTCATGCAACTTTAATATGTGTTTTGCTACAAAATTGCATTATTGCATATCAACTATTTGTAGAAATGCCTGAATAGAAGATTTACATTAGTTAATATCATGAATATGTAGTTTGTGATGATATGAGCATGTTATATGTGATGATATGTACATTATCTGTGTGATGATATGTGAATATCTTATTCTTTTTTCCTTAAGACTGATGAAGAATATATATATATATATATATATATATATATATATATATAGTTTGTGATGATATGTACGTGTTCTATGTAATGATATATGCACGATATATGTGATGATATATTAATATCTGTGTAATGATATATGAATATCTTATTATTTTTTATGGGATTATAGATGAGTATATATATATATATGTAGTTTGTGATGATATGTTCATATTTGATGTGATGATAAGTTCATATTGTGTGTGATGATATATGAATATCTTATTCTTTTTTGTTAGGGAGGGGGGTGATTACAAATGAATATATATGTAGTTTGTGAGTATATGGCCTCCGAATCGGATGTTTAAGCAGCTGAAGCAATTTAACTAGGACATGAGAATGTTATCGCTGTTTTGGTTAGCAAGATCAAGAAATTAAATGAAACTCCAGTAGTTGGTTAACGAGACGAAGATTATGGAACTGATTTTTTTTCTTTGCATTTAAAAAAAAAGTGTCGACTCATATTTTGCTTTAGCTATTTTTTAATTATTAATTTAATTTGTCGTAGGTTTATGGTGTATGATTAGATATGTTTGATAAATCGTTTGTTGATTGGAGGTGAACTGCTTTTTGGAGTAGTTAATTGAATTTAAATGGGTATTTTTTGTCAATCCTTTTCCTTCTGTAAGTTTTATAGTTTTGAATTGATTCTTCCATTTGGATGAGACTGCATATATCAGTGTCATCTATCATCACATATAACTCTCAAATATCATCACATATAATACTCATATATCATCACATATAACTGTCATCTATTATCAAACTAAACTCTAAAAGGAAAAACATAAAACCTAAATTACTGTCATCTATTATCACATGTAACCAAAATATGTCATCGCAATAAGTGAAACATATCATCGTGTTTCACTACCAAATATCATCACATATAAAACATGAAAAATAAAACTAAATTTTAAAATGTAAAAAACTCAACCTTAAAAAGGAAAACAGAACTCTAAACTCTAAATTACTATTTAAAATAAAAAAAGCTCTAAATTACTATCATCTATCACCATATAGTTATAATATATCATCTCATAAAACTAAAATATATCATCACATTATTACTCTCAATTATCATCAAATATAGCTGACATATATCATCACATATAATAGACATATATCATCGTATACAAGTGTCATCTATCATCACATAATGAGCGCATATCTCATCACACATATAGGTTTAACTTAATACAATAATGTGGTCATTCTAATTATAATAATAGAGCTCATATGTACAAAAACTTCAATTTAGCAGCTTTTAAATTTCCATTGCAAACACTATTCATTCATGTCTCAAAAGTTTACAAATACTCATAAACCCAAACTCACTTTCTTGAAAAAGAGAAAACTGGGCAAATTATCACAAACTCAAATTCAAATTTCATCAACGCAATGCTTCCAAGAAACGAAATGAATGAAAGTCCCCAATGTGATCAAGTTCGTCGACATTTGCAGATGCAAATCCCCATATCTGGACACGATATCTCCCATGACATCACCCACATGCTTCATTCGATCAACAGAGCTCTACAACAAGTTCAGTTCTTGAACCCTGACTATAGTTGTTGGAATTTCCTGCCTGTCTTCACTACGAGCTAGAGCTCCTAGACGTCGGACCAGGACAAGGTTTCTAAACCGGCACATTCTGCCATATATCAGATAACTGTCATATATCATCACTTATAATTGACATATATCATCACATTTAACTAAAACGTATCATTACAAATAACTGTCACTTTCATTAGTAAACATAAAAAATCAAACCCTAATCCCTAAAGTGGAAAAACCAAGTTCCTAAACCCAAGATTTATGTCATATATCAACACAAATAACTAGCATATATCATCACACATAATAGGCATATATCACCACATCTAACTAGCATATATCATAATAAATAACTATCATATTATCAACAAAAATTAAACATCGAGCCTAAACCCTAAACATAAAACATAAAATTGAAAAACTAAACCCTAAACCCTAAAATGTAAAAACTAAACCCTAATCCTTTAACCCTAAATTTTTGTCATATATCATCACATATAATTGATATATATCATCACATATAACTAACATATATCATCACATATGACTGTCATATTCATCATCAAAAACGAAAAATTAAACCTAAAACCTAAACTAGTAGCTTATATTGTCTCATTTTCAAAATTGATCGATAATAAACTTCCCAAAAGTAGCTATAGATGACTGGAATATGAAACTTGGAAATGGTATTTTATCTTCTGTTATGCAAAATAGTAAGTTAGAATCACTAGTGACAATCATACTATTGGCATCTTCGGAGAAACATGTGAACCAATTAAAGTCACTCAAATCATGTTTATGTAAAGGTTATCACTAAATCACAAATGTCATTACGTGATAGAGATTTAACACTTACAGTGGATATACTTGAACAGGCGACATGATAAGATAACGACTATTGCAATCTGCATCATGTGAAACAAAAACACCATGTTTATCCAAAGTCTGCCCAGAAGAAGCCAACACAAGTAAAACTAACTTAATGAAGAAACATCACTATTTTTCTCCATTAATAGAAATAATTGGATTTTAAAAAAAAAATCACTTATAGTAACCAAACCTTCATGAAGACAAAGTCTTTAATTGTCGCAAGGCAACAACATATATCTGAAATAAAAAATAAATAAATAAAAGTAAAGGGGAAATATAATTGTGTTGTTAGAATAAAATTGATTGCTAAAAGTCTTGATCACAATATAAACCCAGATAAATTCAGAATATAACAAAAATTCATAAACAAGTCAAATAAGAAGAAAATTGATATAGGAACCAACCACTTTAATTTGCCTGTTGTCAAGTACCCTCGATCCTTTATCAGTTGAACATAGCAGTTTCAAGCAACTTAAGTAGCTTGTGTTGATGTAATAATAGTTGTAAGAAAATGGGTAACTAGTGGCAGAAAGTAGAACATAACAAATACACAAAGAAATCTGAAATCATCAATTTCCATTAAGAGTCAAATCATATTATAGTTTGTTTATCAGAGTAATCTTGCCACATAATACCTATTGTAATCATTTAAACTTGCTGATAGTTCAAGATTGGTTTAAGAACATTGGTGCTTCCTCATTCAAGTAATTATAAGGCAGAATTATGAATCAATTTGTTCATTTTTATTTTAGAATTCGAACTATTACCATGAACTGATATAGGTTCAAACATATAATAGAAGTGTTTGAATCACAATTTGCATCGGAACTAAATTATTTTCAGGATCAATGAAAGAAATTGCAAAATCAGATTTAAAGACTCCAAACAAAAATCTTAAAATCACACAATAATAATGAAAATACAAACCCTAAAAACAAAGATTAAGAGCTTACCCCAGAAACCTCGTCTATTGAAAAAAGATCGTAATCAAATCAAGAACAAAGTAATTGAAGTAATCAGAGAAGAGTTGATATCCTCACACAAGAATCATAAAATCCAAGTAGCTCGCACCACAACATAGAGACCGTCTCCATCGCATCGGAAAAACATATGTGCTGGCGGTTGCGTCACGGCGGAAAGAGAGAAAGGCTAAGCAACGAGGAAGAAAGGGAAAGAGAGAGAGAGAGAAAGCACTAGGTCATTCCAATTCGGATGAAAGTGATAAACCACACGTGTGAGGTAATAAAAGGGGGACCAGGTGCACCTTGCAAGATGTACCTGGGTCCATCTAATAAACTGCCGGTATCTCTCTCTCTCTCTCTTTGTTGCAGTTTATTCTGTTTCCATGTGGCTCTCTTCCTGCTTTTTCTTATTTCTATATGTGCTGCGTTTTGTTTATTTTTATTTGTTTCCTTTTTTTCCAAACCTCCTTCTACCGTTTTTCTTTTTTCTTTTTTTGTCCTTTTTATCCAGTTTTTTAGCACACCTATCTTTTCGTGTGCAGCAAAATTGACTAATAAGAAAAAGTTAATGTGTTTAAGTAATTATTTGACACCAACTTTTTAATCTGTGTGCGGCAAAATTGACTGATAAGAAAAAATTAATTTCATTGGTACTTGTATGTTTAAGTAATTATTTGACACCAAATCTTTATTGACTAATAAGAAAACATTAATGTGTTTAAGTAATTATTTGACACCAATTTTTTTAACTCTTCTTATGCTGCAGAATTTACTGATAACAAGAAATTAACTTTCATTAATAGTTTAAGTAATTATTTGACACCAATTTTTTTTATCTGTTCGTGTGATGCAAAATTGAATGATGTCATTTATACCTGTGTTTAAGTAATTATTTGACACCAATCTTTTTATTTAAATAATTACTTACACCAATTTTTTTATTTTTTAAATAATTATTTACACCAATTTTTTTATTTATACTATGTAATTGATTGGTGTTTTTTTATTTAAATAATTATTTGCACCAATTTTTTTTATTTATACTATGTAATTGACTAGTGTTTTTATATAAATAGTGTCGTAATAGTGGTTTTTACATACTATTTTTTAATTTATATTATTTGATCAATGGTCCTAATCAATTTGACTACTTGTTCCTAAAATTTTATTATATACTATTAGAGAGTTCTATATTATTTTTTTTTTATTGTATTTTATAGATTGTATTTTTGTTTGATATTTGTTGGAACTTATACTTTATTTGTTAAGATTATATATTAAGTTATATTTTCGAGAAAAAATTAATTATTTTTATATTAAATAACTCAAAAATGATATATAATATTTTTCTTAATATTATAATAACGTGTTCAAATAACTCACGTAATAAACAACAATATTACGCAAAGTGATGTTGGGATCAAAACGCAAATGTTGAGCGCTACGCGTTTTAAAACACAGGTTTTTACTCGTACTATCCATACTAATTCTTTTTTTTATCTTATATCTTTATCCTTGTGAAAATATTTTCAAAAATACTTCCATATTATCCATATCATTTTTTTCTTCATTCTTAAATGTCACCCAAAAAAGATTCGACATATGAACTTTGGTTTTGATTTCTTATTATAATTTTTGATCCATGATCGATTTATATGTATTATTGAATTAAGATATCAAGTGGAGTTTTATAAGTTAGCTCAATCATTAGTTTTTATAAAGAAAATCTCAATCTAGCTGAATCATTTTTATTTGATAAAATCAATAATTTAAATCCATATTAATAAGCAGATCACGTAAAGTAGGAAATTTTATAAAATATTGATTAGAAATTTCTACAAATTTTTTCTAAATATTCTATGGACATTAGTGAAGATTCTAAAAAAATTATTTAATGTATATATTTCAACGTACAACAATCAATATCATTTTAAATAAATAATATCCCATCACCTAATTGAAAATAAATAATAAATAAACCTATAATTTTCCTTCCTCTCTCTTATTCCCAACATAAAAACAAAATCAACACATATGTAAAAGATTTATTTGAATAAAACACTCAAATTCCTAATTCAACAACCAAATAAATAAATAAGTAAATAATTGATAAGAAAAATTTAAGATCTTGAGGTTTAATATAAAAAAATATTCATCCTAAATAAATATACTATTCACAATTCATCCATATTCCAATAAAAACAAGACTACAATGGATTTAAAAGATCTATTTGAATAAAACAATAATTGATTAAAAAATTGAGGTTGAATATAATAAAATATTCATCCTAAATAAATACTTGATTTATAGAACAATTAAAGAAGTTGAATATAATAAAATGTTCATCCTAAATAAACATCATTATGGGTAAAAGTATATATATATTTTTCCTATTGAAGTTTGGGACGACTATAATTCATATATTGGATGAACATTAGTTTTTTTGGAATTTTGAACTCAAAATATGCTTAATCCGTCTCTTGTTATAATTTTTTGTTGATGCATTTTTATATTAAGAATATATGGTAATATATATTCTTATTTCTCATGACGACTGTATTTGACTGTTGTTGTTTTCTTGAAGTAATTTATTTTGTCCCGTCTATGCATTTTTCTAAACTATGTAGTGAAAGTTAATGGTGTAAATTGTGATTTTGCTAAAAAAAAAGATTGAAATCGACGATTGGAAGTTAATGGTAGTTAAAGGGTTGAGATCATATTGTGATTTATACTTGAAAAATCAAAATTCTACACACACACACACAACATATATTTATATATTAACTAGTGCTTAACCCGTGCGATGCACGGAGTGAATTTAGATGGATGGTGTAAATTCATTCAATGTAAGTGTAATATTATTAATTTATTAATGTAATATAAAACTTAAAATACTCAAGTCACGATTTGGTCAATACGAGCAAATTTAAAACAAAGGGCGTGGATATATGCACCTCGGTTTATTTATTAGTTCACCATACTAAAAGTGTTATCACAACCATACACCCCCAAATTTAAAACAAAGGGTGTGGATATACGCACCTCGTTTTATTTATTAGTTCACCCTACTAAAAATATTATCACAAAAATGTCAATATTATCCTTAAACCCTACACCCCCAAATACTTCATCTCCTTCAACTCTCCACCACCACTCCAACCGTCGCCCATCATCGCCGTAACTGCCATGGCCGTCGTCTATTGAAGAACATAAACAAAACATGCACACGGAAATACGCTGCTGCCGTCGTGCCATTGAAGAAAGAAAAAGAAAGAAAATGCCTTGAAAAAGTAGTTTGAACCAAACTTTGGAACACAAAATATATGTTTAAAGAATCGATTCAAACACAAAATACAACTGCAAAAAATTGATTCGCACACAAAATACATGTTCGAAAAATTGATCTGAACGCCCCCTTTAAGGCTTGTTCGATTTTTTGTTTTCGAACAACGTAGTATTGTTCGATCTAAAAGTTCAAACACATGACATATGTTCGAGAAACCAGAGACGAACACCTATTTTGCATCTATTTCTTACCTTTGTCACCCAAATCCATCACATACCTTTCACCACCCATCACGTTTTTTCTACTTATTGTTCAATGGTGGCGGCGCCGATGTAATGGGCGATGATAAAGGCAGATTTGGAGTGGTGGTGAAGGTTTATAGAATATGATGTGTTTGGGGGTGCAGTATTTATTTATTTATTTATTTATTTATATATATTGGGGGTGCGGGGCGTAGTTTTGGAATTTTTGTTGATTTTTTCTTATTTGAGTGAACTCATGAGTAGATGGGGTGCCTATATCCGCGCCCTAAAACAAATTAAAGGTAAATAACTCCACACTTATATATTATGAAATAAATTTTTGCATACCACATTATACGTCGAGTTATAGTTTAACTCACATGACAATAGTTTCAAGCTCTCCCATTTAGTTAGTCGCGAAACAATCATATCATTCACTTTTATTAAAAATCATTGGTTCCATCTCATTGTTTAGTCTTTGTATCAAAGACAAAGTGAAGATCTTATAATAAATTTAGACTTCTCTAATTATTGGTATCCGTTGTACTTGTTTGTCAACATGTACACGAAGGTTTATCATTAGATTATGTCATAATTCAATCACATCAATTTGTTTGAGTACAACTTAAGTACAACTGAATAATCTAGTTGTACTTTAGTCGTACTTTATTGTGCGTTTTATTTTAGATATAATTTATATCAACATAGTTATAAATTATTAAATAAACCTTTAACCAATAAAAATATAATACTTGTAATATAAATTTTAAAAAAAAATATAAAATCAACTAAACAAATACAAAAAGATATATGTAGATTATAAATATATATTAATGAAAATGAAATTAAAAAAGTCACGAAAGTCATATATATTATAAATAACATAAAATAAATCCTAAACTATTTTAAGATTGGATTAAAATAATATGTTTTCTAAATAATTATTTAATAATGAGAAAAATAAAGAAATGTTATAAAATAATAACATAAATCATAAAAGAATATGAAATTTAAATATATATAAGAAATATATTTTATATACAAATACTTATCAAATAATTTAATATAAATGATGAAGAAAGTGATAGTTTAAATAATATAAAATAAATCTTATTTCACAGTAATTCTATAGAATAAGTTAAGACTAATTTAAATCCTGAATAATCATTTACTAAATCCTAAAGTAACAAAACACACTTAAAATTCTATAAATAATAAAAAAAATATGAATTTAGTTAAATAAATATAAAATATATGTTTTAATTATAAATAGTTCTTAATAATTTCTAAAATAAAATAAAATATAAATATAAATATTATAATATAATATAATGATAGAAATATGAAATTATTTTGAAATCAGATAAAAATATAATAAAATTATATTAATTTCTAAATATTTATTTTAAAGACATTGAAAGAATAAATTGGCGATAGTGATAAATTAAATTAAATAAATATATAAAAGTTCATTTTAAATATTTTTTTATCTATTGAAAGTTGATAATTAAAACAAAGATCAAGAAGTTATAAAATATAATAAAATAAATCTTAAAATATTTATAGAAAGTAATATACTTAATTAATGATATATTATAAAAAATTATCTCCTAAATATAGAAATTAAAAATATATATAAATACTGTAAAAATATAAAAAATACTACAAAAATTAAAAAAGAACTACCAAATAAATGAGACATCGTATTAAAATTTTAATTGAGGGCCTTTGTATTCTATTTAAATATCGTTATTATTTTTAAATCAGACCAATAATTGATTCGAGATAGCCACTGAGTAACCCGAGAATAAATTAAAATTTATATATAGATTTCAATTTATACGAAAGTAATTATATAACCAAGAGTAATAAATCATTGATGTGTGGATTTCTAATGTTAAATACTTAAAGTCATAGTCATTAGTCACAAATTATTAATATACAAACGTTCATAAGTAATTATTTAGTTAAAAATTTTAAAATAATGTATTGAATTCTTTATATTATGCGATTATATAATTATTTTTTTGTTCTGCCCAAATATAATTTTGATTTCAAATTTTAATCAAATAATTGTATAAAGTTATTTACCTTTCAGTTATGTTTATAATGTAATTTCTTAGTTTATTTTAGGAAAAAAAAGTGTCATTATCAAGTCCGTGACACGTTTAGGGTCAAATCTTGGGTCATCCGAGTTTTACTCGAGTCACATATAGAAAACTGAAAGATATGATGCTATTAGGTTTGTCCCCGTATCACCTGGTCTGGTCAACAAATAAAATTATGGAATAAAAGATAAGTTATTGTTACCGATTATAATTTTTTGTCTTCGTTGCATCAATTTTCTAGTTGTACTCATACTAACTTTTTTTCTAGTTAACAAATTATTAAATAATTTTTAAATCAAATAATAAATTTTATATTTTTTTATTCATTTTATTTATTTCCCAATCTTGTTTATATTATATTATAATTCTTGTAATGTTTGATTGTTTTCTATTTTTAAATTTAGTTAATAATTCTCTATAGTTTAATGGTACTTTTTTTTGTAGCTATGAATTCATATTTAATTTTATAATATTAGCAAATTTTTGGTTTGTTTTCTATTTTTTGTATCTATTAAATAAATATGTGTAATTTATAATATTAGCAACTTTTTCGAGCTTTGCATATTTATAAACTAATTATTTAAATTTATTTATATATTATATATTTATATTTTATTTTTAAGATTTCTTATATATATATACGTGCGTGTGTGTGTGTGTGTGTGTGTGTATACACACACTCACACACATAATATTTTTGTAGTTGCTATTATTGTTTTTTATTTTATTTTATATTTTTATCGATTCTTATTTTTATATTTATTTAATAATTTTATAGAATCTAATTATGACCCAAAATTTGTGACTCGAGTAAAACTCGGATGACCCAAAATTTGACCCTAAACGTGTCACATACTTGACAATGATACTTTTTTTTTTTCCCAAAAAAAATTAAAAAATTATATTATGAACATAAGTGAAAGGTAAATAACTTTATACAATTACTTTATTAAATTTTGAAATCAAAATTATATGTGGGCATAACAAAAGAATAATTATATAATCGTATAATATAAAGAAATAATTATTTATGAACGTTTGTATATTAATAATTTGGTACTAATTACTATTACTTTAAGTATTTAACATTAGAAATCGAATCATAAATAATTTATTACTCTTGGTTATATAATTACTTTTGTATAAACTGAAATCTATATATAAATTTTAATTTATTATCGAGTCCATCAACTGACTCGATGACTTGGTGGTTAATTACTCAGTGGCTATCTGAAGTCAATTATTGGGCTGATTTAAAAAAATAACGATAGTAAAATAGAATACAAAGGCCCTCAATTAAAATTTTAATACGATGCCTCATTTATTTGGGTTTTTTTTTTCATTTTTTTAGTATTTTTTATATTTTTACAATATTTATATATTTTTTTTATTTTCTAGATTTAGGAGATGCTTTTTTATAATATAACATTAATTAAGTATATTACTTTCTGTAAATAAGATTTATTTTATTATATTTTATAATTTTTTTGATCTTTGTTTTAATTATTAACATTCAATAGATGAAAAATATTTAAAATTAACTTTTATATACTTATTTAATTTAATTTATCACTATCACCAATTTATTCTTTTAATGTATTTAAAATAAATAATTAGAAATTAATGATAATTTTATTATATTTTTATCTGATTTCAAAATAACTCCATACTGGTATTATTATATTATGATATTTATATTTTATTTCATTTTAGAAGTTACTAAGAACCATTTATAATTAAAATATATATGTTATATTTATTTAACTAAATTCAGATTTTTCTAATTATTTTATTATTCATATCATTTTAAGTGTGTTTTTAATTTTAGGATTTAGTAAATGATTATTCAGGATTTAAATTATTTTTAATTTAATCTATAGAATTATTTTGAAATAATATTTTTTTATATTATTTAAACTATTACTTTCTTTATCATTTTTTGAAATTATCTGATAATTATTTGTATATAAAATATATTTCTTATATATATATATAAAATATTTCATATTCTTTTATGATTTATTTTATTATTTTATAACATTTTTTTTAATTATTAAATAATTATTTTGAGTTCACAATATTTCAATACAATTTTAAAATAGTTTAGGATTTATTTTATATTATTTATAATATATATGACTTTTGTGATTTTGTAAATTTTATTTTAATTAATATATATTTACAATCTAAATACATTTTTTTGTATTTATTTAGTTGATTTTATATATTTTTTTAAAATTTATATGACAATTATTATATTTTTATTGTTTAAAGGTTTATTTAATAATTGTATAATTATGTTGGTATAAGTTATATCTAAAATAAAATGTACAAGAAAGTACGACTAAAGTACAACTAMATTATTCAGTTGTACTCAAACAGATTGATGTGATTGAATTATGACATAATCTAATGATAAACTTTCGTGTACATGTTGACAAACAAGTACAACGGATACCGATAATTAGAAAAGTCTAAATTTGTTATAAGATCTTCACTTTTTCTTTGATACAAAGACTAAACAAGAAGATGGAATCAATGATTTTTAATAAAAGTGACTAATATGATTGTTTCGCGACTAACTAAATGAGAGAGCTTGAAACTATTGTCATGTGAGATAAACTATAATTTAAGGTATAATGTAGTATGCAAAAACTTGTTTCATAATATATAAATGTGGAGTTATTTACCTTTAATTTGTTTTAGGGCGCGGATATAGGCACCCCCATCTATTCGAACACAAAGTACAACTAGGAAAAATCGATTTGTACACAAAATACATGTTCGAAAAATTGGATTATTTATATATTATATATTATATATTTATATTTTAATTTTCATATTTCTTATACACACACAAAAAAAAAAAATAATAATAATAATATTTTTGTAGTTGCTATTATTATTTTTATTTTATTTTATATTTTTATTTATTATTTTATTTTTATATTTATTTAATAATTTTATAAAATCTAATTATGAATCTTTTTGAGTTAATTTAAATTATTTGATGATTTTTCTCTTTAATTTTATTTGATTGTTGAGTTTTTGGTTTTGTTACATATTTATGAAATAAGTATTTATAGTTTAATTATAAGTTCTTATATTTTTATATATATAGTTTTATTAATATTTTTAATTTTATTTCAAGAATTTTGAAAAAATATTTATGTTTTACTTTTTCTTTTT
>BMAC01000495.1:725233-744531 GCA_014905375.1 Phtheirospermum japonicum
TATATACATATAAAATGTTTTTTTTATATTTTTTTCAAAAGAAATTATATTATTTTTATTTTTCTCAGCTCTTATTTATTATTACATAATTTTTCTATATATTTAATATTTTATTTACATAAATCATAATCTCCAAAGAATATTACATAAATAATTATATAAATAATAAATATGTATACTAAAAATAGTAAGTAAAATGGGCGGGAAGATTTTGAAAAATATTTTTAGAAACGCTATCCATATATATATATATATATTATAATACTAAATACCCGTGTCCTCTTGTTTAGGTTATGATCAGAATGTAATTCTTTCTTTCGATATTATCCAAGTGAATGGATTCTAATTGTTTATTCATCATCTTTGCAGTGAATTTGATCTTAAGTAAGTCGGAGAACTCACTATAACCATCTTAAAGAAACACAACTTAAATACATGGAATTTATTGGAAAAATTGATCCCTGTGTTGTTTTAGAAATTCGGCCTCCTATTTAAAGTCAAAATGAAGATTATAGAAAACAACTTGAATCCTATTGGGAATGAAACATTCAAGTTAATCACAGAGGATAAGGAGACGCAGTTGCTCATTATTGAGCTTTTTAATCTCTCTACTTTGTTTTGTTTCTCCACATTTCTTGTGTAAAATTTTAACATTTAATAATGTAATGCATATATTTGTGTGTGAATTATTTTGTATGTATACCCGTGTTACACATGGGTATTGCGATGGTTTTATTCTAATATGATATTACACATTTGGAGATACTCTATGTTTTCAATTTTGTTCTTTTTTAACTTATTTGAAATATGTGGAATTTTCTTTATTATTTGCAAAATATAATTTTATTTTGAATAGAATTTGTTATATATTTTATCAAATCTAACATACCCTTATCTTTATTTCTTTTATTAAAATCTTTCAAATTATATAGTTTTAGAAAAAAGTCTATATTCTTCTCTATTTGTTTTTATTTTTCACAATAAAATATTTATTTTTTGCAACATTTTTTGGTATTGTATTAAAATGATGTTTTATTATACAACAGATAAATACTTCATTCTGTTCGTGTCATCAATTCTTAGTAATGGTCAGTTTTATGTTGCAATGTCAATAGTAAAAGTAGAAAATGATTGAAGAAGCTCTATTATGAAAAAAGAAGAATTATAGATAATTATCCTAATACATGGGTACTCCTTCTGAAGATAGTTTATGATATCCTGAGTCCCCTTCCACAATCTCTTCGGTGTACCTAAATAAAATTAACAGAAAATGGCTCAGTTTTTTCCATTTTTTTTAAATAAAATCGTCTGATGTTAATTCGGGCGTCTTAACATCAGTCTTAACATCTGTTTTTTTTTCGTTATTTACAACTCTGAAACTGTTTGATGTTAATTCCGATATTGTTACACAGAACTTAACATCATTTTACTGATACTTATTTACAATATCCATAGACCTACGGTTTTACAATTGGCATCCAGAGCGGGTTACTTGACGTACTAGGTTTACTGATCCTTATTTGTAGGACAATATGGACGCTCAGGGGAATCCTCGACCCCCTATCCTCAATGGTGAGAATTACTCCCTCTGGAAGAAGAGGATGCGGTGGCATATTAAGAATATTGATGAATGTGCGTGGAGAACCATTCTGGTGGGATGGGAAAAACCACGTGTCACTGATGCTGATGGGGACACCATCATCAAGAAAGAAATAGACTGGACTGCTGATGAAATAGCCCTATCTAACTGGAATTCTAAGACCATCAACACCCTTTGTGGATATGTTGACTCGAACTACTACAAAGTTATCAAAAAGTATGAGTCGACAAAAGATGCATGGTATGCAGCGGGTGTGTGAAGGAACCCAAAGTGTGAAGAAATAAGATTAAGAATGTTGACTGCTACTTTCGAGTCGATGAGGATGGATGAAAAAGAGTCCATCATGGACTATGCCATGAGAATTTCAGACATCGCAAATGAGTGCGGGTAGACGTGTTCAGACGGTTCGAACCGCCGGTTCGATTTCGACAGAAACCTCGAACCGGAACCGAACCGTGAAATCGGCAGGTTTGTGGCGGTTTGAAAACCGCCGGTTCACGGTTCTGGTTCGGTTTGGCCGGTTGTTTCTTTCTTTTTTTTTTTAATAAAAATTCATATTTTTGGATTTTTAAAGTTAATATATATTTTTTTAAATGTATGTGAGATGAGATCAAATGAGAAAATAGAACAAATACTATGAAATTTTGGATTTATTAAAAAAATTGTGAAATTGAACCATTTAAAATACTTGAAGTTAAAATAAAAAGAATTATATTTTAAGAATTTTAAAATTTTGAAGTTAGTGAGAAAATATAACAAATACTTTGAAATTTTGAATTTTATTAAAAATATATCAAATTGAACCATTTATAATATTTAAGTTAAAATAAAAAAATTATATTAGAAGAATTTTGAAATTTTGAAGTTAGTGAGGAAGTATAACATGTACTTTGAAAATTTGAATTTATTAAAAAATATATGAGATTGAGCCATTTAAAATATTTGAAGTTAAAGTAAAAAAATTATATTAGAAGAATTTTAAAATTTTGAAGTTAAGCGAGAAAATATGAATAATATTTTTAATAAATTCAAAAAAAAATAAAAAGAAATTGGACTTGAACTATTTTCAAATATTTGAAGTTAAAATCTGAAATTTTAATTTCAAATAATTGAAGATAGTTGCCTACGTATCCCTTACCTTGGGAATCAAAGTCCACGTAGTTCTCACTTACCTTACTTACCTTGGAATCGGAAGCGGTGGTGCGGGGGGTACCATAGTCATCCATTTACCAACTCGTTGCTAGATCCTATAGTATCATAATACGTCTCGCTCTCTTCATCTTCACTAAGAACGTTTTTTTGTTTCCATCAATCGGCGTTGACCCAATCATGCAACAACATTTGACACTCGAGATTGTGAGGTGTAAGTTTGGATCTCCGCTCATCCAGCATGTACCCCCCTTCACCGAATGCTTGTTCGACTGAAACGGTTGATACGGGAACGGCCAATATCTCCCTCGCAATGATGTTAACAATGGGTAAAGTGATCTACTCGATGCCCATCAATTCAAAATATCAAACTCGCTATCGGCTTCATTTTCTCCCAATGTTCCATACTCAAAATCCGTTGTTAGATAAGCTTCAAGTTCTCGATAAGGGTTAGAACTGAATGAATAACCCGAACGCCCCATTCGTGATTTTTTTTTTGTTTCAAGAAATCTTGAAATCCCTCAATTTTATCGTCGTCGTCACCACTTCTACTAGGGTTACCACTTCTAGTAGAAGTTTGTAACCCGGAAGTACTCATAGGAAGAGGACCATCAAAATTTATACTATATTCTTTAAATATATCAAATAAAGACTTTTTCACATTTTTGAATAATATTTTCAGGGGAAGGATATTTAAACTCTTCAAGGGGCAATAAAGCATCATAATAACTGTTAAGATAAAGTTCTAAACCACTTTCTCTATTAGATCCTAATAATAGAGAAGAGGAGTTCGTACTTACCTGTCCTCCTTGTAGTTGCGTTTGAGTCCAATCGATACCGACTTTGTTAGGGTGTTTGTTGTTGAGATGGTTGTGCATATTCCCATATCCTCCTCCTTCTATAAATTGGTAAGATGATGGACAATAGTTGCAAGTGCACGGTACCTCCTTTTTCGTTTTTTTCCATCTTTAGGAGGTGGCTCGTTTGCGGGTGGTGGGATCTCAATTTTTTGAAAATGTTTCTTGAAAATGTCGGGTTTTAACTTCGTTGTTTCCCGAGAATAAGTTTTTGGGTTTCTTGGAGGCAACTCGTCCTCCTCTTCATTGGGCGGCGGCACTTCCTCACCGGCAAATGCGGAGGCGGCTCGATAACAACGATCAATGTCGGTATCACTCCAATCTTCATCAATGTCGATGCAATTGGGGTTGTAGTCACCGACCGAAGGAGTGTTGCCTTGTGATAAGCTGATGGAATGGACATTGGCATCATCATTTAGTGTTATACTCTTCCCCTTATCGGCTCGACGAGAACGAGAAGAACCTCCACGACTTGACATTTTTTTTAGAAGTTAAGATTAATACAAAAAAATAAGAAAGAGTAGTAGTAGGATTATAAGTAGAAAGTACGAAATATATTTGGAATTATAACACTAAACTTAAATAAGTTTAGGATTAGGAAGACTTGATAATTAAAGAATCTTAATAAATCACTAAATTTGCAAAGAGGGACAATGTAGAATAGAGAGATTTTAGAAGATGATAGATTGGTGTGAGATAAATGAGTTGGAAATGAGGGGTATTTATAGGAGGGAGAAAAAAAAGCAGGCGGGAAAACCGCCTGTTTTGGACTAAACCAGCCGATTTCGGTTCAAACCGGTGGTTTGATCAACGGTCACTTAATCTCAACTGTTGATCATCAAAGGTCACTTGATCAAGACCTTCGGTTTCAAACGCCGCGCTGACCGTGCCCAACGTCTAGTTGTTGATCGGTTGAACCGCCGGTTTGAACCGACAATTTTTTTTAATTCTCAAGGGGTTCAAACCACCAGTTTACAGTTTGAGAAATGGGGAAACTGGAACCGAACCACCTTAACGGGAATTTTGGTTACGGTTGCAGTTCAAACCATGGTCAACAGTTTCCACAACCGTTGACCAGTAGTTTGGCCAGTTCGGGTGAACCGGTGAACACGTCTGAGTGCGGGAAACTTGGTGAAGAAATGACTAACTCACGCCTTATGGGAAAGTTGTTAATATCTATCTCAAAGAAATCCAGCATCAAAGTGGTAGCCATTAAAGAAGCGAAAGACATAGATGATCTAGACTTCGATGCTCTAGTAGGCTCACTCAAGACATTTGAGATGGAACATCTTGGTTCCAACTCAACGAGCAAGCCTGGCTCCAACGCATATTGAAAAAGGATATTAATATATTATTAGCAGCTTGGAAGACTTGTTCAGGTGGGAAAAGACCTTTCCTTTGATGGATTTGAAGAGAATAATTATTATTGGAATTAAAAAGGAAATAAATTCAAGACACCTCCTTGAAGAAGGATTTGGTGAGAGAAAAGGAGACCACCAAATCCTATAAAAGGAGCGATGCCGAGCACACACGAGAACTCTCCCAACTCTCGAACTTCTTGGGGATGAAAACCCAAGAGTGTTCTTTATTTTCTTTCTTCTATTATTCTTAGTTTTTAAATTTCTAGTTCTTAGATTAAGTAGAATTATTCTTTAGATAGTTTTGATGTTAAAAGTAGATTAATCATTATTTGTGGATATCTCAATTGGATGATGTTACTTTCTTCTTTCGTTAATCAGTAAGTTTTCGATTTCCTTCGATAATTAGTAAGTTTTTGTTTTCTCTTGCTTAATTAGTTTAATTGATTTTATTAGAACAACTGATCTTCAAACAAACCCTCTCATGTATGATGAATTGTATGGATCTTGAGTATGTTGATGATTGTGTTGGGTTTGTGATGATGAGATTTGTTGGCTAGATCTTCTGGGTCTAGAGCCTACAATCGTTGTGAACCATCAATTGAGTTTTTCCAATAGATTTTGGAGACGAATCGAAGCTCTAGAACCCTTGTTTTCTTAAAACTTTTTAAAATTAATAAATCTTATGTTCATTGTTCTTGATTGAGTATTTAAATTATTTATTTTTATTATTTTCTTATTCGTGAAAAACAAACACAAAAGGAACTTTTGAATCTAGTTTTCCTCTTAGATCAACACGAGTCAACTTAACCACCTACAAGTGATCCCGTTCTCCTGCGGGCGAAATTTTTAAAATTAACAACTTTAAATAAAAATAGGTGTAGAGAAGTTTGAATCAAAAGGTAAAGTATGGTGGAGGTGCAAATGGCCAAATCATTGGCCAAGGAACGCTTCAATTTTCCTGGTATTGCAAAGATTGAAAATATGTTACTAGTTGAAGGTTTAACTGCGAACTTGATAAGCATAAGCCAACTGTGCAATGGTGGTTTCAGTGTCAAGTTCACCCATGAAAAGTGCGAAGTTTATGATGAGGGCAATGCATATATCCTTATTGGTCAGAGGACCTCGGACAATTGTTACCAAGTTAACGACGATGTGTTTTGCAAACTGTCACAACTAAGTGATGCCGAGGTGTGGCGTCAAAAGCTCGGCCATGTCAATTACAAGATGTTAGACAGATTGGCCAAGAAGGAAACTGTGAATGGACTACCTACCTAAGATCAATACTAAAACCATCCGATGCATGCCAAAAGGGGGAGCAGGTTAGGGTGTCACATCCAAATGTGGAAAGTCTCACTACATCAAATTGTTTCGAGCTTCTTCATATGGACCTTATGGGACCACTTGAAGTAGAAAGCATTGGCGGTAAGAGGTATGTACTTGTGATTGTAGATGACTTTTCTTGCTTTACATGGGTAGAATTTTTAAAACAAAAGTCTGAGGCTTTCAATGCTTTTAAAAAACTTGCCATTCGTTTTGGTGTGAGTATTGGTAAGATTAGGTCTGGTCATGGAAAGAGTTTGAGAATGCATCTTTTGCAAACTATTGTTCCAAAGTTGGTATAAGTCATGAATTTCTTTCACCCATCACCCCCCAACAAAATGGGATAGTCGAACGTAAGAATAGGTCTCTTGCTGAGATGACTAGGACTATGCTCATTTCTAATGGAATTGCAAAATATTTTTGGGCTGAAACTATGAAAACTGCATGTCATGTAATTAATAGGGTGTATTTTAGACCAGGGTCTTGTGTTACTCCCTGTGAATTATTGTTGGGAAAAAATCCAAATTTGAGCTACTTTCATATTTTTGGGTGTATCTGATATGTGCTTAATGACTTGACTCAAAAAGTGATAAATGTATTTTCAGGGGATATTTCAAAATAGTCATGCATAAAGAATGTTTAATCTTAGAACACACTGCATGATTGAGTCGGTTAATGTCAAGTTTGATGATATGATTAGTGGTGTTAAACCTGCCGAGGATAATGATATGGTTTATGATCAGAATCCTCAAGATAATATCACGGTTGGTGTAGATGAGACTGCAGGTGTTGAAAGTGAAGATGCAGGTGGTGACAGTTTTGGTGACTTGACACCAAACTTAACACCAACACAGGCTGCTCCAGAATCTGATTCTAAATCAGATGAGGAAGATCCAGATGAACAGACTGATTTACACCAGAGAGACATTCCCTCAAGAATTCAGAGGAACCATTCTACAGACCAAATCATTGGAGATCTTGATGAAAGAAGCACAAGAAAGCGACAAATAAATTTCAAAGAGATGGTTAAGTATGTTTGTTTGTCTACTAAATTTTCAAATTCTAGAATCTTTATTTCTTTCCAAGACAGAGCCAAAGATGTAGAAGATGCTCTGAAGGATGAATTCTTGATAAAAGCCGTGCAAAAAGAGTTGGGCCAATTCGCCAAGAATGATGTATGGGACTTAGTTCCTCATCCAGAAAATTCACATGTTACTAGAACAAAGTAAATCTTCAAGAATAAAATGGATGAGGCTGGAGATATTGTGAGGAACAAGGGACGATTAGTTGCACAGGGGTTCACGCAAATAGAAGGTATTGATTTTAATGAGACGATTGCTCTAGTTGCTTGCATAGAGTCGGTAAGACTCTTACTTGCTGTTGCATGTCACGTGAAAATATCTCTACACCAAGTGGACATAAAAAGTGTTTTAATTAATGGAGTTTTAAGTGAAGAAGTTTTTGTTGAGCAACCTAAAGGGTTTGTTGATCCCCACAAACCAGATTTTGTTTTAAAATTGAAAAGGGCTTTGTAAGGTTTAAAGAAATCTCCCAGAGCTTGGTATGAAAGGTTGACTCAACACTTACTTTTCTTGAATTTTAGATGAGGGGAATTTGATCAAACCTTATTTCTCCTTAAATCGAGCAGGCACATTTTAATTGTTCAAATCTATGTGGATGATATAATCTTCGGTTCCACGAACGAGCAAATGGTGAAAGAGTTTAGAACTAGAATGTCTGACACATTCGAAATGAGCATGGAAGGTAATCTCTCTTACTTTCTTGGTTTGCAAATAAAGAGTTGGATGACGGTATTTTTCTCTCTCAGTCCAAATATGCTAAGAATCGTGTTAAGAAATTTGTGTTAGAGATTGATACGCATAAGAAAACTCCTTTAGGTAAAACCATGAAACTGTCTAGAGATGATGTTGGAATTTGTGTTGATAACACCTTGTTAGGAGCATGATAAGAAGTCTCTTGTACTTAACAGCTAGCAGGCCTGATATAATGTATAATGTGTGTCTATGTGCTAGGTACCAGTCAAATCCTAAAGAGTCACACTTAAAAGCTGTTAAACGAATTATTAGGTATGTAGCTGGTGCAACTAATTTGGGTGTTTGGTATACTAAGGATACAAGTAGAGAACTTGTAGGATATACGGACTCAGATTGGGATGGGGATGTTGTGGATAGGAAGAGTACTACTGGGGGTTGCCTTTTCTTGGGTAACAATCTTATCTCACGGTACAATTAAAAGCAAAATTGCATCTCTCTTTATACAGCTGAAGCTGAGTATATTGCAACTGGAAGTTCTTGTAAAAAGTTTCTATGGATGAACCAAATGATAGAAGACTACGGTCTACATAGTAGAATTTTGATTGTGCTTTGTGATAATTCCAGTTCCATTGATATCTCAAAAAATTCGGTCCAGCACTCACGAATCAAACACATTGACATAAGGTACCACTTTATTCGTGACTTGGTTGAGAGGAAGATAGTTAGTCTTGATCATATAGGGACAGACAATCAGCTTGCTGACATCTTCACAAAGGCATTAGATTTAGAGACCTTCTCTCATTTGAGAAGAGGTCTCGGAATGTGCATTGTATAGATCGATGTTAGTTTTGATGTCATGACACCTAAACTGTCATCAGTCGTGACATCTGTAAAACCTGCATGCATTTATTATTTTCTTTTTCATACATATACTAAATGCATTGGGTCTGATTGAAGTGCAGAAAGGTCATGTGTTGTAATAAAAAGTGGTGACAAAATGACTAACCTCTTCAAGTAGGTGATTGTGGAACTTTCCCGCAGAAACTGATTTTCTCTCATGTCCAAAAACAAGGGGTGTTAAAAGAAATTGCTGAAGATAAGATAATCTCTCTTCAAATATTTATAAGGATGAAGAAAATTTGGATTACAAAGGTCCAATCTTTTATTTTCACCTTCTTGAGTGATCTTGACGTAGTCATTAACTTGGGTTAAGGGGTCTGTTTTCATTGACTTCACTAA
This sequence comes from Phtheirospermum japonicum, assembly GCA_014905375.1. Taxonomy (NCBI): domain Eukaryota; kingdom Viridiplantae; phylum Streptophyta; class Magnoliopsida; order Lamiales; family Orobanchaceae; genus Phtheirospermum; species Phtheirospermum japonicum. The sequence continues at coordinate 734,535 of BMAC01000495.1, forward strand.
AGCAATGTTAGTTATAATATCATCACGAAAAAGCAACACTGATCATGTCACCTAAATCAATTAATGTATTTTTATCTTTTTAGGTCATGATTCTTAGGAATCAATTAGGACATTCATACTTTGAGAAGATGCCATTTTTCTTTGTGTTATGTTGATTGTACTTGTGTCTTTCCTGAATTCTCTTAATCTTATTTTGAATCTAGCTAACCAAATGTTTCAGTGGTGTTAAAATCGGTGGATTGGATAGGCCATAACGAGGTTTATTTGGTGAGTGAGAGATTACTTTCCAAAGAATTTATTCAACTATGGTGATGGTTCATAAAATCTAGCTCTATTTCGGTTTTCTAAGTAGTTGAGGTATGTGATCTTTATTTCCAAAATTGAGATAGTGGATTATTTGGGTTGAGATCGTGTGCCATAATGCGAGAAGGAGTGGGATTCTTGTTTAAGGAAAGAAAGTTCTTTTGGGGTATAAAATAGGAAAGTGTGATAATAGAGGGGTTATTTTGTTCAGTTTTTTTCTTACCATTTACCTTCAACGGTCATATTTTATCCTCTCATAAAAATTTGATTTTTCACCCTCTGATCACTCTTGATTTTACTTCCCACTACTTGCAATTCACAACGAAACCTAATTCACTCTCTCTCTCGATTCTACTTGTTTGTTTGTGTCTGTTTCAAATTCCTTTTGCAGTATGTCGAATTCATCATCACCAAGCAAAATCCCAGAACTCCCGATGGGTGTGCGCCGCCCAGGTGAACAGGTTCCGGCAAATCTACCTAGGTTTGCAGCCATGGACATACGCAAAGAAATTATTGGTGTTTTACCACCAAACTCATCACTGACTGAAACCACTATGCAAACCCACCTCCAGTCAATCCACAAGAATTGGTCTCTGTCACGGTGGCCTCCAATGCAGTTCTGGAGGTTCAAGTTTTTCCCGGCCAACAGGGCAACGAGATTGACATAGACAATCCTCCTAATTTGCCTTTTACTTCAGAAGTCTTTGGTCCAGTTGGGAACCCGACCTTGAAAAGGTCGAGAAGACTACGCAATGTTCCTCCAGGCATGATTCTGGCGGCTATTCCAATGAGTTGAGCAGGGGAGATACGTCATGTGCCTATTGAGCACATGAATTTTGCTGAGGACGTCGTTGTCATGACGGACTCCGATGATGAAGATTTTGCACCCTCTGAAACATTTTCCGCGCCGATGACCACTTCTACTCCACGGTTGACTCCTCGCCAGAAGCAAATTGTGAGTCACTGAGAAGAAGAATCCGCCAGCGTCTATCAAGGTCTCAACGGCCTCGAATGAAACAAGCTACTCTGATCCCCCGTACGAGATTATTGATTTCTTCACTGGAGAGGTTGCAAGTTCTTACTGTCCATTGGTTGCTGATCCTCCTCTGACTCCAGTTACCATGGATCAGCCTAAACCTGAGCTTGAGCTCTTTGATTATTCTCCAGACTCCAATGATGTGTTTTCTCTTTCCCAGTACTTATCTGCCATGAAGAGAGAGAGGAAAAAGTCCAGAGCTGCCAAGAATATTGGTGTGAGTTCGGGTGTTTTGTCACCGAATATACCATCCCCTACAGCTTCCCAGACAGAGGGTGTTGGTTCTGGTGATGTGTCACCGAAACCAACATCGCCTACTACTGATCCAGTTCCTTCATCTAGCTCCAGCTTTGATTCTGATCCTGTTCCATCTGCAAGTGCTCCAATCCCTTCAGCTGTCTCTGATTATTCTGATACCTCTGATGAAGTTGCGGTTCAAGCCGTCGAGATTGAAAACATGGTGCCAGTCTCCATGAAGTTTTAACTATCGAGGCTGATGAGTTGTTTACTGGATACCGCCTCAGAGGGATGATTGATGAACGCAGAATCCCAGTTGAGATCTTTAAAAGGCACAACCTGATTGCCTTCTATGAGCACCTAGGTATGTAATCAACTGTTTCAACTGCAATGCCGTTTGTCCGGTATGTTGTGTTAGAGTTTTATGCAAACATGCTGCCTTCTATTGTTGATCCCAACTCTGTGAACTTTGGGAAAGTTTTTGTGCGAGGGCAGATTTTTTCTTTTACTCCTGATTCTATAAATGAGTTGGGTGGAATTGAAGTTTATCATGGGGATTCAACTGTCGATGACATGAATGAAGTCATTGAGTTTCTATCTGGTGGGTTGTTGAAAGAGTGGCATGAGCAGTTGTCAGGTACACGTCTATCCTCCCTCTACTCTGTCTTGCATAAGGTTGCTATCTATAACTGGGTCCCCACTGAGAACGCTACGGTCGTTACGCGACCTCAAGCTCAGTTCTTGCTCAAGTTAGGCCGGGGAATTAAGTTTAATTTTGGTCAGCACGTTTTTGATATGGTTACTCGGTTTGTGACGTCCAAGGCTGCCTACTTGTTTTGTTTCCCATCCCTTATCTTCAGTCTTCTGGAGAATCAAGGCTTTAGGCCTAGTGGGGATGATGTGTTTACTGGAGAGCCGGAGTGGTTCTCTTTGTGCGGCCAGCACACAACTGGAGCCCGGGTTGTTGATCTCCTATGGCAGGCGCCCACACGAGCTGGTGGTATTTCTGATGATGGTTCTGGTGTTACTAACACCAGTTCCAACAGGGTTCATTTTTCTGCTCAGGTGGTGCGAGCCCAGGTTGCTTTACTTTATAATCACATTGCCCAGTTGCAGGCTCAATTTGTGCAGGTGCAGGCGCATCGAGACTCGTTTGTGGAGGCCCTTTTGCTTTCCGAACAAAAAGTGGGAGATGACGATGGCGACGCAACGAATGATGATGCGGATGTTGATAATGAAAATGTTGCTGCTAAGGTCCTGGCTCGTTTGGCCAAGGACAAGAAGAAAAAGAAGTTGAGGAAGAGGAAAGATAGTCATGGCGAGACGTCTTCGAGGAAGTCGAAGAAGAGGAAGACTAGAGTTGTTTAACTCTATGTGTTCTTTTTTGATTTGTGTTTGATAAATAATCTTTTTTGAGTATGGTTTGTAATGATTATTTGTTTAGGGGGAGTTTTTAATTTAGGGGGTTTAGTCTTTTGAACATTTTCGAGCGTCTGGGTTATTTTGTCGAGAAAGGCAAAAGGGGGAGATTGTGAGAATTTTATTCTTGGCAATTTTTTCTTTTTTGGTTGTTTGCCTTTTTTGGGCTCAAAATAAATTCGTACTCTAAATTTGTTTCCTAGATTGAGTGTAGGACTTTATTGAGTCTAGGAGAGCTAAGATACGCGGCTTGAACAACGCAATGATTAGCACAAATTTGTCTTGATTTTAGTTAGTATTTTAGCTCGTTTTTATTGTTGATTTCGGTGAAAGTTGGATAGATTGAGCATATTTTCATAATTTCTTATCTCCAACTTATTTTGTCATATTTTAATTAATTTTATATTTATTTTAGGTATTTTGAGGTATTTATATTTTTACGTAGTCAAGGATGGGCCTACAAGTGGAGTTTCGGCGAAAACGAGCCTTGATTTGAAGTATTTAAGCTAACACTGGGTATCAATAATGCTAAATTGGTGAATTAAATATTGAAGGATGATCCATAGGAGTTGCACGAAGAAACGAGACACAAAACAAGTGAATTGATGAAGAAATGACAGTTTTGGGCCTTCTAGAAGGGATGTCTCTGGGCCCAACCGGTATAGAAAGCTGGGCTGGCAGCACCTCCTGATTCTGGGCCTTCTAGAAGGGTCGTTTCTGGGCTCAACCGGTATGGAAAGTGCTGAACGTCGCGGAAACCCTAATTTTGACCCCTTTTCCAAGCCACCTACACCTATAAATACCCCCCACCCTCACATTCGAAAATACACATTATTCCTAGGGTTTCTAAGGCCTTTTGGGGTTGACAACCCCAATAGTGCCATTTTATTTTCTTAGTTTCTCTTAATAATTCTTAGTTTTAAATTCTTAGACTTTATATTAATTTAGATTCAAGATTTCGTCGTGGAACGCTGCTATTTTCTTCGTTTAATTAGTAAGTACTTATATCTTATGCTCTTTAATTTAGTTCACATGCTTTCAGTTAGTTTAATTAAATCTTTTAGAATAATTATTGTTTCCATGAGATTGATTATTATTATTAGCTAGATCTTATGGGTCTAGAGCCTAGATTCGTTGTGAACCATTGTGATTATGATTGTGTTGGGATTGTGATGTTGAGATTGATTATTATTATTAGCTAGATCTTATGGGTCTAGAGCCTAGATTCGTTGTGAACCATCAATTGGGAACTCCCAAGCGATCGTGGAGACGAATCAAAACTCTAGAACCCTAGTTTTCTTAAATCGTTTTAAAAATCTTTTAATTAATTTTCTCTTAGAATAAGTAATTTCTAGATTTAATTTAATTGATCATAATTTAGATAATATTTAGATTTAATTAATTATTTCATAGTTTAATTAATCCTTAGATTTAATTTATTGCTCTTAGTTTAATCTTTAGTTCTTAAAATAATCAAACAACCCCCCCCCCCCCCCCCCCCCCCGTCCGCGTGTTTAGATTAGTTTTATTTTTATTTTCTTATTCGTGAAAACAAACAAAACGAACTTCCGAATCTAGCTTTTCTCTGAAATCGACACGAGTCAACTTACCCACCTACAAGTGATCCCGTTTTCTTGTGGGCGAACTTTTTAAAATTGACAACTTTAAATAAAAATAGGTGCGGAAAAGTTCGAATCACGCAACAAAGAGAAGGTCAACGCAAGATCAAGATGAACACAAGCAAGAGAAGGACTTGAAGCCACGATTCTAACCATGAAGATCTTTGAAGTTGTGTAACCAACGGAGAAGATCATCACGAGCTTGGCTCCAAGTATTTTAGTATCAAGTGTTGATACTAGTGTTTTTCATATATTACTTTATAATTTTGTAATTGATCTTGAAACAAGTAAAATAATATAGTTTTTGGGTTTGTACACCCAAGTTCGTAAGTACATTTATTTACGAACAAAATTTAAATTGTTGTGTTCAAATTGTTTTAATTATTCTACTGCTTTTATTTACATAAATTGTCTGATGTTAATTCGGGTGTCTTAACACCAGTCTTAACATCTATTTTTATTTCATTATTTACAACTCTGAAATTATTTGATGTTAATTCCGGTGTTGTAACACAGAACTTAACATCATTTTACTGATACTTATTTACAATATCCATAGACCTACGATTTTATAAAAATTGCTAATATTGTTAATGTCAGGATATTATTCATAATCTTACTTATCAAGCCCCATACGCTGTTCTAAATTATTCCATATTTCTAAAAGATGACCTTATCCTTCAAATGATGCAATTTGTAGAATATGAAGATCGTTTTCCAACTAATACAGTCCACCAAAAATATAATACCAAATTAAAAATATAATACCAAATGGAACTTGAGGAATCCTGAACTATCAACTGAAAATACTAAAATATCAATTGAAAAATCTCAAATAAATGTAAAAGTAATAATTAAATTTCTCAAAATATTTTACCGATTTAATAGAAGATGAAGCGCGGAGCCAACGACGTCAATCGTGGTGGAACCTCTTCCCACTCAGAGAGGCATCGTCCATAAACCCCTCCCCTCTCGTGCTCCAGTGGGAAACTGCCGTCGCCACCGACTTCCAACGCCGTAGCCATCGCTGATGCCAGCCCTGAAAGAGAGGAGAGGGATTCAGAGCACCAGATCAGAAATTATGGTATCAATTGGCCGTCAATGGCCAAAAGTGGAGGAGTCGGAGCACTAGGTCCACTGACAGTGCCACCTCCTAAAGCCCTGGACAATGGACGTAATCATCATCTGCCATTGTTGTCTCTGGCACGGTGGGATGAAACTTCTTCTTCATGGTTGTTGTTGTATGGAATCGATCTAGAGAGAGGAGTGGAAGATGATGAGTGGCGATGGATGGTTGGGGTAATTCTTTGGAATTAAATCACAATTGTACAAGTTCATTGCAGAATGAATAATAAATTAATACCTTATAGAGCGAAAGTATATTTTACTAGAAAGTAATTATACCTTCTAAACAATTGAATACATATAACTTATACCTTCTAAAAGATAATATTTGAAAACAGGTGTGAAATGTACTTTATAAAAATGTAATATACTATAACAGGTTTAAAATATACCTTCTACATTTTAATTTTTAAAACGTATGTTGTAAATCTATTCTAGAAAGGCTACCAAACATTCTACAATGTAGCAGACAAATCTTCTGGCAATACATATTTTAGAAAGACTTTTGTGTACTAGTATCAGGTGACCCCCATAATTTTATTGGGGGGAAATAATTTGTGAAGGTTTATCTCCTTGTTGTTAATTGTACATAAATAAAATATCAACAATAATAATCAAATAGAAAAGGGAAAAGGAGAATTATTACTATATACAAAAATACCTTTCCCCCAATAACCTGGGAGTTTATCCGTACCAATAATAATATTTTAAATTCAATTTTTTAGGCAAATGTTGGCAGTTCTGCAAAAATCGTCAGCTCCTCGTGAGAGAGAGAGGCTCACCATTTACAAATTTTGGATTTTCAATATTTTAATATAATTCAATGGTGTCCTGACAGAGTCCAAGACGGTGGCGCAGTGGGAAGTAGGGCTGGGTCGGTACGTTATACCGAAAATTCTAACTCATAACGTATATCGTGCCGATTTTTTGGTATATACAAAATTATATATCGATACCGAATCGATCATTTTCGGTATACCAAAGATTCGATATACCAAGTTTTTTGGTATTACACGCAATTCATACCGTATTATACCGAGATTTAGGTATACCGAGATTCATGGACGGTATCGGTAGGTTACCGTTCTGTACCGAGGTTTTTACCTGCTAAAGTTTAGTATACTAAAAGTTATATACAATATTGGTATAATACCGTCGTACCAAAGTTTAAATAAAAACCTGTTAAAGAATATTAATCCAAGTAAAAAAAACCATAAATGAGCAGCCATGTTGGTCTATTACATTGGCAAAAATATTAGTTTTACAACAAATCAAACTAAAAACACACATTGGCAATTCATGTCCAACAACACATAACGAACATTAAAAGAATAACACAATTAAACAACAAATCACATCTTATTTCTTGATAGAAGTCGAAGCTTAAAAATATCAAATTACTTGAGTGATTATAGGTTCGGGCCTGGAAAAAAAAAGGGAAAGATTCAAGTTTATTCCAAACAATCGTAGCATAGAAATAACTATGATATAAAATGATGGCAATTTAGATTATCTGCTTCTTTTAAGAAATTAAGGTTCCCTAGGAATTTACTATCAGTTTCCTTTTGAATGGTCATTTTCTAGTATAAATGTGGTGGCCCGTTTCCAAAACTAAGGAAATTATTATTAAACATACTTACATAAATTAATGTGGTGCCCATTTTTATAATATTTTATAAATACATTAAAATAAACACACACACACACACACACACACACACACACACACCACACACACACACATATATATATATATATAATATATATATATATATATAATATATATATATATATATTGGATTAGGTTCAAATGAGAACCATGCCTCTATATGTGAACCTAGGGTCAATTATGGGCCTTATATCTAATTAAATGGATGGATCAGATTTTTTGTGTATTTCCTTATTTAATTAAAATCATTAGGATTTTATAATAAAAGCACTACTGGTGTATATAACTGAAATATTAATAAAGCACTGTGATTGTATAATAAAATCACTGCTGGTATATAATAAAAGCACTAGTTCGCGGGTTCGCATATAAGGACATGGTTCTCATTTGAACTTACCCTATATATATATATAACCCTCAACTTCTCTTTTTTTTGAATTGATACAATTATATACATATATTAGAAGTCTTGCCCCTAAATTATTTTCAAATGCTCTTTATTAATTATTTTAAAAATTCAAATTTTGACTTTGTCCCTGCTATACATGAAATAAAATAAATGTAAATGTGTTCTACAATGGCATTTGTACTCTCTGGTTCCACAAATAATATACTAATTAAAAAAAAAGAGAGAAGTGAGATAGATACCTTCAAATTTCAGAAAAATATTGCAATTAAGCAATATTCATGTTTGAGATGAATTGTCTTGAATGCCTTTGCAACTTTAATACACACACACACACACATACATTTTTACAATTAATATTAGAGAATCACTAATAATATTATTTTATATTTATACTTAAATGAAAAAGTCATACTTTTTTCAATTTCTTCAATTTCCTTGTATAAGTCAAGGTCATCATTGGTAGGATCCTTATAAAGTTGAACTCCTCCGCCCTTAGCCAATCATTAGTGCACACAAATGCTTCTACCATTTTAGGACTCAAACTAGTTTTAAAAGGATCCACAACTCTCTTTCCTAAACTAAAAGCGGACTCACTAGCAACGGTTGAGCTTGGAATTGAAAAAATATCCTTAGCAATAATTGAAAGGATTGGACACCTAGTTTCACTTCCTCTCCACCACTCCAAGAGATTTAAAGATTGATTATATTTTCTATCTCATCGGCTAGAATACTTATCGACTTTATTAGATATCTCTTGAAGTTTCTCTTCTTCATTTTGTGCTTCCACATAATTGAACAATTCATCCCAAAGACCACCACCACCGCTATTAGTACCATCCCCATCATTACTCTATATTTGCATACTTTGTCTCTCATTATCAAAAGTTTCATTTATTCCCTTGTACTCCGTCCACAAAGTTAACAAGTCTTTTTTAACCTTATCAACAAACTCTTGGACCTTGGCATGATTGCCTTCCAATTTCTTGATGCTAACCTTAATCATTTGAAGCTTATTTCTAGGTTCCAAGACATTGGCGACAAAAATCAAAAGGTTCATATTACTCAAATTCCCCCAATACTTGTCAAATTTCAATTTCATTGCACTTGCAACCTTTTTAAGAGTTGGAACCGAATCATCATTACACTTTTCTCGATCTCAATTTGCAATGCAATCATTGATTGATAAATCAAATGAGAAGTAGGAGTTTTTGATGCACTTAGCTCTAAAGTGGAATCATAGAACTTTTTCAAAAAATGAACAAAAGCTTTTGCGTTCTCCCAATCCTCTTCATTTGGAGTCCCTATCCTTAGTTTACCCTTTCTTTATTTTTCTTTTGCAAAAATAATTCATAAAAGGTAAACCATTCTTCGGCCATTCTATCAAACACCCTTGTATACTTCAACGCAACTTCAAGCATTTTATAAGTTGCATTCCACCTAGTTTTTACATCCATAGGTATTGTCTATGTACAAAGAGACTTATTTAGCACAGCAAGCTCTCTAAATTTATTCAATCGGGAAGCGAAAGAATGAATAAAAACCACTGCATTTTGTAAGGATTTAATTGAAGCACTGAGTTCTTTCAAGCCATCCCTAACGATCAAGTTAAGTATATGGCACGCACACCTCAAATGCAAGTATTTTCCTTCAAACATTAATGAATTTTCACTTTTCATTCTTTTTTTTAAGTAATTGATAGTACTATCATTAGAAGAAGCATTATCGACTAAAATTGAAAATATTTTCTCTATCCCCCATTCTCTCAAACAAACTTCAAGTATCTTACCAGTTTCCTCTCCTGCATGACTAGTGATTTTTGTAAAGTTAATTATTCTTTTATGCAATTTCCAGTCACTATCAGAAAATGAGATGTGACAACCATCTAATTTATATTTGAATGGATGTCCAAGTATCAGTAGTGATACTAACCCTCTGACCACTAATCACACTTTGTATTTTCGCCTTTTCAACTAAGAATAAGTCAAAAACCATACCTGCAACTTTCTTTCGATCAGGGATTTTGAATCTTGGTTGTAATTCATGTACAAGACTTACAAACCCCTTCCCTTTGACAGCCCAAATGGACACTTCATCCACAATCACATACTCCGTAACCTTCAACTCACATCGTTTTTTATTAAACGTATGAGAAACCAAGGCACTCCCTTGACCCATAGTTT
>BMAC01000495.1:744556-784044 GCA_014905375.1 Phtheirospermum japonicum
TATGATTTATGTAAATAAAATATTAAATATATAGAAAAATTATGTAATAATAAATAAGAGCTGAGAAAAATAAAAATAATATAATTTCTTTTGAAGAAAAAGATGTGTATAAGAGACAGCCCCCCCGTCCGCGTGTTTAGATTAGTTTTATTTTTATTTTCTTATTCGTGAAAACAAACAAAACGAACTTCCGAATCTAGCTTTTCTCTGAAATCGACACGAGTCAACTTACCCACCTACAAGTGATCCCGTTTTCTTGTGGGCGAACTTTTTAAAATTGACAACTTTAAATAAAAATAGGTGCGGAAAAGTTCGAATCACGCAACAAAGAGAAGGTCAACGCAAGATCAAGATGAACACAAGCAAGAGAAGGACTTGAAGCCACGATTCTAACCATGAAGATCTTTGAAGTTGTGTAACCAACGGAGAAGATCATCACGAGCTTGGCTCCAAGTATTTTAGTATCAAGTGTTGATACTAGTGTTTTTCATATATTACTTTATAATTTTGTAATTGATCTTGAACAAGTAAAATAATATAGTTTTTGGGTTTGTACACCCAAGTTCGTAAGTACATTTATTTACGAACAAAATTTAAATTGTTGTGTTCAAATTGTTTTAATTATTCTACTGCTTTTATTTACATAAATTGTCTGATGTTAATTCGGGTGTCTTAACACCAGTCTTAACATCTATTTTTATTTCATTATTTACAACTCTGAAATTATTTGATGTTAATTCCGGTGTTGTAACACAGAACTTAACATCATTTTACTGATACTTATTTACAATATCCATAGACCTACGATTTTATAAAAATTGCTAATATTGTTAATGTCAGGATATTATTCATAATCTTACTTATCAAGCCCCATACGCTGTTCTAAATTATTCCATATTTCTAAAAGATGACCTTATCCTTCAAATGATGCAATTTGTAGAATATGAAGATCGTTTTCCAACTAATACAGTCCACCAAAAATATAATACCAAATTAAAAAATATAATACCAAATGGAACTTGAGGAATCCTGAACTATCAACTGAAAATACTAAAATATCAATTGAAAAATCTCAAATAAATGTAAAAGTAATAATTAAATTTCTCAAAATATTTTACCGATTTAATAGAAGATGAAGCGCGGGAGCCAACGACGTCATCGTGGTGGAACCTCTTCCCACTCAGAGAGGCATCGTCCATAAACCCTCCCCTCTCGTGCTCCCAGTGGGAAACTGCCGTCGCCACCACTTCCAACGCCGTAGCCATCGCTGATGCCAGCCCTGAAAGAGAGGAGAGGGATTCAGAGCACCAGATCAGAAATTATGGTATCAATTGGCCGTCAATGGCCAAAAGTGGAGGAGTCGGAGCACTAGGTCCACTGACAGTGCCACCTCCTAAAGCCTGGACAATGGACGTAATCATCATCTGCCATTGTTGTCTCTGGCACGGTGGATGAAACTTCTTCTTCATGGTTGTTGTTGTATGGAATCGATCTAGAGAGAGGAGTGGAAGATGATGAGTGGCGATGGATGGTTGGGGTAATTCTTTGGAATTAAATCACAATTGTACAAGTTCATTGCAGAATGAATAATAAATTAATACCTTATAGAGCGAAAGTATATTTTACTAGAAAGTAATTATACCTTCTAAACAATTGAATACATATAACTTATACCTTCTAAAAAGATAATATTTGAAAACAGGTGTGAAATGTACTTTATAAAAATGTAATATACTATAACAGGTTTAAAATATACCTTCTACATTTTAATTTTTTAAAACGTATGTTGTAAATCTATTCTAGAAAGCTACCAAACATTCTACAATGTAGCAGACAAATCATTCTGCAATACATATTTTAGAAAGACTTTTGTGTACTAGTATCAGGTGACCCCCATAATTTAATTGGGGGGAAATAATTTGTGAAGGTTTATCTCCTTGTTGTTAAATTGTACATAAATAAAATATCAACAATAATAATCAAATAGAAAAGGGAAAAGGAGAATTATTACTATATACAAAAATACCTTTCCCCAATAACCTGGGAGTTTATCGTACCAATAATAATATTTTAAATTCAATTTTTTAGGCAAATGTTGGCAGTTCTGCAAAATCGTCAGCTCCTCGTGAGAGAGAGAGGCTCACCATTTACAAATTTTGGATTTTCAATATTTTAATATAATTCAATGGTGTCCTGACAGAGTCCAAGACCGGTGGCGCAGTGGGAAGTAGGGCTGGGTCGGTACGTTATACCGAAAATTCTAACTCATAACGTATATCGTGCCGATTTTTTTGGTATATACAAAATATATATCGATACCGAATCGATCATTTCGGTATACCAAAGATTCGATATACCAAGTTTTTGGTATTACACGCAATTCATACCGTATTATACCGAGATTTAGGTATACCGAGATTCATGGACGGTATCGGTAGGTTACCGTTCTGTACCGAGGTTTTTACCTGCTAAAGTTTAGTATACTAAAAGTTATATACAATATTGGTATAATACCGTCGTACCAAAGTTTAAATAAAAAACCTGTTAAAGAATATTAATCCAAGTAAAAAAAACCATAAATGAGCAGCCCATGTTGGTCTATTACATTGCAAAATATTAGTTTACACAAATCAAACTAAAACACACATTGCAATTCATGTCCCAACACATAACGAACATTAAAAGAATAACACAATTAACAACAAATCACATCTTATTTCTTGATAGAAGTCGAAGCTTAAAAATATCAAATTACTTGAGTGATTATAGTTCGGGCCTGGAAAAAAAAAGGGAAAGATTCAAGTTTATTCCAAACAATCGTAGCATAGAAATAACTATGATATAAAATGATGGCAATTTAGATTATCTGCTTCTTTTAAGAAATTAAGGTTCCCTAGGAATTTACTATCAGTTTCCTTTTGAATGGTCATTTTCTAGTATAAATGTGGTGCCCGTTTCCAAAACTAAGGAAATTATTATTAAACATACTTACATAAATTAATGTGGTGCCCATTTTTATAATATTTTATAAATACATTAAAATAAACACACACACACACACACACACCTGTCTCTTATACACATCTAGATGTGTATAAGAGACAGGTGCGGGCTAGGGTGGGGTGGGCCGGGATTGCCATCCTTATACTAGAAGGGCATTGTGATGCTAACTGGATATCGAATTTTAAGGATTCACACTCCACAAGTGGGTATGTCTTTACCATCGGTGGGGGTGCTATGTCTTGGAGATCCACAAAGCAAAAAATACACTATGTGGTGTAAGTGTCCCGCGATGTGTGCATAGCTCGTTTCACCATGGAATCAGATTTCATAGCTATGGATAAAGATGGTGAAGAAGCTGAGTGATTTCAAAACTTTCTCGAAGATATTCCATGCTGGAGAAAGCTGGTATCACCGATTATGATACACTGCGATAATCAAGTTGCCATCGTAAGGGCTTATAGTAAAATGTATAGCGGTAAATCACGACATACTCGTCGGAGCTGTAATATCGTTAGAGAGTTGATCTCAAGAGGTATAGTTTTTGTTGACTATGTGAAGTCAAAGGAAAATTTAGCGGATCCATTTACAAAGAGTATAAATCGAGATCAATTTATACATTAATAGAGTCCTGCGAGATTTGAGGTAAATCGGCGAAAAAATGGAATAGAATGGAAGCAAAATCCACAACTAAAGAATGGTCTTTAGTGGATACCCAACCATGATGACTAGAGATCCCAGGAACTGGGTTCAAATGGACAACCAAACTTTAGTCTGTTCAGTTTTGAATACTTGGTACCTAGCCGTGAGCTAACCCATCCCAAAGAGCATATCTAAGTGATATACATGCTGAAAGCGGTAAGGGTAAGTCTTAGACTTTTAATGACGATCTATACCTATTAAGGTGGAGTATAGCAGGATACTTCTGATAGACAAGGTCACCTATTTAAGTGAATAGGAGTGGCCACCTCGATCAGAGCACTTAAGAATTCTAAGATTGTTCCAAGGCCAAAATAGACACAACTTAAGAACTTGACAAGTGGTGTAAACGTTGTTATGTAACTATCATTATCTTGGTATGCTCGTAAGCGAAATAGTTCAATGACACTATCAACTGGGTCGCGGGTTTATCTGATGGTACTTCACTACGGAGGGTTCAAAGATAAAAGCTACCTGATCAGATGTAATAACATTTTAGTAAAAACCGAGTAAATGAGTCACATGCATCATACATTGATTTGCACTCATATGGGGGATTATTGCGATTTGGGAGTTTAGGAAGTTATTTTTGGTAACTTTGACCCAATATTCCAAATATGGAAAGTTCGCTATTTCCGGAAATGAGCTTCACCTTCTTAATCCATGGACGGTATCGGTAGGTTACCGTTCTATACCGAGATTTTTACCTGCCGAAATTCGGTTTATAGAAAGTTATATATAATATTGGTATAATACCATCGTACCAAAATTTAAATGAATAACATGTTAGAGAATAGTAAAAAAAACATAAATGAACAACCCTTGTTGGTCTATTACATTGTAAAATACTAGTTTATGCAACTCAAGCCATAAAGCATCTCAATCAAACTAAAATACACATTGCAATTCATGTCCCAACAATCTAACATAACAAATATTAAAAATCAATACAATTAACAACAAATCACGTCGAATTTCATGATAGAAGTCGAAACTTAAAAATATCGAATTACTTGAGTGCTTACTGTTTAGGCCCGAGAAAAAAGAGGAAAATAATCAAGTTTATTTCAAACAATCATAGCATAAAAATAACTATGATATAAAATGATATCAATTTAAATTATACGCTTCTTTTAAGAAATTAAGGTTCCCTAGGGAATTACTATTAATTTCCTTTTTGAATGGTCATTTTCCAAATATAAATGAGGTACCCATTTTCCAAAACTGAGGAAATTGCTATTAAACATACTTACATAAATTAATGCGGTGCCCATTTTCATAATATTTCCAAAATACATTAAAATAAACACACACACACACACACACACACACACACACACACACACATATATATATATATATATATATATATATATATATATATATATATATATATATTGGATTAGGTTCAAATGAGAACCATGCCTCTATATGTGAACCTAGGGTCAATTATGGGCCTTATATCTAATTAAATGGATGGATCAGATTTTTTGTGTATTTCCTTATTTAATTAAAATCATTAGGATTTTATAATAAAAGCACTACTGGTGTATATAACTGAAATATTAATAAAGCACTGTGATTGTATAATAAAATCACTGCTGGTATATAATAAAAGCACTAGTTCGCGGGTTCGCATATAAGGACATGGTTCTCATTTGAACTTACCCCTATATATATATATAACCCTCAACTTCTCTTTTTTTTGAATTGATACAATTATATACATATATTAGAAGTCTTGCCCCTAAATTATTTTCAAATGCTCTTTATTAATTATTTTAAAAAATTCAAATTTTGACTTTGTCCCTGCTATACATGAAATAAAAATAAATGTAAATGTGTTCTACAATGGCATTTGTACTCTCTGGTTCCACAAATAATATACTAATTAAAAAAAAAAGAGAGAAGTGAGATAGATACCTTCAAATTTCAGAAAAATATTTGCAATTAAGCAATATTCATGTTTGAGATGAATTGTCTTGAATGCCTTTGCAACTTTAATACACACACACACACACATACATTTTTACAATTAATATTAGAGAATCACTAATAATATTATTTATATTTATACTTAATGAAAAAGTCATACTTTTTTCAATTTCTTCAATTTCCTTGTATAAGTCAAGGTCATCATTGGTAGGATCCTTATAAAGTTGAACTCCTCCGCCCTTAGCCAATCATTAGTGCACACAAATGCTTCTACCATTTTAGGACTCAAACTAGTTTTAAAAGGATCCACAACTCTCTTTCCTAAACTAAAAGCGGACTCACTAGCAACGGTTGAGCTTGGAATTGAAAAAATATCCTTAGCAATAATTGAAAGGATTGGACACCTAGTTTCACTTCCTCTCCACCACTCCAAGAGATTTAAAGATTGATTATATTTCTATCTCATCGGCTAGATACTTATCGACTTTATTAGATATCTCTTGAAGTTTCTCTTCTTCATTTTGTGCTTCCACATAATTGAACAATTCATCCCAAAGACCACCACCACCGCTATTAGTACCATCCCCATCATTACTCTATATTTGCATACTTTGTCTCTCATTATCAAAAGTTTCATTTATTCCCTTGTACTCCGTCCACAAAGTTAACAAGTCTTTTTTAACCTTATAAACAAACTCTTGGACCTTGGCATGATTGCCTTCCAATTTCTTGATGCTAACCTTAATCATTTGAAGCTTATTTCTAGGTTCCAAGACATTGGCGACAAAAATCAAAAGGTTCATATTACTCAAATTCCCCCAATACTTGTCAAATTTCAATTTCATTGCACTTGCAACCTTTTTAAGAGTTGGAACCGAATCATCATTACACTTTTCTCGATCTCAATTTGCAATGCAATCATTGATTGATAAATCAAATGAGAAGTAGGAGTTTTTGATGCACTTAGCTCTAAAGTGGAATCATAGAACTTTTTCAAAAAATGAACAAAAGCTTTTGCGTTCTCCCAATCCTCTTCATTTGGAGTCCCTATCCTTAGTTTACCCTTTTCTTTTTTTTTTCTTTTGCAAAAATAATTCATAAAAGGTAACCATTCTTCGGCCATTCTATCAAACACCCTTGTATACTTCAACGCAACTTCAAGCATTTTATAAGTTGCATTCCACCTAGTTTTTACATCCATAGGTATTGTCTATGTACAAAGAGACTTATTTAGCACAGCAAGCTCTCTAAATTTATTCAATCGGGAAGCGAAAGAATGAATAAAAACCACTGCATTTTGTAAGGACTTAATTGAAGCACTAAGTTCTTTCAAGCCATCCCTAACGATCAAGTTAAGTATATGGCACGCACACCTCAAATGCAAGTATTTTCCTTCAAACATTAATGAATTTTCACTTTTCATTCTTTTTTTTAAGTAATTGATAGTACTATCATTAGAAGAAGCATTATCGACTAAAATTGAAAATATTTTCTCTATCCCCCATTCTCTCAAACAAACTTCAAGTATCTTACCAGTTTCCTCTCCTGCATGACTAGTGATTTTTGTAAAGTTAATTATTCTTTTATGCAATTTCCAGTCACTATCGAAATGAGATGTGACAACCATCTAATTTATATTTGAATGGATGTCCAAGTATCAGTAGTGATACTAACCCTCTGACCACTAATCACACTTTGTATTTTCGCCTTTTCAACTAAGAATAAGTCAAAAACCATACCTGCAACTTTCTTTCGATCAAGAATATTGAATCTTGGTTGTAATTCATGTACAAGACTTATAAACCCCTTCCATTTGACAGTCCAATTGGACACTTCATCCACAATCACATACTCCGTAACCTTCAAATCACATCGTTTTTTATTAAACGTATGAGAAACCAAGGCACTCCCTTGACCCATAGTTTTATTCGTCAATACGCCTTGACTATTCTCACTCACACTCCCAATGTACAGTGGACTATTCTTGCACCTCTTCTCCGAATGATATTTTAACCCACTAGTACTTCCATAAGACACGGGATTTGAACTTTACATTTTTTGCATATCCCTGTTTTTTGTATGCTCCCATCATCTAACTTCCTTTCCCCTCAATCAAAATGTTCCCAATAAATACTGTCATTTCTCCAATTCGGACATACAGGAGGCAATTGTGTTGAGCCTTTCCTTTTTCATTTTCAACACGTACACTCATTATGTGCTTCAAACTCTGTCACGATTGGTGTTTCGGATGGACTTGGTAGCGAATGAGAAGACTCAAACTCCATTGTAGGAGAACGACAAACACCTGATATTATTTTTAAAAATGCAACCATTTTCACTAAATTAAAGATATAATATATTTCTGTTTTCATAAGAAACAGTGAGATTTAAAATATAATCCTTTTTTAAACATAAATAAGGGGATACAGAAGGTCATATTTGTAATTTCTTTTCTTATGTTGTAATTATTTTATTGCTTTAATTTAAGGTAAGTTATGCATAGTTTATTGAATACTAAATATATAATATAGACATGTGAAACTGAATATTCATAATTTATTGGTTCTTTTCATTATCTTGGAGCTAAAAAAAAAATTTATGTCATAAATTAATTTTTCTAGGCACTCTCATAGAAAAAGTAAAAAATTCAAATGTTTTATGTAATTTTATTTAAACAAGGTCCCAAAATATAAATTTAGATGTAAATTTATAAATGTTAAAAAAATATTCCTTACTAAATATATTAAAGGAAAGTCCCCAAACCAAAATAATAGAAACCTCAACAAATTTCTACATACAAATAAAAATTGAAAACCTTAAAACATAAAAAAGAGCTTTCAAGGCGGTACCTGGCGGCGGTTCTATGACGGAGATGTTAGTTGGTGGTGAGAAGAGGAGGGATCAGGGGAGAACGCCTATAGATGAGGGGATGTACTAAGTACACTCACTACAAAGAATCTCAATTCAAAGCTAAAGTGAAAGTGATGAAAAGCAAAAGCGGGTTATTTTTTTCTTGTTTTAGTTTTGCCCTAATTTCTAACTTTGGGATCCAGATCAGTCGTATTATAGCTCTTCAGATTAGCAAATATAGTTAAAACTTAAAATAACTAAGTTTATGTTAAAGTTAGGTGAGCCCAATGAGCCACATGAAGCCCATAAATAATTCAACTTTTATTCATGATATTATCGGTATATATATACCGACATGCCGCATTTGTTTGGTATTTCGGTATATACTGAAATACCCAGTCTTTCATAATTTATATACCGATACAGTATATATATACCGACATACCGCATATGTTCGGTATTTCGGGATATACAAAAATACCAATTCTTTCATAATTTATATACCGATATCGTACTGTGGATTTAAGGTACGGTATTATACCGTACCGAAAATCTCCATATACCGATAATGCGGTATATTTGATTTTTTTTGGTACGGTAAATACGATATTTCGTTATATCGATATTTTTATCCAGCCCTGGTGGGAAGTAGAGAAAAGAGAAATCACTATCTATTACAAATCTCTATTTCCTCATTTAACCCCCGACTATCGTTGTGAAAGAGGGGGCTTGACCTGGGGTTGGAGAAAAAACTTCTTTTTTTTTTTGCCCCATTTTTCTATAATATCTATAAAAGTCAATTATTCATCCAATCTAATATTGCCCGTATATAAAGTAACTTCTGTCCCTTTCCAAAACACTACTTTCAAAGGTTGGGGTTCAAACCCTCTCATTCCTTCTCATAAGGTTCTCTGAAGGAATCGTATTGGCCATAGCATTAGCTATGAGGACTGAAATCGGAAGGGCGAGAATTGATTCTGATGTCCTTAGAGCGAGAGTAACAAAGTTACCAAAACACCTTCGAATTGTGGATAAGATAACAAAGGCAATGCTTTCTCTATTATTATGAATGTGAAGACGGATTGAACAAGAGATCGAGTGGTGATGGTAAATTATCCTAATTTTTAGGTAAAATATTTAACGATGAAAATAATTGAAAAATGTCCATAGCAAATAAATGAAATAGATGAGTTATAGTGAGCACATATATTTTCTAATATGTATCTATATATCATTTTCTCTATTTATGCACATATATTTTTTAATATGTATTTCTTTATCATTTTCTCTATTTATTTTAGAAAGAGTGAGTAATATATATATTGAATTATATTCGTAGACCAGCCACGTCACCGGATTCGTCCACACTCGGGAAACCCCAAATCGTTAACAATAGAGCGCGACATTAAATTGCAAACCAAAATGCTGGCACACATGTCCGCTCTATGTGTGTGAGAGATAGGAACAGTTGATCGAAACAAGGCGCGTCAACTGTGAGAGAGAGAAATATATGTACAATAGTTTCCTACTTTGTGTCAGAGTTTCAGAGAGTGTCAGATCACTGCTCACGTGGGACCCCGTGGCCTTTTGTATTTTTCCCATTTATATTTTTTATAAAAAGAAAAAAAAATACTTAAGAAAAGTTGGCATAGCACGCCGGCACGCGATCTCTTACACAAACTACGTCACGTGCGTTCACGTGACCTATATTTAAAAACTGTTCAAAACACTTTATAAAGCTTATTTTATATATGTTCAATATTCATTTATTTTAAGGAGATTTCTCAGAAAATGCATTTTAGAATATTTCTGTGGTTTTATTTATGATATTTGTATTCCGAATGTTATGTGCAGCGAGAGAAATGAATGTATGGTCACATCAAGCACATAAAATGGTTGTTTTGGTCACATCAATCAAATCCTCAGCTAATTCACTCGATTATTTAGACCACTCCACTCGATTGAGTTTGGGTTTGGGCTTGGTTTCTAGTTTACACCACCCACCTGCAATTTCTGACACTTACTCAGATGTTTGGATCCGACTCAATCCCTGTCGACGTAATTACCTTATTACCCTTGCGTTGGGTCGGTAGCTAACAAGCCACGTGTACGCTTCAGCATTGAACGTGTCGCACCAATTTCGTATATTTAGGCCGCAATTGAATTATTTTTTTTGGAAAAAATATTTTTGTCAAATACATAACTAATTATACAAAATATCAAATAATCCAATTACAAATATACAATTACAAGGTTACTCCTAATAATAATAATAATATAATAATAATAATATCAATAAACAATACACTACCACCTCCCGTCGGCCACCCCACCGCCGTTGCTGCTGTCCGGCCGCCGCCTGCCGCCGCCGACCGCCGAAAAATTTTTCCGGCGAATTTTTTTTTAATTTTTATTTTATTTTGCACATGAAATATAAAGTTAGAAATCTCACTATAAAGTAAGAAATTTTCTTACTTTTTCATACATAAAGTATGAAATTTTCACTATAAAGTAAGATTTTTTTCTTTTTTTTTTAACATAAATTAAAAATCTTTATTTTAGAAAATAAAGTAAGAAATTTCATTATAAAATAAGAATTTTTCCTACTTTTTCGAATATAAAATATCAAACTTTCTTACTTTAAAGGATATAAAGTAAAAAAATTTATTAATTTTGTGAACATAAAGTATGAAATTTCACTATAAAATAATAATATATAATTTGTATTAAATAAGAAAATACATAATAATAATTTGCTATTAAGTAAGAATTTTTTTTCTCTATTTTTTTTGGCAAAACAAAAGTGGGTAATAAATAAAAAAAAAAGTAATAAGTAAGAAATACATAACAACATTTGCACATCAAAGCAAGAAACTTTTGCAACCAAATAAAATACTTTTTATCATCAAGTATGAATTTTTGGACATTAAATAAAAAATCTGTTACATATAATAAGAAATTCGGACATATAGTAAAAATTATTTTTTGGACATTAAGTAAAAAATGTTTGGACATATAGTAAGAAATATATACATATAGTAAAAAATCTAGACATATAGTAAGAAAAATAATTGGGTTGAAAAAAAACTAACTGCACTGACTCCATGGACATGTAGTAAGAAATTCGGAAGACATACAGTAAGAAATTTTGGGCAGAAAAAAAAAACGCCGAAAATAAATTCCGGCAGTCGAAAAATATTTTAAGATGATCAGGAAAAAAAATGTGACCGAAAAAAATTTTCGGTGGCCGAAAAATTTTTCCGGTCGGCCGGCAGGTGGCGGCCGACGGCTAACTTTATATTTGTTGATCAAAAAAAAAAATCTCGCCGGAAAATTTTTCGGCGGCGACGGCAGGTGGCAGCAGGTGGCGGTGGTTGGCGGGAAGTGGTGGTGTATTGTTATTATTATTATTATTACTATTATTATTATTAGCTATTTTAATAGTAAGGGTATTGTGATATATTCATATCATATTTTTGGGCTATTTGGCAAAAAGTAGGTACTATTTGACTTAAAATTGGATGAAAGACTAATTGACAAATGGACCTACACCTGGGTACTATTTGACAATTTCCCCTAAAAAATCCAAAGCAAGTATACAAAGAAAATTGAATCAAGATGAACGAACTAGTACGAGCCTCCAAATTTGAATTCAAGAACTCCTGAACAAATAGCCTTAGGAGTCTAAATTCTGTAATTCAAGATTTTGTGCATAGAATACGGTGATATTAAAAAGAAAAATTGTTATTTGGTTGAGAATTATTTACTTTTTAACCATAAATATTAAATTATATTTAAAAGGTAGATAATTTATATTTATTTAAATCAAAAATATTTTTTTATTTATACAATGTACAATGTGTCTCTAATTGGTAAATATCCTAACATTAATACAAAGAATAATATTGTAATTATATATATATATATATATATATATATATATATATATATATATATAGAGAGAGAGAGAGAGAGAGAGAGAGAGAATAGAATGTTTACAATATAAATACAAGATATTTTATAATTCTAATAATCTTATTATATTATATTGATTTAAATTTAATAGAGAACAATGAGATACGAAGTGACGAAAAGAGAGAAAAGAGAAGAGGGAGAAGTAAATAATATCGATACAGGGTACAAATTAAAATTCAGAATTTGTTTATTGAGTGTTAAGTTTAGAGTCTTACTACAAGCGTTATTGGTATTAACAATCCAAAATCATGTGTTAGGGATATGTTGTTTTGAGTCTTACTACAAGCGTTATTTGTATTAACAATCCAAGTTCATGTGTTCGGGATATTAGTCTAAACATGCATTAGGTTGTGGATGACTTACAAAAATCCTTGCCATTTCTTCGGTAAGATAAGTTTGATGGTGAAAAATTCCATAAACTATACTGCTCTATTCATCCCATCATAATTCACAATTTAAAAAAAAAGTGAATTATCGAGGAGTTTTACCGAGTGACCCATTTCCTCAGTAATTACGTAGGGACAGAAGTAACGACAGATTTACCAATAATGAAGTACGAGTTATCAGCATTATTGGCATGTAAGTTCGTATTCCATATAGATACTAATTATTTATACAAAGTACTACAAATATAATAGTAATGATTTCATTTAGAAAGCAAAATAAATATGATAGATTAATTAGACTATTAAAAATACTAAAAAAAACTAATAAAAATAACTAATAAATAAACTAAAACAATGATAAAAGAGATTCCAAGAAAATGAGTTCAATTAATAATTTCTTGTTCACAAATGCTTGGAGTTCACAATTCACTATGTTATAAAATAATCGCAAACTTCATTCATCTTCTCTCTCAAGACTCTACAATTGTAGATTGAAAAATATAAATCGGCCTCTCAACATCCCAATAACATGCAATATTATTAATAGAATAAAGGATCAACGTTTTCACAAAACTCAGACCCCCTCGGTATGTGTAAAGTTTTTTTTTAAGTATCCGTAAGCCTAATATGGTATATCTACTCTCGTTGTAAGTTGATATTACAAAACATGTAAAAACAGTGATCAGTTGGTAAAATATGCATTAAAAACAAGCTCATGATAAGGTCATAGAATCAAAGAACTATGATACATCAATTAAAATGAATTAAGAAATAATTGTTATTAATTTAAACTATGTTCGGGAATCAAGATATCTATCTAGGCATGGTTAAATCAAAACACATAGACATGTTTTAATAACACATAATCAAACTAAAATAAATACAAAATATAGATAAACCTACCACAAATTTCTCATTCATTTTGGATCCGTCGATTTGTCTCGTGGAAGGGTGCGTGGTGTTCCTCTCCTTTGTATGCTCTCAAAGGGATCATTCTATATGATATATTATATGATTTTAAGTTTTAAACAACCACGAGGTATTTATAACCTCCCAAATCACTTTTTAGACCTATAAAATATTTTTTTAATAAATCTTTCATCATTGCACGATTAGCAAACATGAACGTCATTCGTAAGTTTTGATTGTACGTCCCTATGCGTCAATTTCCTACGACACGCAGGAACCCAGCTCATTCATTTTGATCGTGCGTCTTCTTTGTTTGTTTGATGTTTGACACGCACAATCACTACTTGTTCTCACTTGATCGTGCTCCTCAATAATTGCGTCCATTTTCGTTGGTTTGAACCCCATTCCATTTCTAGCATTAGACCTCTCGGATAACCATTGATAATTATTAGTATACATATCCTTAATAAGCTCGAAAGCGAAAGCAGCACTCTTAGAAAACAATGATCCTCCGGCTGCCGCATCAATCAAAGTACGAATTTGCCCCATTAAACTATTGTAGAAGAAACAAATTTGTTGGAAATTTGAAAACTATTATCGATGACACTTTCTAACAATCTCATGGAAATGATCTCAAACTTGGTACAGCGGTTCCAAATCTTATTCCTCTCACTAGTGAAATACATCGTCTTCACTGGCAAAAAAGTTTTCAACAAAAAACTTCTCCTTAAGTGCATTGAACCTTGTAATACTCCCATCATCGATCAATATCAACCAATACCTCGCCTTATCCTTTATAGGAAATGGGAAAAGGCAAATTCAAAAATCAGCTTGAATCACACCATTGATCTTTTGTGAATCACAGACATGAATGAGATGTGCAAGGTGCTCGTGTGAATCCTCCATCGCTCCACCCCTAAAATGATCTCAAGAAACAATTTGAATTAAGGAATGGATAAATGTTTTTTCTTTCAAGCCTCTTTGAGTCCTTTCAAACCCCCGAGTGTCTAAAAGAGTTAGCTTAGCGAATGTTTGATTTCGATATAATTCGCTTGAAATGGAATATGCGACATCCCTCTGTAACGTTGGTTCTTCAGTAGAAGAGAATCATCATGAAGAGGAGGGTATTGCTCGGCCCTCATAGGATTGCTCAGCTCGAGCGCATCTCTCCCATTCACAGTCAACCTATCTTGTTTATATTCCAACTCGTCTCCTTAATGTAGCGCTCACTCATACTTGACTTGTTCTCTTTCTCATTCGTCTTTATCATTCGGGTCTAATGACACTTCTTTAGGACCCTGAAGCATGTTATCATTGTCAACAAAATCTTCAATGATGTCATTGATTCACCCACGGTCATTATTACCATAATCCATGAATGTTCTCGCCGCTTTCAACTTTCTAGCCGTTGTTTCAAGTTGCAGATCATATGTGCTAATGGTACCTTTTGAGAACGCGTGGACAAGCACTACACACACGTAAATAAAATAACACAATCAAGTAACAAAAAATATAAAATACTTATTATAATACTAATACTAAATAAATAGTCCCTAAAAACATCGCCAAAAATTTGTTCAATAATGTATTTAATACCGCAAATATATATGTTATCAAACACAATAATGGCAAGTAAGATCGTGTCCCACATAGACTAACTATTTCTAATAAGTACTACAAATATAATTGTTATGATTTTATTTAGAAAACAAAATAAAGATGATAGATTCATTAAACCATTAAAAATACTAAACATAAACTAATGAGAATAACTAGAAAATATTGAAAGGACCAAACGTTTGTTTGAAAGAAATATTCAAAATATTAATCGTTCATTGTTTAACGAACCCCAGAATACGAATGAATTAGCTAGACATAATCACAAGACAAGCTAGACAATTCATCGAACACATACTGTTTATAAGAAAAACTGAATAAAACGATAAAACCATATGAAATGGTGGATTGGATCCTCCGACATTTGTGTTTTTCTTGTTCATCATCTGAACTCTTTCTCAATCTCTCGATCTCACCATTTGTGTCTTTTGGTTCAAGATATGAAACTTGGTGTTCCAATATGCATTAACCAGCTTCTTGACTTCCTCTTTCTAATCTATAAATAAAATCTAATATTTAAATCGTATTTAAAATGGTTTCTTACCCGTTCACGATCACGAATGGGGTCGTGGACGGTTGTTGTGAAAACAACTTCTAGTAACAGGCCAAGTTGCGATCGCAAATGGTGTCGCAACTGGACCTCTAAACTCCATTGACTTGCTGACTTCATAGGCACACCCCAATCTTGTTTCAACAGACTCTACTTCTTCTTATCCTCAATCGAAATCATCATTCTTTATACTTTGAAACCCAATTCTTCCAAGTTAGCTCCAAAACCCTATAAAAACAATACAAAAATACCAAACACGTAATAACACCCAAATAATAGGAATTAAAGTAAAAAGATGTTAAAACGTATAAAGAGTAGTTGAAATCTAATTTAATAAGTCACAATATTTATGTAAACATCCATGTCTATCAAACGTCCATGAGGTATTTATAAGCTTCAAAATCACTTTGTAGACCTAAAACACGTCTTCTTAATAAATAGGTTGTCGCCGCATGATCAGCGGACACGATCACCGATCGTGCATCCTTGTTTGTCAATTTCTTGCGACACGCATGACCTCAGCTCGATCATATTGATCGTGCACTTGGTTGTGTGTCTTCTCTATCCACTTGTTGCATGACACACATGATCACTGATCGTTCTCACCTAAATCGTGATCATTAATAATTGCATTGGACTCTGTTTCATCTCGAACTTGTATTCGTGCATCCAATGGTTGTATGGCTTGGGTCCGTTAATGCATTGATCCAAAACACCTTAAAATCAACGCTTTTCTATGCAAAAACAACAAAATCGAGCAAAGTGTAATATTTTCATGAAGCGTGAGGCGACGCATATTTAACACACACCATATGCACAATCTGTATAATTCTATAAAATACACTCTAAAATGTGTGCAAAATCACATGCGAACAATCCCTTAGCATTTTTGAGTTACTTTTTACCGCCACAATTGCTTAGAGTGCCGACAAATTATTTACCAATGGATATGATTCGTTGGTAAATTTATGATTTGAAATAAAATAAAATACTAACGTGCTTCAAATAACTCATTAATATTATTATTTTTAAAATTTAAAAAAAAAATAAATCACATTACATTTCCGAGGAAATTAAAATCCCTCTGTAAATAGGATTAAAAATCTCATTACATTACCGAGGGAAATAAAATCCCTCGGTATAATTAGTGGGATAAAAGATCCCATTAAATTAACGAGGCAATGTGGTATCCCTCGGTAATTACATTAGGATTATGTCCCTCGATAATTCATCTTAAGTGAAATGCGACCATTTCACAAAAACAAGAAATAACCGATAAAATGGGTTCGTCGGTATAGTCTTAATATTAGTACAGATGAAGGCAAATCTCTCAGTTAAAATAGAAAAGAAAGAACACGAGAGTAAAATAGAGGATATGAAGAAAAAGAGAAAAAGGCGGAAAGAAAAACAATTCGATCATCATCCTAACCTAACGCCTTTATCTCTACCTCTGCTCCAGAAGGTCACCATCGTCGCTGCTCTAGAGGAAACTAACGTCACTACTATCGCTCCAGAGCCGCCGCTGCTTATATTTATGTTTTAATACTTTATTTATGTTCTAGTTTTATGTACATTTTAATTTGTTTATATGTTTTAATATTATATTTTTGCTCTTTTGGAATAGTTTTAGATTTAGGTTAATTTTGAATTAGGGTAAAGATTAGTGCTTAATTTCAATTAGGATTTGATTGTTTAATTATGGATTGATTTAAATTAGAGACTAATTTTGAATTAAGATAATTATTAAATTAATTATGTATTTATGAATATTGGTTAATTATGAAATATTTTTATAATTAATGGTAAATTATGAAATTAAAGTTCAATATTGAATTAGGATTTAATTAGAGATTAATTATGTAATTACGGCTTAGTATTGAAATGAATTATGAATTGTGGATTTGTGTGATTCTTTATGATATTTTGTTTAAATATATTTACCACTCCATGAATTACGCAATCAGGGCATTCTTACAAGATCATACTCTTGTTCAAATTTGAGTGGTTTGATCCAACTCCCACATGCACAAGGATAGATTCTCAATATAAGCTTGTTGAGATAAATCATTATCGTAGATTCAATCGATATAATCGTTTGTACTTGTTACCCGAGCTGTTGAAGTTTACTAATTATTCGTATCTGATTTTAAAGTGAGACAAGTAAGATTGGTGGGAAACATGAAAAATTAATACGAGATCAAATGTAGAGTTTTATCAAGACTCTACGTAAGATTTCAATGATGGCCTTCTATCAGAAGTCTCATCCTTAGCAGCCTCTTCCACCTCCTCCATTGTCGTGACTCAGCAATCTAATTAATACTTTTTATTTGTTTGTGCTTGATTGTAAACTTTCACTTTAATGAATATTTGAATATAATAATTATATTACTTATGTTTAATTTTTAATTTGTGTTTTATTTCTCATTTTTTATTTATTTGATTTTATACGTATATAAAAATGAATTGTCGATGAAATTGTGTTTGTCATTGATTTCCAAGAACTTAAATATCACTGATGGACGCCCATCCGTTGGTAATTACAGAGGGATGTTTGACTATCGATATTTTTAGGGGAGTGAAAATACTAACGGATACATCCCTCGATAATTACCAAGGGATATTTCAATTGGTAATCCGTCGGAGCTTATTAAGGGATATTTTTCTCGGTAATACCTGAGGGAATACATTACCGGCAGCCGAGGATTTCCTGAGGGACAATCGTCGACATTTTCCTCGATACTATTACGGAGGAACGTAAGTTCCCTCGATAATACTGTACCGACGAGGGTCAACCAACGAATCCAATAACTGTCATTATAGAAGATTTTACACTAATTAAAAAATCTTACAAAATAATTGGTGTACCCTTATTTAAAACAAGGATATTTTTAATGTATTTAACATTTCCAACTGCGGCATTGGAAGGTAGTGCATCCCCTCTTCTATTTTAAAGATACTACAATATATTTTAGAACCAACAAATAAGAGTAATTTAGGAAATTAGTAGAGCAAAGTGATATGAGTTCCTAAGACCACAATTATTTTGGGATAAAACAAAACAAAAGTTAAAACGGCTATTATTATGGGACGGGGCCATACTTCCATCTCACAATAAATTTCGTTTTTGTGGTTTCTTTTTTCTATAATAGTTGTTGTTCTCCAATCTTAATGTAGACTTGCATGATTTAATTTTACTATTTTGCCCTTAATATCATTTACAATGGGAATAAAATGTCGGGAAGAGATAAGAATTTTGAAAAAAAATAAAAATTAAAAGAGGATAACTTTTTCGTAAAGATAATGTGGTTATTTTGTTTCGCTCTCAATTTGTATGTATAACTATTAAACTACATTTATTGTGAAATTGATGCAGTGCACTCGATGTGTCACTTTTTTTGGTCATTAATCACATTAAATCATTAGTAGTATTTTGTTAAAAAAAAAGAAGAAGTCCGTATGAGAAGTTATTATCATACAAAATAAAAACTATTTATTCTCTTTTATTTTTGAATCATCAATTTCATCAACTTACTATTTTATAAAAGCTATTACCTGTCTCTTATACACATCTAGATGTGTATAAGAGACAGATTTCATACATTTAAAAAAATATTGATTAATATAATTAAAATTTTACTTTTTTATTTTTAATAATTAATTAATTGTTTATTCATTACTTACTTGTTCTCTATAAAAATTACTTGGTAAGTGGAGTCGTTATGCATGAAAATAAGTAAATATAGTAATAATTTAATCTTTTGGGACACCTGAAATAAGTCTATTTCTTGAAACAAAGGTAATACTAGTATTGTCTTTAAAGATAGAAAGGAATTGAACAAAGGTCAACGAGTCGCAACTTTTGGTCTACCTCAACGAGTTCGAGAAAAATATATTTATACACATTTTGTAGGTTAGTGTTTTTTTTAATAAAATGCATCGTATGCTATACTGGATTTTAAAAATACATCATTTATTTAGCCAATTCCCTCTGACTCACCGGAATTGACGAGTAAGATTTTATTTTATCAATATCATATAGTTGAGGATGCATTTTATCAATCTCGTATATTTAAAAATATATTTTATCAAACTCATTTAAACTTCTGTATTTTCAATTTTTTTTTATATTAATAATTTTTTTTGATGATTTTCACACACACGCAGAGCGTGAAAAAAACTCATAAATCATAGTGCAAAATAATAAGTAATTAAATTCTATGAAAAAATTAATAACTTATGTAAGTCTTAACACGTTATATATAAATAATATTCAAATTTAATAGAAACTTTAGTTTTTTTCCCCTATAATTATGTAATTCCATTTCCTTGTTGATCTATATATTTACTTCCTCACTTTCTTAATAAGTGTCGTTATAAAGTTTTTTGTTCAAAATTAAGAAACACAAATATTTGACCAACACACCCTCAATCAATTAATAATATTTCTATTTAATTCATTTCATTCTTTCCCTTTAGTTATCCTATTACCATAAATTTTTTATATTTCTTAAAATAAGCGAGAATAAAATTGTAATACAGTGGTATAAAGTTCTAAAACGACACTTAATTTGTAACAAAATTGAGTCTAAAATGACACTCATTTTAATAAGAAGGCAGTATTATAAAATACAACAAATTTTCTAAAGAGATAACGACATCTCGTATTAGACTTTCCGTATATTTAAAAATAAAAATCTTGTATTTGCCTACAGTGCACAATTTTTATTGTCAAAAAGACTCTCAATTTAACATAATATACATAAAAAATATCCCAAAATAAAAAATTATTAAAATTTGAAATTCCAAAGTTCAAGTGAGTTCTTATAAAATGTATTCAAAAGTAACGAGATTGATAAAATCCATCCTGAACTACACAAGATTGATAAAATACAACATCATCATGATTTTAAGTGAGTTTCGACGAATCAAAGCGAGTTGACTAACTGAAGAACGCATTTTCAATATCTCGCATTGTATATAATGTATTTATATATATATAATATATATATATATATATATATATAGTATATTATATAAGTGCTTTTATTATATAATTGTAATACTTTTAATCAAATAAAAAAAATATAAAAATCTAATCATCCATTTAATTAAATTTAAAGTGCATAATTGACTTTAAATTTATAAATAAGAATATGGTTCTCATTTTAACATAATTAAATATATATATATATATATATTATATATATATATATATATATATATAATATATATATATAATGGGAGAGAGAGGATATAAACCTAACAAATGCTTACAAAATATATATATAATATATATATATATATATATATATATATATATATTAATGGGAGAGAGAGGATATAAACCTAACAAATGCTTACAATATACAAATAGTTTTTCCATTTATTATTATGTTGTTTGAACTATGGTTCTGACACTTTTGAGATATGTTTTTCAAGCGAAATAGTAGCAGTAGTTTTTATTTGGACGAAGTTTTTTTTTTTTTTTTTTTGGTGACATTACATATAAAACTACCAATAGGAGAGAGATTATGAAATAGCATACCAAGTCCCAAGTACTAATGTACTAATCCCCAATAACCACGCAAGTAATTGCCATTTGCTACAGACCTACTACTACTACTACTTAGCACATTTGACCATAAAGCAAAATGCTGGAAACCTCGCGATTTTCACTTTTGTCTCAAACATGTGGAAGCTACAAACGCTTGATTTATATAATGTCCCCGAGGCAGATTTCTTTTTCTGAGAATAACACCTAGAGAACCAACTTTCTAAGTATATTATTATTATACTAATTAGACCGGCCACAGGCCAACTTAGAATATCTTGGTATCTGTAATTAAATTAGTATATGCTCTTCTCAATCTACAGTATTAGGTAATTAAGGGTAATTAAGGGGTAGATCTATAGAAATTTTATGGCGTTATTAATCACATTTTGGTGTGGTACGAAATAATTTCAGTAAACCTAGATAGGGTACCATCAAATTTGATCGTAACTTTGGTGAGCCTCTCGAAGCCCGCCGAATAAATCAATCAATTCGTATCGTATTAACTTTACGCACGGGTTTATATTGCGTTTAAAGGAACCATAGCATAGCCCAAACAATCATTTACTCGAGGGTGAACAACAGAGAGTAGTTGTTGTTAAATTGGATTTAATCCTTTTAATGGTGCAGCGAATATTCGTCGTAACGAATTGTGTAGGCTAGATATACGTTTCGTGTATATATTCGTAGCATTTTGAATTTCTCAAATCCAATTAATAGTGAGTGAGAAATTGTACTTCGAAGTTGAGCGTTTGCTTAAGAACATAATCAATGTGGAATGTAGTTTAAAAATGATTACATTTTATGAGTGGATATCAAGTAAGCCAGCAGATATTGTGGATTTTTTGTGAACAAAACTCACGCGGGTCCTCGGACTTGGGTTCGCCCATCCGCCTTCGGCGAAGCCGAGCCCGGACCCGGACCTTGGCCCTTGGCCCTTGGGTCTTGGGTCTCGGGCAATAGGTCCGTATGGGTGTCCCGGTTCAACCCATGATTCACAACACACCAGAAACACTGAATTCCAAACTCTCCAGTTCGCCAGAGCTCTAGTTTTCTTTACGGTGCTGTTAAAACTAGAGACGAAGTCATACGAATTTCCAAAACCCAAGAGCACCACCGGGGCAATTTCGTCTTGTGGAAAGAGTGTTAAACTCGACTCGACTATAAAGTTTCAGTCTCTATTTTTCTATTCCTATTTTCTAGTTCAGTGATATATACTTTCCCATTTTTGTGCTCTCCATTTCTAACAATTGCAAGACAAAATTTGTTTGTATTTTAATATCACTACTAGAAGATGTCTACCTCCAGCACTCCGACAAGCTCAACAATTGGATCGACAAACTCAACGGCTCCTGCCAATACCTCCTCCATTTTCCCCAGCATTCTAACGACGATCTCTGCCCCTGGAGTCACGATCAACTCCACTATTGGCGCGTCTACGCCAAACATGAACATGAGTCATGCTGATTTTCTCATCAGCCAAGGAACTCTCGACACCCTCCTGGAGACACTGTTGCGGTGCTTTTCTTTGACCAACCCGACCTCAGGCACAATTTCGGCTGCTGGAACGTTCCCTTATGGAATGGGGACTTCAGTCCAAAATGTGTCAGCTTCGGTTGGGATCCATCCTACTGGGATGACAGGAAATACGGTTTCAAGTATGTTCGCAACTGCTCCGCCAACATATTCATCTGTTTCAGCTACCCATTCAACGGGTACGATGGGGACATTTGTTCCGACTATGACCGCTCTGGTGCATTCCTCACGGATTATGCCCGTAGCGGAGAAGCCTCCAAAATTCAATGGTGAAGGCTTCAAGAGATGGAAATAAAAGATGTTATTCTACCTTACGATGCTTGGCTTCGCTAACTTCATGAAGGAAGACGAACCACCCACTCCGGATGAGTCCGAGACCAACTTCAATGTTCGTGCCGCCTAAGAAATTGGCACAATGGTGACTATCTGTGCCAAGGCTTTCTCCTAAGTAGCCTCGAAGATAGCCTAAGTAATGTGTACTTGGACGTAAAGACCTCCAAGAAGATTTGGGAGGCACTCGAGAAGAAGTACAACTCCGACAAGGCTGTTACTAAGAAACTTGTAGTGACAAATTTCATGGACTATAAAATGGTTGATTCTCGCCCGATTATGGAACAAGTTCAACAATTTCAAATGCTGGTGAATGATGTCCATGCTGAGGGAATGGTTCTTCCTGATGTTTTCACGGCTGCTGCCATGATTGATAAGCTTCCTCCGAACTGGAAAGACTTCAAGACCTATCTCAAACACAAGCGAAAGGAGATGTCTCTTGAAGATGTAATCCGGAAGGTACGTATTCAGTCCGAAGTTCGAGTTCAGTACCAAAAGTCGAAAGGTTCGTTCGAACCTCGGGTGAACCTACTTGAACAAGGAGATAACTCAAAGAAGAGGCCGCGTCTTGGCAACGCAAAGCCGAAAGCTCCTTCTTCTCAGAAGTTCAACAGCAACTGCTACAATTGTGGCAAACCTGGACACAGGTCTAAAGACTGTCGCAAGCCAAAGCAAAAGAAGGCCAAGCCGAGTTCCCACTTAGCCGATAAAGAGCTAACTAGTGATGATCTTATTGCGGTTATCACTAAGGAAGCCAATATGGTCGAGAACCATGGTCAATGGTTCATCGACACTGCTGCAACCGCCCATGTGTATGCAGACCGGAGCTTGTTCTCCAAATACCATCCCTATGAGGGAGGGAATCTGAACATGGGGAACTAAGCCTCTTCGCAAGTTGCAAGTGTTGGTTCGGTTGTCCTCAAAATGACCTCCGACAAGGAGATCACTCTGAATGAGGTGCTCACGTTCCGGACATCCGGAAGAATTTAGTCTCTGGTTCAATTCTAGTTAGTCGTGATTTTAAACTTATATTTGAGGCTAATAAGTCTGTATTGTCTAAGTTTGGAACACCTCTGGGTAAGGGTTACCTTACAGATGGACTGTTCAAACTCAGTGTAATGGCTATACGCCCAAAACCTGTCATTAATAAAATTACTTCTGATTCCTCTTACTTGACTGAGTGCTCCAGTTTATGGCATTGTAGATTAGGCCACGTTAATCTAAATGCAATAAAACGATTGTCAAATCTCAATTTGCTTAAAGTGAATGAATTTGTTGATAAAAGTAAGTGTGAAATTTGTGTAGAAGCAAAAATGACAAAGTTACCGTTTAAATCGGTAGAAAGAAGCATGACACCTCTAGAATTAATTCACACGGATGTATGTGATTTGAAGTTTGTGCAAACCAAAGGTGGCAAAAAGTATTTTATTACATTTATAGACGATTGCACAAGGTATTGTTACCTTTACCTTTTGAGAGGTAAAGATGAGGCTATTGAAGCTTTTAAGAACTTCAAAAGTGAAGCCGAAAATCAACTTAACTGCAAAATCAAATCTATTCAAAGTGATAAAGGAGGGGAATACATAGCTCCGTTTGAGGAGTTGTGCAACGAAAGTGGCTTAATTCATCAAACTACAACTCCGTATGCACCTCAATCGAATGGTGTTAACGAACGCAAGAATCGTACTTTGAAATAGATGATGAATGCGTTGTTGATTAGTTCTGGGTTACCTCAGAACATGTGGGGGGAAGCAGTTTTAATAGCTAACTTTATTCTCAATAAAATTCCACTTAAAGGTAGGGACGAAACCCCCTATGAGTTGTGGAAAGGAAGGAAACCTTCTTATAAATACCTCAAAGTGTGGGGGTGTTTAGCGAAGGTAGAAGTGCCTCTGTCGAAGTAGGTGACCATCGGACCCATAACGGTTGATTGTGTTTTTATTGGTTATGCCCTAAATAGTAGCGCATATCGATTTATAATTCATAGGTCAGATGTTCCGGACATGAATGTCGAAACTACCATTGAGTCAAGGAATGCGATATTCTTTGAAGATATCTATTCTTGTAAGGATAAAGCTGCTTTCAGTTCAAACACTGGTAATGCTGAAGGAACTACTAGTCACGAACTTGTGGGGGTGCTAAGTCTCGTAAATGATCTGGTTCAGAACTTGAAGCTCTAACTCCTAGACGGAGCACTCGAGCTAAAGTTGCGAAGGATTTCGGTCCCGACTATGTGGTTTTCCTCTTAGATGAAGAACCAAATTCATTAAAAGAAGCTTTTTCCCGGACCGATAGTTCATATTGGAAGGAAGCTGTTCAGAGCGAGATCGATTCGATCATGCAGAATCATACGTGGATTTTGACTGATTTACCAGAAGGTTGTAAACCTTTAGGGAGTAAATGGATTCTGAAATGAAAGTTCAGAGCTGATGGATCAATCGATAAGTATAAAGCTCGCCTGGTTGTGAAAGAATTTCTCCGAAAGGAGGGATATGATTTCTGTGATACATACTCTCTTGTGACGAGAATTACCTCTATCTAGGTGCTTCTAGCAATTGCTGCTTTGCACAATCTTGAGATTCACCAAATAGATGTAAAAACAACTTTTCTAAATGGCAATTTATAAGAGGAGATATATATGGAACAACCTGAGGGTTTTGTAAAACCTGAACAAGAAAGAAAGGTGTGCAAACTGGTTAAGTCTTTATATGGATTGAAACAAGCACCTTTACAATGACACTTAAAATTTGACGAAGTGATGATGTTAAATGGCTTCAAGATAAACGAGTGCGACAAGTGTGTCTACATTAATAAAACTAATGACGGATTTGTTATAGTTTCTCTTTATGTAGATGATATGTTAATCATGAGTTGTAATCTACAAGTGATTGATGAGACGAAGCTCAAGTTAAAAAGGAATTTTGACATGAAGGATCTCGGAGTTCCTGACACAATTCTTGGTATAAGAATTATAAGAACTCCAGATGGAATTGTCTTGTCACAATCTCATTACATTGAGAAAGTAATCAAGAAATCCAATGCTTACGATAGTCTTCCAGCAAAGACACCGTTGGAACTCAATGTTCACTTAAGTAAGAACAGAGGTGACCCCGTTGCTCAGGAAGACTATGCTAGGATCATTGGATGTCTTATGTACATCTCCAACTATACAAGACCTGATCTAGCTTGCTCGGTAAATAAACTGAGTCGATATACAAGCAATCCAAGTGGAGAACACCGAAAAGCGCTTGTGAGAGTTTTGAGATACTAAAAGTATATTCTGAACTTTGGGCTACATTATGGTAGATACCCCAGGGTACTAGAAGGTTATTGTGATGCAAACTGGATATCCGACTCAAAGGACTCGTTGTCGACAAGTGGGTATGTGTTTGTAATAGGGGGAGGAGCTGTTTATTGGATATCTACTAAACAGACATGTATAGCCCGATCCACCATGGAATCTGAGTTTATCGCTTTGGACAAAGCAGGTGA
The DNA here is from genome assembly GCA_014905375.1 of Phtheirospermum japonicum. Classification (NCBI taxonomy): domain Eukaryota; kingdom Viridiplantae; phylum Streptophyta; class Magnoliopsida; order Lamiales; family Orobanchaceae; genus Phtheirospermum; species Phtheirospermum japonicum. The sequence goes on from BMAC01000495.1 coordinate 771,387, forward strand.
AGAAGCTGAATGGCTTCGTAACTTTCTTGAAGATATCCCATGTTGGGAGAAACTCGTGCCGCTAGTAATGCTTCACTGCGATAATCAAGCTACTATTGGAAGGGAAAAAAGTGGTTTGTATAACGGTAAGTCTCAACATATTCGTCGGAGACATAACACCATAAGATATTTGATATCGAGTGGGGTTATCTCAGTTGACTACGTAAAGTCGATAGATAATCTAGCGGATCCGTTCACCAAAAGCATAGCTCGAGTTCAGATGTATAAGTTGCTAGAAGGAATAAGAGTGAAATCCACATCTTAAAGATGATTATAGTGGAAAACCAACCATGATGAGTGGAGATCCCACAAACTTGGTTCAATGGGAAAACTAAACTATAAAAGTCTGGATAAGTAAAACTCTACGATCCTATTCCCTAACGATAAAAGTAGAGTTTTAATTTGTCACGTGGTGAGGATAAATCTCTGATTTTTAATGATTCTTGTGCAGGTCTTTGACTTAAGTATGACATAATACTCGTTTAAGAATCACCTATGTAAGCAAGAAGTGAGGGCCGCTTCTACTGAATGCTTATGAATCCAAAGAAGTTGTCCATGGCCAGAAACGGACACAAACGTGAGAACGGAAAAATTCTGAGACCTTAGTGGGTTGGTACTATTGTCTAGTATACACAAAGGAAAATAGTTCAAGAATTATGTTCACTAATACGCCGGTATGCTCGGTAGTATTAACTAAGGAGGGTTCAAGGCCACAAGCCACCTATCACTATTCTCTATTGTCTCTTAAGGACTGAGCTACGTATTTGCATACATTGTTTTTTATTTTTGTATTTTCTCACTTATGTGGGGGATTGTTGTTAAATTGGATTTAATCCTTTTAATAATGCAGTAAAAATTTGTCGTAACGAATTATGTAGGCTCGATCTACGTTTTGTGTAGATATTCGTAGCATTTTGAATTTCTCAAATCCAATTAATAATGGGTGAGAAATTGTACTTCAAAGTTGAATGGTTGCTTAAGTGCATTGTTGTTTATCCCACATTGAATGATAATCAATGTGAAAGGGAGTTTAAAAATGATTACATTTTATGAGTGGACATCAAGTGGGCCAGCAGGTATTGTGGACTTTGTGTGAACAAAACTCACGCGGGCCCTCGGACTTGGGTTCGCCCATCCGCCTTCGGCGAAGCCGTAGGCGGAGCCGAGCGGAGTCGAGACCGAGCCCGGCCTTTGGCCCTTGGCCCTTGGGTCTTGGGCAATTGGTCCAATTGGGTGGTCCGTATGGGTGTCCCGGTTCAACCCATGCTACCTTTTTAGCTGCGTACATTTTGAACGTACGAAAATAACACGCTCCTAACCGTTCAGATACGTTTCCAACGTACGAAAACGGTAAGAACAACACCTGACCGTTCAGGTGTGTTTCAAACATACAGTAACGTCATGCAACTTAATGCATGAACGTTACCAGCTGACCATGTTTATTGCTGCCTTTTTGAATGCCATAATGCAGCCATTTATGGACGTCATTATGCTGCAGATGGTGGAACCCCTATATAAGGGTGAGAGGTCCTTCATTCCCAACACACCAGAAACACTGAATTCTCACCATACAGAATACAGCATACGAGCATCTCTGCATCATTTCCATTTCGTAGCTCTGTCCATATTCTCCAGTTCACCGGAGCTCTAGTTTTTTTTACGGTGCTGTTAAAACTAGAGACGAAGTCGTTTTATCTTTGGGGACGAATTGCCAAAACCGAAGAGCACTACCGGGGCAATTTTATCTTGCGGAAAGTGTGTTAAACTCGACTCGACTATAAATTCTCAGTCTCTATTTTTCTATTCCTATTTTCTAGTTCAGTGATATATACTTTCCCTTTTTGTGCTCTCCATTTCTAACAGTAATGACATATTTTCTATTACTTTGGTTGGACTTAGGTAAACGCATATTTACAATATTGATATGTGTCATTTCATGCATTTAGTTAGTGGTGATTATATATATATATATATAGTTTAGTGTTTTTATCTGTAGTTTTTTATTGTGTTTTTCTTATTCCATTTATTGCAGGTTTCATTTGTCCAGGCTTGATGACAAAAAGTGGGTTACAATGAATTTGGGGCAAGTGACTTCCCAAGTAGAAACAATGAAATGGTGAGCGGAATCATGCCACAAGGTTCAACGAAAAACAGTCCATGATCGTGCTCCGTAGCTAAGCGGAATGAAACCGAAGTAACATGCACAATTTGCCAGAAATGTAGCCTGGTCGTGTTTTTTGTCTAGGGCCAAAGTTACGGAATTTTGAGGAAAGCACGATGGGACCATGTTTCCTGGCACGACCGTGCTGCAATCCTGTACTATGCATTTTTCATATTTATATACCACTACAATAAACTGGCAATTATGGACGGACAAATTCATCGGTAAGATAAATACCGACGAAATTGTCGACGTATTAGGGCCGTCGGCATTTTTCTCATCGTTAGCTTGTTGACAACGACTGTTATTTCTTGTCAGTATTTATTACGATGGGCACATCCACGACCATCATATAGGAATTCTCCTTGGTCTCCGCACGTTATATCCATCGGCATATACTGGCAACCTGCTGATAGAAAATATCACGTGGACATTGGCCAACGGGCATGTGACCGTCGGTATATGCTAACGGGTTTGCCCGTCAGTAAATTGTCGATGGGCATGCTCCGTCGGTAAATTTAATTAAATGATAAATACTAACGAGTACATGTACATCGGTATTTTTGCCTTTTTCTAATTTTTTTACCTATTCATATGTATGTGCGGAAAATCTACAAATGCAAAACAAAAGTTCAAAAAGAAAACACTACTAGTTAAAAAATATCTCTCCAAATACAATCTAATATTCATGAAATATACAGTTAACGTTAAAGCCGAGTATAAACACAACAAAGTAAACGTCATAAACACTACTAAGGATAGGGTGGAAGAGGCTATTGAGACTAAACTCGGACAATCACTACGACGATCCCCTGCTCCATCTGCCACTTGAGTTGGTCCTTAAGCTCCATAATCTCGCGAGTGCGCACCTCAAGTAGCTTCTAATGTTCACATGGGCGCCTCGCGCTCCCCATGGGCCTGCTCGTACGCTTAGAGCTACTCCTGCTGCGTCTCGAGCTACTTGTGATAAGTCTGGTGTTATGTCTCAAGTTTCATGACATAACTATTAGACTTAGAGGAAGAACGGTTGCCCGTAGATCTCTTCGATGCCAAAAACTTCCCCCAGCATCCGGTGTCATAACATCGACCCTTCTTCACCCCGACGACGTCTAGATAAACCTCGTTCTCGTCAACCTCCACGTCCAGTTTCTGTGACGTATCACTAGCCTCCTATAGACGTCTCTCAAACTCCGCTTGAAATACAAAATTGATAGTTTACACGATACACAAACACACACACACACAAGAAATAATCTTATTTAGTATTAATTAAAAATGAAAGATACACATAAACTTACATCTGTCTGCTCTTAACTATAGTTAACAAATATGTCATCGTTCTTTAGGTGTATAGCTGAAAGAAAAATTGCGAGCTCATGGGGAGCTAATATAATGAAAAGGCGAGCTAATTGTGAATTGAGAATGTACTGCATATATTCTTAGGTAATATTTTTCATATCTTACATTAATGAATTACACGGCCATTTATAGCAATACAGATGACTAGTGTTGCCCTAGATCCCACAGTCAGATTTTGCACAGTACATACAATAACAGAATGATATAAACTTGTGGCTCATATTGCTACAGTACAATTGACAGCTGTAGCAGACTGGACTGTACTAATTTAGGGCTGTCGTCATCTGACATCCTGTAGGCTTCTGATGCTGAGACCTGTCAGGTCGGTACTCACTTGACTTGAATCTATCAGGTCGCAATCCATGCGTCCTGATTCTATTAGGTCGCCAGTCGAGCGACCCATAGTTATCAGGTCGCCACATCGTTCTGAAGTCCCACGACCTACTCCCTTCAGATCGTTGTGGCTTATACTGCTGTTTAACACGGCCCCTCAATTCAAACGAGCTCTTGGATAAGATTCTCAATCTATCTCTGAGATTGGTGAAGAATTACTCGCTTAAAGGTTTAGTCAGAATGTCAGCTATCTGTTCTGAAGAAGGAACATGTTGTACTGCGAGCTGTTGTGAAAGAATCTTGTCTCTAACGAAATGAAGATCAAGTTCGATGTGCTTGGTTCTTGCATGTAGGACCAGATTTGATGCCAGAGCAATCGTGCTGAGATTATCTACCCATACGGTAGGCGTGTGAGCTGATCCAATCTTCAATTCCTTGAGCAGATAGCCTATCCAGGTCATTTCTGCCACAGTGTTCGCTAAACTTCTGTATTCTGCCTCCGTGCTCGACCTCGACACAAATCTCTGTTTCTTCGAACTCCAAGACACAAGATTATTACCAAGATAAACACATGAGCCACTAATGGACTTCCTATCATCAAGGTCGGCAGCCCAATCAGAGTCAGAAAAACCAGTCAGATGAAAATTTGGTGCTTTTGTTATTCTCAAACCATGGTCAATAGTGCCCGCCAAATATCTCAAAATTTGCTTCAGTGCTCGCCAGCTCGTATTTAAGGGATTAGCAATGAATTGGCTAACTTTGTTAACACTGAAGGATATTTCAGGTCGCGTAATAGTGACATACTGCAGACCTCCGACTAAACTTCTGTAAAGAGTAGGGTTTATGCCCGCGGTGCTCCCCTTGAATCTGGATAGGCTGTTTGAAGTAATCATTGGAGTTGGAACCGGCTTACATGATAGCATATCAGCTCTCTTGAGGAGCTCTCTTATGTATTGCCCTTGACTTAAATGCATTTCATCAGCGGATGAAGTAAAATGGATTCCCAAAAACTGTTTAACATTGCCCAGCTCCTTCAGTGATAGGACCTTCGTTAAGTTGGCAACTACCGAAGCGACCTCGTTCTCATCGCTCCCTGTGATCAGTATGTCATCAACATAGATGAGGAGATAAATTCTTGACCCATTCTTTAACCTGTAAAACAGAGAAGCATCAGCTTTTGAACCTGTAAAACCAAGACCTTGGAGTATTCCTTGAATCTTGCCAAACCATGCTCTAGAGGCCTGATTAAGTCCATAAATGGCTTTGGTGAGTCTGCATACAAGTTTTTTATCTTTTTGTTCAAAACCGGGAGGCTGTTTCATGTAAATCACTTCCTGCAGGTCGCCATGTAGGAATGCATTATTAATATCCAGATACTTAACGTTCCATCCACAAGAAACTGCAATGCTTAAGATTATCCTTATTGTTGTTGGCTTGACAACCGGGCTAAAAGTTTCAGAGAAATCAAAACCAGCTCGCTGAGAGAATCCTTGAGCAACCAATCGCGCTTTGTGTCTAGCAACTGATCCATCGGTGTTTTTCTTAGTTTTAAAAACCCATCTGCAACCAATTATGTTTCTCCCCTCAGGTGCTGGAACCAAAGTCCAAGTGCGATTTATAATTAATGCATTATATTCATCCTGCTTAGCCTGTTTCCAAACTCCAATCTGAAGAGCTTGTTGAGCATTCAACGGTTCATCATCCTCATTGATGACCTCAGCTGATAGTATCTTAGGTTTGTGAATACCAGCCTTGGACCTGGTCAGCATGGGATGAAAATTTTGAGGTGGAAACGGGTGAGAGGGTGGACATCGAGCAGGAGAAAGAGGTGGCAATTGAACAACAAGAGGAATCGTAGTGTTAGAGTCTTGAGGCGAACTGCAGTGACTTCGCTGAGGTGATTGGTGGGAAGGAGGAGCATAATCAGGCGATGCGACCTGAGATGTGGGAGCATTGTTCATAGGTGTGGATGGTGTGTCGGATTGAGAGGATGGAGTGGGAAGAGTATGGAATTGAGTTGGTGGTGAGTTTATGGGTGGTAGAGGTGACAAAGTGTAGTGTGGAGAGTTAGCGACCTATTTGGACCTGTATGGAAATTCATGCTCGCTGAACATAACATTTCTGGAGATTATCACTTTTCCAGATGGTAACTGAATTTTGTAACCTTTATACTGAGTGCTGTAACCAAGGAAAGTACATGGAAGCGACCTGTATAGAAGTTTGTGGGAATTATAGGGTCTGATGTGCGGGTAGCAGAGACAGCCAAAAACCTTAAGAAAGTTATAATCAGGTCGCTGATTGAAGAGACACTCAAGAGGAGATTTTTAAAGATTTGTTTTGCAGGGAACTCTGTTAATAATGTAGGCAGAGGTAGTGAAAGCATTATCCGAAAATCTGAGAGGTAGGTTTGAGTGAGCGAGCAGAGACAATCCCATCTCCACGATGTGCCTATGTTTTCTTTCAGATACACCATTATGTTGTGGTGTGTAAGGGCAATATATCCTATGATTTATACCACTATCTTGAAAAACCTTAGCAAGAGGTTTATATTCAGTCCCTCCATCGGATTGGAAATTTTTGATTTTGCAGTTTAGTTGATTTTCAACAAGATTTTTAAAATGGACAAAAGCATCTGAAACTTCGGATTTGGATTTGAGAAGATAAATCCATGTATATCTACTGAAGTGATCGATAAAGTTCACGTAGTAAAGAAAACCGTTTGATGATTTGATAGGGGCAGGTCCCCAAAGGTCGGAGTGAATGAGCTCAAGTGGTTGGGAACTAACAAAATGAGAATTAGGAAATGGGAGCTTGTGACTCTTTGCTAACATACAAGATGAACATAAAGACAAACTTTTATTAATGCTGTTATAAGGGATATTACAGCTTTTCAGAGCCTTATCTATTACATCTTGACTAGAGTGACCTAATCTAGAATGCCATAGATTGGAAACAGGCTCTTTATTCTGAGAACTTGAAACAAGAGAAGTTTGAGCAGGTCGCATGATAAAAGGTGGTGCAGATGAGGGATAAGCAGCTCACTTGGTGGTATGTAGGTGAAAATGATATAGTCCATCTTTAATTGTCCTTTTGAGTAGGATGGCGTAGTTTGATCCTTAATGAGACAATAAGAAGGATGGAATTCAAAAAAGACATTATTATCAGAGGCAAAATTGGAAACGCTGAGTAAATTTTTAGTGATTGAGGGAACATGAAGGAGATTTTTGAGCAAAAAAGTTTTGGAAGTGAGAGGAGTTTTGAGATATGAGTTACCAATGTGGGCAATGTTCACTCCATCTCCATTTCCCATTTGGAGCCTGTTCCCTCCATAATATTCCGAGGCCACATTAAGGTTCGCGAGGTCGTTTGTCACGTGCGCAGTTGCTCTAGAGTCAGGAAACCAGAGAGTATTAGTGTCATAGCCTGAATGCGAGCTCGCGCTTCCAGCATTCCCAAATTATGCCATATGCAGTGAAGGGTTTCGAACTGACTGCTGGGCGGATTGAGTGTTACTGTAGGAGTTGTCATTCCTGTACCAGCACCTATCTGCTGTGTGTCCAGAAATATAATAGATCTGGCATACAACTCTATCTCCTCCATTCATCCTTCCTCCGCGACCTCTTCTTCCTCCTCTACTCCCTCTGAAGCTGTTTCTACCTCCTCCGCAACCTCTTGAAAATCCTATATTCTGTTGGTAATTGTTGTTGACTCTTGCAGCGTTGACCTGTGTAGCAGTATTGATGGATGGCTGGGACCCTTCCGTATTGACATGCGAGGTATTGTTATTGTTGGTTTCTAATCTGGCCTCATAGCTGAGCAAAAGAGCATGCAGCTCGGCTATTGTGTAGGGTTGCGTCCTGGACGTCACATTAACCATCACTGAATCATACTGGCTTCCTAGTCCAGCTAAAATGTGCAAGATTTGGTATTTCTCAGAGATCTTATTCCCCACGGAAGCTAAAACATCACAGCAAGATTTCATCTTTCCCAAATACTCTTTCATAGACAGTACATTCTTTCTCAAGGATTGCAACATAATCCTATACTGCATTATCTTGGCTTGAGACTGCGTGGCAAAATTATTCTCAAGAGCAGACCATATTTCTTCAGATGTATTGAAGCCAACAGTTAGAATAAGAATACTCTCACTTAGAGAGGACAGGATCCACGAGGCTAAGATTTGATCTTGCCTTTCCCATGCAGAAAAGAGGGGATTTGTCTGATTTTCTTCATCAGCTAAAAATTGCGGTGGAGCTGTAGATCCTTTCTTGATGAATGCTTCAAGGCCATAGCCTTTGATGGTCATCAAGGCTTGTTGTCTCCAGATCAAGTAATTATTTTCATCTAATTTTGTTGAAATGAGCTAACTTTGGGGATAAACGATTTGGGGTAGAGATGAGGAGTTTTGGTTTGAGGAGGAAGAGCTATTGTGAGACATTTTGCAAAGGGAAACAGAGTCAGGCCCTCAAACCTGCTCTGATACCATGAAAGAAAAATTGCGAGCTCATGGGGAGCTAATATAATGAAAAGCGAGCTAATTGTGAGCTGGGAATGTACTGCATATATTCTTAGGTAATATTCTTCATATCTTACATTAATGAATTACACGGCCATTTATAGAAATACAGATGACTAGTGTTGCCCTAGCTCCTACGGCCAGATTTTGCACAGTACATACAATAACGGAATGATATAAACTTGTAGCTCATATTGTTACAGTACAATTGACAGCTGTAGCAGACTGGACTGTACTAATTTAGGGCTGTCATCATCTGACATCCTGTAGGCTCCTGATGCTAAGACTTGTCAGGTCGGTACTCACTTGACTTGAATCTATCAGGTCGCAATCCATGCGTCCTGATTCTATTAGGTCGCCAGTCGAGCGACCCATAGTTATCAGGTCACCACATCGTTCTGAAGTCCCGCGACCTACTCCCTTCAGGTCGTTGTGGCTTATACTGCTGTTTAACAATAGCCACAAAAGTCTCATACCCAGTAGGTTCCCTACCCATTTTTAGACTGTATTCAATTAATTAAATAATTTATAATTAGTTATAACTTAAATTTACAATTATAAGTATAATTAAAGTTACTTACGATCGTTGCGCATAACTAATCGTCGAGACCAATCGATGTGCTTTGATATCCCTGTACAAGAGCCTTGGGGCTCGCCCAGTCTATTCCTGCTGGCCTTCTCGAACCTCTCCCTCTCCTTGGGCTTCACCCACTCTACTTGCCACCTCTTCCAAACATCATTTTCCACACACATCGGCTTCTTCCTTGACCTCCTACACATCTTCTATTACTCATTCTTATAACTCATCTCATGAATAAAGATTTTCTTTATTGTCTTCTCCGAATATATATTCGGGTCCCAATAAATTTTTTTCTACAAAATAAAATAATTTAATTACAAATAAAAATATATACATATTATGTTACAAATAATATAATTAGTTAATTACCAAGAACTCGGTCCACCACATCGCACGATGCATTCTAAGGATATGTTCGGATCTCCACCCATCGGGGTGTACATGAGCCCTGTAGATCTCTCGAAGATAGCCACTTACCTTTCTTGTGTCACTGTGTAGCCTAATAAGATTATGGTTAGATCAATTAATATAATGAACATATATTAGAATCGAACATTATTATAAAGTTACTAACTTTCGGCTAATGATAGTGACCTCGTGCCACTAGAGAGTCGGTGGTACACTAGGTGTACCTCTTAAAGTACCAATATCGGATGAGGTGGCCAGAATGGTCTCAGGTAGAATCCCTCCATCTAAATCCATCACATCGTTATCACCATTCAAGTATCAATGTGACAAAGAAAAAGAGCTTTGGGTCCTCTAAAGTACCATGTAAAAGACCTCTACCTCTTATCTAAAGATAAAAGAAATCGAGAATTTCACATAATTTGAATCGATTTAAAAATGCATATTATCGTGGGTATATATAAAATATAAACAAGTTCAAATGATAAGTCATTTTATACTTCTAACATGAACCGACACTTTCACTATTTAGTATCGTCAAATTCATCTTTGTTCGTATCTTCATCCATTATAAACTCATCTTTCGTCTCATTCTCCACCTCATCAACAATTTCATTCAGTTCATTATCAATTAGGTTATATAATTGGAAACCAATGTCCTTTAATTTTATTAAATTGTGCATTTATATAACATCCTCTTTAAAGATTGATCAGATAAGGGCTGAATAAAATCTATCATTGATCTAGCTTTAATTTTGCACATTGCCAACTAATTTAGCTTGTCTCATTTCAACTCAAATACGAATGGTCGTACGCTTGAACAGCTTGGGTAGCAAGTACGAACGACTCATATTGATTGAGTTTACACTTACGATTGACATCAAAGAGCTTATATAGAGGATTAACTCTTGTACTGTGGGAGTTCGATCAAACCACTCACATTTGAATAAGAGTGTGCTCATATAAGTCAATCTTATATATTAGAGTCTAACAACTTGTAAGAGATGGTCATAATAATCATACTCGTCATCCCATTAGTTTGTTGCTCTTATGTAGACACCTGCGCTCGAAGTTGATCTATCTGATCTGTATGCAGTTGTGTGAAACATGTATCCATTTATCTTGAAACCATCATATGTAATCACACATCGTGATGGACCAAAGGTGAGACACTTAATGTACTCATCGGTAACATTGTTCAAGGGATCTTCTGCCTATAATGACTAAAAGTCATACAACTTATTATCTATTAAAAGATCAATTGCAAAATAATATATATATAATAAGTTAGTTCAGAGGAGCTCAAATTCATTTTATATTTTGTCGAGCTCGTCATTTGTAATATTTGGTTTACAATGTTTTACGCCCTCTATGAAAATACTGCATATATTTAAAAATGAGAATTATTTTAATTTATTACATTGACAATATTCCATTGACCCAAACTTAAAAATGAAATTCCAAACTTGATTAAATCTTGAACTTCATCACAATTCAATAAAATGTATTTTCTCACTGCATAGAATTCTTTTTTGTCTATGAATATTTTTCCCATTGCTCAGAAGATTTCACCATATTTTTGAACACCGAAGAAATAACATCATCATCGTCTGCACCATCTTGGCTGAATCGAACTTTTTCGCATTTAAAAATGAAAAGCTCGTCCGCAAGAGAACGGAGCTATTGTAGGCGATAAGTTGACTCGAGTCGAACTACAAGGAAGACTAATCGAAAACTATTTCGGTGTTCGATTTACGTACTTAGAAACAAAATAAAAACTCAACTAAACTAAATACTCGATCCAATTTGGTTTGAGGTTTTCTAACATCTACGAGCAATTAAATCGAAAGCTTTTAAAATGATAAAGAAAAGCGAGGTTCTAGTGCGCCGGAATTGTCTCCACGATCGGGGTTGTCAAGCCCGATGGTTCTAAATGATCCTAAGCACACTAGAATGTTAAATTTAGCCAACAAGCATGAACATAATCAACAATATAATCTCAACAAGCATTTACACCAAAGCATGAATATAAGCGTTAATAAAAATGAGCCTCAAGCATAAACAAAGCATGTAATGAGAAAATACATAAGCATCAAAATACTAATCTACGAGAATCACAACTAAACTACTAAAGCAAATAAACATYAACTAAAAACGAGAAAGACYGTAAAAGGATTATGACTAAATTAACGAAACCAAAGTACAAGCAATTGAATTCCAACTGAAATAACAACACCAACGTACAAAGGAAACTTAAGCCAAATCCATAAAGAAAATAAAGCATCAGCGGCACGTCATGCGTCTCGTCGTTTATTTTCTTTATGGATTTGGCTTAAGTTTCCTTTGTACGTTGGTGTTGTTATTTCAGTTGGAATTCAATTGCTTGTACTTTGGTTTCGTTAATTTAGTCATAATCCTTTTACTGTCTTTCTCGTTTTTAGTTTATGTTTATTTGCTTTAGTAGTTTAGTTGTGATTCTCGTAGATTAGTATTTTGATGCTTATGTATTTTCTCATTACATGCTTTGTTTATGCTTGAGGCTCATTTTTATTAACGCTTATATTCATGCTTTGGTGTAAATGCTTGTTGAGATTATATTGTTGATTATGTTCATGCTTGTTGGCTAAATTTAACATTCTAGTGTGCTTAGGATCATTTAGAACCATCGGGCTTGACAACCCCGATCGTGGAGACAATTCCGGCGCACTAGAACCTCGCTTTTCTTTATCATTTTAAAAGCTTTCGATTTAATTGCTCGTAGATGTTAGAAAACCTCAAACCAAATTGGATCGAGTATTTAGTTTAGTTGAGTTTTTATTTTGTTTCTAAGTACGTAAAATCGAACACCGAAATAGTTTTCGATTAGTCTTCCTTGTAGTTCGACTCGAGTCAACTTATCGCCTACAATAGCTCCGTTCTCTTGCGGACGAGCTTTTCATTTTTAAATGCGAAAAAGTTCGATTCAGCCAAGATGGTGCAGACGATGATGATGTTATTTCTTCGGTGTTCAAAAATATGGTGAAATCTTCTGAGCAATGGGAAAATATTCATAGACAAAAAAGAATTCTATGCAGTGAGAAAATACATTTTATTGAATTGTGATGAAGTTCAAGATTTAATCAAGTTTGGAATTTCATTTTTAAGTTTGGGTCAATGGAATATTGTCAATGTAATAAATTAAAATAATTCTCATTTTTAAATATATGCAGTATTTTCATAGAGGGCGTAAAACATTGTAAACCAAATATTACAAATGACGAGCTCG
>BMAC01000495.1:791559-802284 GCA_014905375.1 Phtheirospermum japonicum
ATTAACGAAACCAAAGTACAAGCAATTGAATTCCAACTGAAATAACAACACCAACGTACAAAGGAAACTTAAGCCAAATCCATAAAGAAAATAAACAGAGTTCAGGAACACTTAAGATCTCAAGAATCAGCAGCACTCCATCAATTCTCAGTGATAAGAAATGAACTTGAACAACGAACGAACTTGAAATGACGAAACTACAAATTATTAAACACTAATCTTGCTAAATCGGAACGGTGGCATGAACCGAGGGTTCTCTGCATTAATCTGACCTTTCCCCCTCGTCCCAGCACTCTCAAAACGAAGAAACCACCGGTTTTTTTTATAGAATTTCGAAAATAACCGCTCAAACTGCCGGTGCGTCGATCGACGCGAGCCAGGCTGCACACGTCGACCAGGCAGTGCGTCGATCGACGGAGCTAGGATCGACGCAACAAAATATTTGCATCGACGGTGCGTCGATCGACGTGAGCCAGGCTGCACGCATTGACCAGGCAGTGCGTTGATCGATAGAGCTAGGATCGACGCAACAGAACATTTGCGTCGACGGTGCGTCAATCAACGCGAGCCAGGCTGCGGCAGCTAGTGTCAGTATGACTCGGACACTGGGTAACCCAGTGTCAGACTGGTACCCAGTGTCAGCACAGCACATTACTTATCCAATCTTCGTTTTCTCTAGCTATAACACCAAAATAAAATAAAATTAGATTATTTCATATAAAATAAAGTAAAAACACATTAAACACCAAACAAGACGAAAAACATCAAAAGGAAAAAAAATGATAAAAAGATAAACCTAAAACACGTAAAAGCACACAACACACGATGCAAAAATACACGAAAATCACATAAAAATATGTACTCACAATCTTGGCCATCATCGTTTCGAGATAAATTTGTTCTTTTCATGGAGACGTGATCTTCAAAATAGTACAAAGTGAAAGTTGGCGCCTCTTCTACAAGATATGAATTTGCTATCAAGCTCTCGTCACTCGTTTTGTTCCTCACATTCTCCTTCAGTTTGCGAAGATACCTCTCAAATGGATACATCCATATGTATTGCACTGGGCCAACAATTCTCGTCCCATACGCTAAGTGAACTGACAAATGCTCCATGGAGTCAAAAAGATTGGGCAAAAATATATTTCAAGTTGACACAAAATTAGAGTGATATTATGCTTCAAAAGATTCGTATCATCAATCCTAATAACTCTAAAAGTGAGGTTCTTGAAGAAAAAACTCAACTTCATTAGGGCCTTCCATTCTGGTTGGGGAAACAGTTCCTGATACAATTGGTATCAACCTTATCATGAACACATGACAGTCATGACTCTTCATTCTGAACAATCTCAAACCTTCATATCGACGCAAGAACCCTGAATTGATGCGTATACAACTGGAAATTGAAGATCTTTCACCCATTCACATAAGACAACTTCTGACGTCTTATCCAATGTGTAAAATATTTTAGGACACTTCCTGATACATCTTGCTTAAACTCAGGACGAAGATAATATTCATTCAACTCGACCTTTGATTTTGGAGTGTCTTTTGCCTTTCTCTTGATATTCATCACCGTGTTGAACACATTACATTTTTCCTTAATGTGCATAACATATAAATTATGCCAAATCAAACTTGTGCTCCACTACGGAAAATCCCAAAAGATGGTTCTTTTCCTCTAACCACCTTATTTGGCTATATGTCCATTCACGCATGTTGCTTCTAGACTGGTGACTTTAGGAAGCCCCACTCTTTCTATCTTTTACAAAATCTACATTCCTGACCGGATGCTAAGCGGTGGAGTCTCGGCCTTTATATTTTTCTAAAAATATCGTATATCTTTTCGAAAAGGGTGACCACAATCAAGAAGCTTCCGATAATTATCAAACCAAGACTGCGTTCCGCTTCACTTGAGAGCAAATGCACCCGAGTTTTCCATACAATATGGACAAGCCATTCGCCCAAACATACTCCAACCAGACAACATGGAGTAGGCAGGAAAATCATTAATTATCCACATAAAGGTTGTTCGCAACCGTGAGTTCTATTTTTAAGAGATGTCATACTAGGGTGCACCAACCATCCACAACTAACTCAACTCAGCGATTAGAGGTTGTAGAAAATTATCTTGCTTATCCTTAAGATTTTTGGGGCCTAGAATAAGAGCACTAAGAAATATGTATTATTTTCATTACACATCTATGGATCCAAGTGGTAGGGTGTAACTATCACCTGCTACGAGAAATATTGCGACCCGAAACTTCTAAAAGGTTAAAAAACCTTCACACAGAGGCCAAATCTTACATTTTGAGTTTCTAAAGCAAACTCTAGATGATATTGATTGAAATGTTTTCAAAACTCTGAATCTGATGAGTGATGTATGACCCAATCGTCGATGTGTTTTGCATGCCATATCATGTCTTTCTCAATTGTCGTATATGCGTACAACTTCTACAAAACACTGGGCTTTCGTCATTTCGCTTCCTCTTCTTAGGAGGTTTAAACAAAAATTGATCACAAAACTTGAAACTAGTCATCTTGGAATCATCTCTCCAGTAGAGCATACAACTATTTAGGCAACAATCTATTTTCTCGAGCAGTAAGCTCATACCCCTCATCAACTCCTTGTTGTTATAGAAATTAAATGATACAAACATTGTTGTTTACATAACCTGTTTGATTAGATCAAGTACTTGGTGATAACACTTCTGAGACTTATTATTCTCTGACTTCAAATTCATGAGGCAGGCAACTAGAGACAACTGATAATGTTTGTCACATCGGGATACAAAGACTCTCAACATGTCGTAGAACTTCCGAACCTCAGGATTTGGCGATCCTTCTACATCACAACCACGTCGAAGCCAGGACTGGATGCATCATGAACCATATTGATGTACCTATTTGGTAATTCTTCAAGATCGATGTAGATAATCCTCCAATGTGAACCTACGGGTCGACACGATGCGTGGTGCCAGGATTTGTTTCCCCGTGAAAAATCAAAATATAGTAATCAGATATGAATCCATTTTTAGGGTCTTGTATTCAATTATGATTCTTAGATACATTTTAAGACTATATAAATTCAGGGGTATTTATTATAGAATTTTGGAGACTTCTAAAAAATATACATGTATACAATTTAGATTCTTAAAAACTATTTAAAATTTTTAAAAGTCTCGAGGTATTCAATTTCGACTTTTTAAGAATCTTCATAAGTCCTTTGATATTCAAATTAGGAAGAATTAGGTTTCTTAAATTAATTGACTTTTTGAGATATTTTTTAACAAAAAACTATATATGACAAATCCTTGTAAGGTATCTCACTGCTATTGGTGAGATTTCATCGGGATTTATTCTCCTCTATCTTACATTCTTTCCCTCTTATCTCATCTCGCAAGTGTTTCAAGTTACACAAATTATTTCTCCAACGAGCTCATCATACAAAAAATAACACTTTGATATGTTATACATGAGTAAACTATGATCTTCTTTTATTATATTTTGTGTGTGTGTTTGTGGCCTTAAATTGATTGATTTTGGTCATATGTATCAATTGGGTTGAACAAAGAAGTATATGATATATGATTCAGCTTGTCCTCTTTATTTGATAAAATAGAATTTAATTCAATTTCAAATATGATAAAAGTCATAATTAAACATCATGTCACAAGAATACAAACACAAAAGCAATCTTCACAAGAACATTATAAACATGTCTTATCACAAATATTTGATTAATGTAGTAGATACGATATTATTTGCGGTGAAATCCAAAAGAGTTCAAACATATAAAAAATAAATTAAAATAGTTTATTTGTCATACATGGATATATATTGGTGTTAAAGAATCATTTGCACGTATTCTGCTTTTAAATTCACTTATTTATTCCTTTGGCCAGCTGCTAATAGTTGATGTATTTGATATTGTATATATATGTTTTATTTATTTATAAATGTTAATGATTATTTTAATTAATTTTTTACATTTATTAATATATTTTTAAAATTAAATTTTATCTAAGTTAAAAATGTTTTTATTTATCTTGTGTTATCATGAGTTTTTCAAATATACTTATCGATTGTAAATATATATAAATCT
Organism: Phtheirospermum japonicum; assembly: GCA_014905375.1. Taxonomy (NCBI): domain Eukaryota; kingdom Viridiplantae; phylum Streptophyta; class Magnoliopsida; order Lamiales; family Orobanchaceae; genus Phtheirospermum; species Phtheirospermum japonicum. The sequence goes on from BMAC01000495.1 coordinate 795,665, forward strand.
TAAGCAGTTTCATAAAATTTCAAAAAGTACAAGGCAAAAGCTTGAGAAGTTTAAAAAAATATCTATAAATAATCTCACAGAGTACCAAAGTTTTTAAAATTCCATAAAATTTGCCAGAGTCACCCACTTAAAAAAGTCCTTAAAAGTCACTAAAAATTCAAATTGAATACAACCCCTCTTAATTAGGTGGAACTTAGTCTCGTTGACATTATGGTAACTACGAGGACATTTCAACTTTTCTATGTTCTACATTACAGACTGCGTGAGCGCAAATTGAATGAAACGCTCCACCCCTTACATGAACGCTTTAGATAGATAATTGTCCACCCTCCGTTTATACATCCAACTACGATCAAAACTCATCCTATTAATCATAAATATGTGATTAAATTATAGATAAGTGGGAAATACGTACGGGGGAGCCTATATAAAGATATTAAAAGGGACATATCTCATTCAAGAATGTGATCTCTAGTAATACGATTATATATCTTAAGTATGTATTTTGAGGACCTAAAGATTTCGACAGTATCTCCACTTAGTTCTAAAAGTACAAATATACTTCAGTCCACCCAAAAACAAAAGAGAGATAGAAATCAAAATTTAAAAGTATACAAAACACACACATATATATATTAAGTATGTATTTTGAGGACCTAAAGATTTCGACAGTACCTCCACTTAGTTCTAAAAGTACAAATATACTTCAGTCCACCCAAAAACAAAAGAGAGATAGAAACCAAAATTTAAAAGTTTACAAAACACACACAGAGATATATAACCATATTACCATCGCATTTTCAAACTGTCCAAATAAGTGGACAGTTTAGAATTTAATATCAAACTCTCTACTCATACTAAATCCCACAAATATATGATTTTTGAGCTCATAAAGAAGAATATAAGTACGGTAATTAAGTATAACGATAGATGTCATCCATTAGTGTAATCAATCCATTAATAATCAATGGATTATCGACATAATTTCTTGGTTTGTGAAGCACGAGATCAATAATTTTTTTTTCAATAATTTAACATGTTATCGACACAACATTCAAGATAACAACATTTAAAATATATTAAACACAACATTCATCACCAAATTTCAAAACCTAAAATCCTTGATTGAGGGCAAGTCCTCTCGGTCGGCGTTGTAAACCACGTCATCAGTCACCGATATCACCACAACACCAACAATCATAACATCACGTACAATTACTAAAGTAAACAATTGCAACACCAATAAATTCATAATTACTCATAAAAGTAAATGACACCTCATAATTCAAGAATGTTACATATAAGTAGTATATTAAACAAAATATTCAACTGCACATTTCAAATCCTAAAATTCATGATTAGTGGATAAAACCTCATGGACGGCTCCGTAAACCACATCAGCAACAACCGATGTCACCACGACACCAAACAATAACAACATCATTGGTACGACCTCAATCCTACTTGACCTGAAATGATTGCAGGGCTCGGGGCAGCTCAGGTAAGGCAAGTTGGGATGAGCCGAGTTTTGGTTTTGCGTCATGAAGGAGAAATGGTCAGGAAATGAATAGGTTGGGCTGAGCTTATGAAAATAATCCAAGGGGGCTTGTCATAACCTGATCTATACCCCTATATAAGGTTTTATTTCGTGACCAGGTCAGGAATGCATAGAAGTCTTGGACTGGGCTTGAGGAGCTCTGGTCGTCCAAAAGGGGTAACTTGTTCAGGTCGTCTGAATAATGGTCCGAGATTCGCGGGCCTATTTCTGGGATCTCGTAAAGGCTCCCAACTAATTGTGGTTATAAATATCCCAGTCAAGAATGATAGAGGTATGACATTTTGAATACTCACTTTCCTCTCACTCTGAAATTTCTAAACCACTTAACTGACTTAAGCATCAGAGAGGATTCCACCGGAATTCCTCCGGTGGTCCTTTCTAACTTGGTTTTGTGAGCAGGTTAGGCCAGCTTCAAGGAAAAAAGCAAGTGATCTCTTGGTTAATATTTTCCGGGCGAAATAATTGGCACCGTCTGTGGGAAGAGTATGACTAAGCTAAGACGTGAGACAAAAAATCCATGGAAATAGAGGGACTCAGGCAAAATTTGGTGGCGGAATTAGGTGACACGCCGAGTTCTACCGCGCCAATGGGAGCTCCGGAAGTGACAGAACCACCAATGATGGGAAGGTGAGACACGACACAACCTCAAGGAATGTCCTCACATAAAGGCGGCGGATTCATGAATGATTCCTTTCTGAGGCAGATTTCTGGACACATCGGCAAGGTGGTGGCGAACACCGTGGAGAAAAAATTTGCAGAGCTCTCGCCACCCCCTCCTAAAGCAGCTCAACCACCAGAAATAGAGCCAACCAAGACCCCTCAGTGCACGGCCAGGACTCCTATCCGGGAGGAAGAGGAGAGCTCTTTTTGGCTCGGATAGTGATACCTCGGGCAGAAATAATCTGGATCTCATCGAGAAAATGCATAACTTGCAGAGGGAGGTCAGTGAAGTCAAACAAAAGATTGCGAGCAATGTGGCAGAACAAGCACGGAGAAGCACCCCATTTATGGAGAACGTCATGATGGACGATCTTCCGGCTTCTTACCGATCTCTGGGTTTTGAATATAATGGAACGACAAATCCGTGGGACCACCTATGTCGATTTGGGAATGTGGCTACCTTGCATAAATTCTCCAATGCTGTGATGTGCCGAGTCTTCCCTATGACTTTCACTAAGTCAACTCAGCTCTGGTTTTTCCAGTTGCCACCCCGATCTATAAGCAACTTCGACGAATTTAGCTCGACATTTCTGCACCAACTTACTAGTTGCATGAAGTACCAAAAGATGCCGTTGGAACTGTTTAGCCTGAAGCAGAAAGAAGGAGAAGGTCTGCGGGGTATATAAAACTTTTTTCGAACGCCAAGCTGGAGGTACCATCGGCACCTGAAGAGCTCCCAATTAACGCTCTGGCTCAAGGGCTAAGGAAAGGGGAATTCTTCCCGTCATAGGTGGTTAAACCAGTGCAGACGTTTGGAGAGATCTTAGCAAGGGCGGAAAAATATATTCATTTGGAAGAAGCCCTGAGACTGAAGGATGACGGAGATAGACGAAGAGAGCGAGTGTACAATGAGGACAGGATGCAATCTAAGAAACCCAAAACCGACCTGGGAGGAGGACGCCCAGATTTGATCGGTACACACCCTTGTCTTCACCACAGGGGGATATCATTCGGGCCATTGAGTGACATCCTAACATCAAATGGCCAAGGACATACGCCCAGAAGCCAAAAAAAGATAAGTCTGATCGATTATGTAGGTACCATAATGAGTATGGCCATGATACTGATCAATGCACTCACTTAAAGGACGAAATAGAGCAGATGGTGCAGGCAGGGCACCTCAAAGAGTTCGTGCAGACAAAGAAGGAGGGATCTAGGTCTGACCCTTACAGGAGGGACATGTATCAAACATCCAGGCATGACTAAGGACGCTACCGCGGAAAAGGGAAAAGGGAGAACCAGTCTCAGGAGATACGGGAAGAGATCCATATGATCATGGGAGGCGCTGGGGACACACAATCGCAACGTGCCCAGAATAATCACGTATGGGCGGCGAAAGATCTTTCGAGAAAAACACGTGAGGTGGCAGTTAGCCCCAAGCCCGAACATCTGCTTTTGATCGGAGGACGAGGATGGCATTCTGGCGCCTCATGTAAATGCTCTGGTAATAACCGTTACCATTGATAATTACAATGTACGAAGAGTCTTTGCTGATACAGGGAGTTCTATAGACATTCTATTTTATGACTATTTTAGAAAGTTGAACTTGGATTTTGAACTGTAAGAGGTTACAACTTCGTTGGTAGGGATCTCCGGGGGAGCTCTACGGCCGTTGGGTGCAGTAAGTCTGCTAGTTTCTTTGGGAGAAGACCCATTCAGGAAAACCAAGTCAGTATGTTTGCTGGTAGTAGATGCGTCGTCCTCATATAATGCTATGCTTGGACGGCCATCCCTGAGTCAATTCCAGGCAGTGTTCTCTATCTCTCACATGAAGATGAAATTCCCTACCTGAGAAGGAGTAGGGGAGGTTAGAGGAGATCAGTACGCATCACGTCGGTCGTATGTAGAGAGCATTCGGAGAGACGAAGAAGAAAGGAGACCTAAGAAGGCCAGAACAGAGGCAGTGGCACCAGAGTCAGCTCGAGCTGAAGAAAAATTAATGATGATAGAAACTATCCCAGGGGACGACAACCGAGTCCTGCGAGTGGGGACGACACTTAGCCCGAAGGTTCTAGTCGAGCTGGTGGCCTTGCTGAGAAGCAATGCCGATCTCTTCGCCTGGTCTCCCCAGGATCTAGTGGGTATCAACCCAATGATAGCCGAGCATCACCTCAATATCAGCCCCACATCAAAATCGATAAAGTAAGGAAATGAAACTTCATCCCGGAAAAAGAAGCCATTATCCAAGCTGAAGTGGAGAAGCTACTACGAGCAAAGCACATCCAAGAAATACAGTTTCCAGAATGGCTTTCCAACGTTGTGCTAGTACCTAAAATGGAGAAGAATTGGCAGATGTGTATCGACTTTAGGGACCTCAATCGTGCTTGCCCCAAAGGCCATTATCTATTGCCAAGGATAGACCAGCTCATGGATTCTACCTCGGGTTTTGAATTGCTTAGCATGATGGATGCTTCCCAAGGATATCACAAGATCAGGCTGGCTAGAGAACATTGGAATGAGTTAGCTTCATAGCACCGAAAGGGACATACTGTTATGTGGTCATGCCCTTTGGACTTAAAAATTCGGGAGCCACGTACCAGCGATTGATGGACAAGATGTTTAAATCTCAGCTTGGGAGAAACATGAAGGTATATGTGGATGACATGTTATTCAAAAGTGCTAAGGCCACCTCGCACGTGGACGACCTGAGAGAGAAAATACGGGATGAAGCTCAGCCCTAAGAAATATGCACTTGGGGTACGAGATGGAAAATTCCTGGGATACATGGTCATAAAAAAAGGGATAGAGGCTAACCCAAAAACTGTCTCTTATACACATCTAGATGTGTATAAGAGACAGATTATATTCTTAGAATCATAAATAATCATTTGTTTGCTATTTTCTTTCTTTTGGTTAGTTGAAGGAAACCAAAGATTTTGATTTCCAAGCACAGCCTTAGCTTTTACCTACATTTCACAATTCTACTCTTATTTTTAACACTAACTACTCATTAATTATTGATACAAATGTACATTAAATATGAGCACATAAATAAATGCATGGAACAAGTATTAAAGTGTGTTATATTTTAGGACAAGAATGTGCTATAATTATGAGACGAATGAGTATTAATATAATATATATGAACTTATTGCATTATATTAATATATTAATATTTGTTTTTCATATATATATATATATATAGGGGTGGGTTCAAATGAGAACCTGTCATTATATGTGAACCTAGTGACTTATCTCGACCATTAGATCGGATAATCTTGATGGTTGAGATCGTGACATGTCAGCAGGGTAATAATGTAAATTATTGCATTAAATAACTAAAAAGGGTATTTTGGACATATAACGACGTTTATGAAGAGCACTACATTACTTTTTAGAAAGCACAACGAATAAAGAAAGAAAACACTACGATTTTATACAGAAAGCATCACAAATTTCGTCTATAACTGCAAATTCAAAAATTTGAAATAAAACTCAAATCTTCAACGAACCATAACTTTTTCAATTTTTATTCATTTTTAATAAAATATATATTAAAGTAATCACATTCTCAAGATCTACGATTTAAGATACATATTGCATGTTTTAAAATGTAAATATATATATATATATATATAATTAAATTAAAAAAAATGGATAGTAAAAGCATCGCATATGACTAATTTTAGCACTATAGTACTGTATAAAAAGCACCATGAATCTGGACATATAGTTGCACTGTGCAAAATTGGAGAGCTTTTCTTATATTGTTACAGTGCTTTCGTACTACACTAAACACTGCTTTTTTCGAATAAAAATAAATTGGTCAGCATAGTCCCCACAGTCGTCGTCGCCAACCTGCCCGAACAACCATTCGGATGGCGACTCGGGCCTGGACTCCGTTGTGGTTGGTGGTGGTTGCTCGGTTGTCGCAGGCGGTGGTGGGTTTCGGCCGAGACGGGCAGTAATGGTGTAAGGCCGCGACTGGTTGAGTCTGTGATTGGTGGTTGTTGTGGCTGTTCGGATGGCGACTCGGGCCTGGACTCGTTGGTGGTTGGTTGTGGTTGTTCGGGCAGGTTGGCGCTGGCGGCTGTACGGCTGCGACTGGTTGAGTCTGTGATTGGTGGTGGTTGTGTGGCTGTTCGGATGGCGACTCGGGCTGGACTCATTGTGGTTGGTGGTGGTTGCTCGGTTTGTCGCCGGCGGCGGTGGGTTTCGGCCGAGACGGGCAGTAATGGTGTACGGGCCGTGACTGGTTGAGTCTGTGATTGGTGGTGGTTTTTTGTGGCTGTTCGGATGGCGACTCGGGCCTGGACTCGTTGTGGTTGGTGGTTTTTCGAATTAAAATAAATTGGTCAGCATAGTCCCCACAGTCGTCGTCGCCAACCTGCCCGAACAACCA
>BMAC01000495.1:825946-869833 GCA_014905375.1 Phtheirospermum japonicum
GTTCTGTTGCGTCGATCCTAGCTCCGTCGATCGACGCACTGCCTGGTCGACGTGTGCAGCCTGGCTCGCGTCGATCGATGCACCGTCGACGCACCGGCAGTTTGAGCAGTTATTTTTGAAATTCTATATAAAGCCGGTGGTTTCTTCGTTTTTAGAGTGCTGGGACGAGGGGGAAAGGTCAGAATAATACAGAAGACCCTCGGTTCATGCCACCATTTCAGTTCACGCAAAATTAGGGTTAGATAGTTCGTAGTTTCGTCATTTCTATGACGTCCATCGTTCAAGGCCGATTCTCATCGTTGAAGATCGTTCGATGGCTGCTGCTTTCTTAGATAATAAGTTTTCTGAACTTGGCTTATTTGTTATGATAGTATAGCTTTGGATTTCGTTGTACTTTGATGTTGAACTTTAATAGCGTAATTTAGTATAATCCTTTTACATGTTTTCTCGTTGTTAATTTATGTTAATATTTCATGCTTGTATTGAAGTCTTCATGTTCATGCTTTGGTTTCATGCTTGGGCTGAAATTATGTTGTTGATCATGATGATGCTTGTTGGCTAAATTTATTGGTTTGGTGTGCTTAGGGTTGTTTAGAACCATCGGGATTGACAACCCCGATCGTGGAGACGATTCCGGCACACTAGACCCTTGTTTTCTTTATCGTTTTAAAAGCTTTCAATTTTATTTCTCTTAGATGTTAGAAAACCTCAAACCAAATTGGATCGAGTGTTTAGTTTAGTTTTTATTTTAGTTTCTATGTACGTAAAATCGAACACCGAAATAGTTTCCGATTAGTCTTCCTTGTGGTTCGACTCGAGTCAGCTTATCGCCTACAATAGCTCCGTTCTCTTGCGGATGAGCTTTTTATTTTTAAAGCAAAAAATTTCGATTCAGCCTCCAGCTTTCCCTTAGTTTTTCCTAGATCAGCCTTTCACAAGACTAGATCTCCCACCTGGAAATATCTCCTCCGAACTATTTTGTTATAAGCTGCCCGAATCCGTCCTCGTACATGCTCCATCCTGACTGTTGCCCGATCTCTTTTCTCTTCAATTAAATCCAGCGCGTCTTGTACCAGTGCGTTGTTTTGGTTTTCATCGAAGTTCCGTATTCAGTGGGTTTCGAGGCTGATCTCTGCGGGGATAACGACATCCATGCCATAAACTAAGCTGAAGGGGGTTTCGCATGTGCTCTCTTTAGGATTAGTGCGATAGGCCCAAAGTATCGAATTCAGCTCCTCTAGCCATTTACCCCCTGATCTTTCTAAGCGTGATTTTATTCCCTGGACAAGGATGCGGTTGGTCACTTTAACCTGACCGTTCGCTTGCGGGTGGTAAACAGATGTGAAGTGTTGCTGAATTTTCATTTTAGCGCACCAAGCCCTTATTTTAGCTTCCATGAACTGGGTACCATTATCCGAGACCATGACCCTTGGAATGCCGAACCGACATACAATATTTTTCCAGATGAAACCCATCACCGCCTCTTCCGTGATTTTTGCCAGAGCCTCGGCCTCAACCCATTTGCTAAAGTAATCAATTGCCACAATCAAAAATCTCTTCTGGGCTGGGGCCATTAGAAATGGTCCGACCAGGTCTATCCCCCATTTCGCAAAGGGACAGGGAGAGCTCATTGCATGAGCTCCTCTGCTGGTTGGTGAGTCAAGGGAGACATCTTTTGGCATTTTTTGCATTGCTCGACAAAGTCCTCCGCCTCTTTCCGCAACAATGGCCAGAAATAGCCAGCTCGCATTATCTTACTGGACAAGTCCCTTGCTCCCATATGATTGCAGCAGCAGCCCTCATGGATTTCTTTGAGGACATGGGTGCCCTCCTCTAAGCTTAGACACTATAGTAGAGGCCGCCCAAACCCCTTCGAAACAACGTCCCTTTAATCAAACAAAAACGGGTTGACCAGGTTCTCACCCTCACTGCTTCCCTCTTGTTTTCCGGTAGCTCTCCCCTTTCTAGATATGCCTTGATAGGGGAACTCCAATCCTCTCTTTCATCCACTGAACATACTTGCTCTTCCCCAAATTTCTGGTCCACCATCAATAGAGTGATTAGTCTCTCCCGACAATCCACAACCGAACTAGCCACCTTAGCTAAATAGTCTTCTCTCGTGTTTTCTTCCCTGGGATTTGAAGGACAGTCAGAGTCTTCATGTCCTTAGCTAATTCCCTGAACTGAGCTAGGTATCTCTGCATGTGTTCATACCTTGTCTTAAAGTCTCCACTTATTTGTCTACACACGAGCTGCGAATCAAATTTTGCGCATACCTGCTCAGCCCCCAGATCCTTTGCCATTTGAACTCCCCTCAAAAGAGCCCCATACTCAGCTGCGTTATTAGACAGGGTATAGTTCATCCGTACTGCGTATTCAGTAGCCACACCTGTCGGGTCGAACAATACTATGCCTGCACCACAGCCCAGGCTCCCTACCGAACCATCCGTAAAAATTACCCATTCCTTTTTATCCTCGGGAGAGCTGGCCATTTCTTGCATGAAATCAGCCAACGCCTGGGCTTTAATGGCTGTTCTAGCTTCGAAATTTATATCAAACTCACTAAGCTCAATTATCCACTTGACCTGTCGGCCCGATGCCTCTAGCTTATCCATGATAGCTTTTAATGGTAGGTTGGTCCGCACTATTATGTTATGCGAGAGAAAATAAGGTCGCAACTTGCGCGCTGTGCCGACCAGAGCTAGCGTTGCTCGCTCCACCTCCACATATCGAATTTCCTCATCATGCAATACTTTGCTCCAATAATATACCGGCTTCTGAATTTTACCTCCTCTCTAAGCAAGACCGAGCTGACAGCCTGCTGCCCAACAGACAAGTACAGAACTAGAGGTTCACCTTGAATTGGCTTGGTGAGTAGTAACATGCTAACCAGGTGATCTTTCAACATCCGGAACGCCTCCTCGCACTCATCACTCCACTGAAATCGAGCCTTTTTCCGCAAGGCCTAGAAGAATGATAAGATTTCCTCAGCTGAGCGAGAGACAAACCTGCTCAAGGCATTAATTCGGCCTGCCAGGCACTACATCTCTTTAACATTTCTTGGTTCTTGCATCTCCATGATGGCTCTTACCTTCTCTGGGTTGGCCTCGATCCCCTTCTCCGTAACCATATACCTCAGGAATTTACCATCTCTGACTCCGAATGCGCACTTTTTGGGATTGAGCTTCATCCTGTATTTCCTCAAGGTGTCAAAGGTTTCTCTCAGATCATCTACGTGCGAGGCTGCCTTCACGCTTTTGATTAACATGTCATCAACGTATGCCTCCATGTTCCTTCCCAAGTGAGTTTTGAACATCTTGTCCACCAATCGCTGATATGTGGCACCTGCATTCTTAAGCCCAAACGGCATGACCACATAGCAATAGGTTCCCTTCGGGGTTATAAAACTAACCCGCTTCCAGTCCTCTTCTGCTAGTCTGATCTGATGGTAGCCTTGCGAGGCATCCATCATGCTCAACAGCTCACAGCCAGACGTGGAGTCAACCAACTGGTTTATCCTTGGTAAAGGGTAATGATCCTTAGGGCAGGCACGATTGAGATCTCGAAAGTCTATGCACATGCGCCAATCGTCCTGAGTTTTGGGGACCAATACCGCGTTAGAAAGCCACTCAGGAAATTGTATTTCCAGAATGTGCTTAGCTTATAGCAGTTTGTCAACCTCGGCTTCAATGATCGCCTCCTTCTCTGGACCAAAATTACGCTTTCGTTGCTTCACTGGCTTTTCTCCAGGGCTGATATTGAGGTGGTGCTCAACGACTGTTGGGTCTATTCCCACTAGATCCTCGGAGGCCAGGCAAAGACGTCAGCATTACTTCTCAAAAATTGGACCAGGTCTACCAGGATTTTCGGGCTCAAGGTCGTTCCCACTCACACAACCCTACTATCATCCCCTGGGACCACCTCTACCAACATCAGACCTTCTTCTCTCTGAGCCAGCTCTGGCATCGCTTTCTCCACCCTAGCTCTCTTGTTTTGTCTTTCCTCTTCATTACGTCGGATGCACTCGACATACGTTTGCCTGGACGCATGCTGGTCTCCCCTAACCTCGCCTGTTCCATCCTGGGCAGGAAACTTCAACTTCATATGGTATACCAAGATCACTGCTTGGAACTGGCTCAGGGATGGTCATCCTAGCATAACGTTGTATGAATATGGCGCATCTACCACCAAGAATCGCACTGTCTTAGTCATCCTGTATGGCTCCTCCCCCAGTGTTACCAAAAGCCTTACTGCTCCCAAGGGTTTCAAAGCTCCCCCTGCAAATCATACCAATGAAGTTGTCACTTCTTCCATCTCCACATCCGGTTTTAGCTGCCGATAGCAATCATAGAAAAGGATATCGGCTGAGATTCCTGTGTCTACAAATACCCGTTTCACGTTGTAATTCGCAATAGTGGCTGTTATAACCAAGACATTCATGTCAGGAGCCAAGATGCCATTCTCATCTTCAGATCCGAAATATATGTTTTGACTTGGTGCTATCTGTCCTACCTCTTGCGGTTTTCTAACCAGGTCCTTTGCAACTCGAACATAGCTATGTTGAATTCGTTTAGAGTGCTCATCCCACTCACCACCCATGATCATCTAGATTTCTCCTCGTATGACCTGGGTCTGGTCACTCCGTCTTCCACCATTTCGCCCATTACCCTATTCATGCTTGTTCCCTTGGGGCCGGTCACGCCTACGAGAATCATACCTAGACTCTTCTCTCCTCATCTGCACATACTCCTTGAGGTGCCCGGCCTGCACCATTCTCTCCAGCTCATCCTTCAGATGAGTGCACTGATCCGTGTCATGCCCATACTCATTATGATACCTACAGAATCGGTCAGATCTTTCCTTCCTCAGTTTGAGAGTAATTTTTGGGCCACTTGAGATCGGGATGCCTCTCGATTGCCTGCAAGATCTCCCCCTAAGGGGTCTCCAGGGGCGTGTACTTGTCAAAGAGAGGTCGTCCTCCCGCCAGATCTGACATAGACCTCTTTATCGACACTCTCTCCTCTCTGTCATACCGTTCTCTTTTCTTCTCTCCTTCCTTGATTTTTAGGGCTTCCTCCAAGTGGATGTACTTTTCTGCTCGTTCCAAGAGCTCTCCAGATCAGCGCTGGTTTCACCACCAGTGATTGAAAAAACTCTCCCCTCCTGAGCCCTTGTGCCAGCGCGTGAACCAGAAGTTCTTTAGATGCCGATGGAACCTCTAGTTTCGCGTTCATGAATCGGTTTATATAGGCGCGCAAGCTCTCGTTCTCCTTTTTCTTCAAACTGAACAATTCCAGTGGCATTTTCTGATATTTCTTGCAACTGGTAAACTGATGCAGAAATGCCGAGCTGAGTTTGTCAAAATTGCTGATAGAGCGCGGCGGCAACTGGCTAAACCAGAGATGGGCTGATTTTGTGAAGGTCATTGGGAAGACCAGGACATGACCGCGTCCGAGAACTTATGCACAGCGCCGCAATCTCAATCCGGCTCAAGTGATCCCACGGGTCTGTCATCCCATTATATTCAAAGCCCATGGATCTGTAAGAGGCCGGTACATCATCACGCATGACCTCTTCCGTGAATGGCGTGCCTCTCCACTTTGGCGCCACCTCCGTGCGTTCCAGTTTTCTCTTAAATTTCCTGACCTCTTTCTGCAGACTTTGCATCTGCTCGGCGAGGCCTGGGTTAGCTTGACTCGACGTTTCACTGACAGAGGTAGAAAAATTCTCCTCTCCTTCCTGGAGAGGGGTCCGGACCGCCCACTGGACGCGCGACGGTTCCACTTCCGGCAACAGAACCGCCTGGGATGGGGTGCCTTGGACGGGGGGGGTTGAGAGCTCTGCATGTTTTTTGTCCACCGCCACCTCCACAGCCTTTCCAATGAGATCGGACAGTTGCCTGAGAAAGGATTCATTCAACGGCGGATCCCCCAGAGGGGGGTTGTGTAGTGCTTGGCCTGGTTGTTGCTGACCGCCTTGTATCTGCTGGCTCTGTCACCAATGGTTCCGTGGTTTTTGGCATACCCCACGGTGCGGCAGAGCTAGGTGTACCACCCAACTCCGCCACCAGATTTCGCCGGAGCCCCGTCGAATCTATGTGTTATTCTCACATCTTAGCTTTGAACGACTTTCCCACAGACGGCGCCAATTGTTTCACCCAAAAAACCTAACTACGCCTGAGACCAAACCTTCGCCTGACGTGAACCTGACCTGCACTCACAAATACGTCAGAAAAGGACCACCGGAGGTTTTCGGGTGGAAACCTCTCCGATGCTTAAGTCAGATAAGCGTATGGAGTATTTCAGTGAGTAAGGAAAGGAATGCACAATAATGGCATACCTCTCTCAGCCTTGAAACGGGGGTATTTATAGTTTTCCCAGTGGGGACCCCATCCAGGATCTCGGAAGCAAAAACCGCGAATCAAGGGCCGTTGCGCAACTGAGTATGACAAGTGGTCCCACCTGTTCCCTTCTGGGAGATCAGAGCGCCAGACCTTCCTTGGACTTGTCCTCTTATTATTATCTCTTTGGGAATCCACATTAGACCAGGCCTATCTTGGGCTGCGATAACTCCTTTCTCAATATCGCCCTGACCTCCTCTAGGAGGGTCAGATCAGGTCTTCCCCAGGGGCCGGGCTGATCAGGCCTCCTAGTCCTTTTCCCAGCAATGCCGGATCAGGTCTACCCCAGTTCAGGTCTGGTTACTCATGCCACATCAACTTAGTTATATGTGATGATATATAGCAATTATACACGATGATATATGCTAGCTATACGTGATGATATGTGTCAAAAACTTAGATTTTAGGTTTAGTTTTACATTTTAGGGTTTAATTTTTCATTTTAAGGTTTAGTTTTTTATTTTTTATTTAATTTTTCGTTTTAAAGTCCCAACAAAATCTATCATTTTACCAGTTATATGTGATGATATATGATAAAAAATTAAAGTTTAGAGTTTAATATTCAATTTCGGGATTTAATTTTCCACTTTAGGGTTTAGTTTTTCATTTTTAAGTTTTAATTTTTTATTTAGATTTATTTTTATCATTTTAGGATTTAATATTTTATTTTTAGGGTTTAGTTTTTCATTTTAGGTTTATTTTTATCATTTTAAGATTTTATTTTAGATTTAAAATTTCAATTATTTGTAATAATATGTATCAATTATATATATATATATATATGATGATAAGTTAAATTACTAGATGAACTTTACAAAGTGCACCTAGATTTACGATAGAATGACTCATGAATATTGAACTTCTTCTGTCCTCGGTTTTTTTAGAAATACTATGTTAAGAAATAAAAAGAAAAATAATTCAGCATTCCCACGTACTCATATTGCATTTTCGTTAAATGGCAAATTGACCAAGCTCTCTGAAAATTACAGAGAAGTTTCTGGGATTTGGCTGAAAATGGAATTTAGCATTGTCAGCTGTTTTTCTTTCTCTCGTGTTTCCTGAAAAATGTTTTATACTCGAAGTGCACTTACACTAGTCGAGTTATTAATTAAATTTTTGGAGGCCAAATCAGAATAATGGTATATTGCTACATGTATTTTATGCTGTTATATACTTATTTCTTTCTTTCTTGTTTATTTCTCCCTAGAAATCCTACTAATTAATATAACAGCTGCTATTTTTGTTTCCATTTAATTTATTTCTCTCTCTGTTGTTCTGTTTCCCATAGCTGCAGAGACAGACACAGCTTGCAGGCCCCTCTCTCTGCCTTTTTTAACTCTTTCAAAAAAAAAAAGAAAAAAAATGTATTATTATATTTCGTGGTTTATTATCTTAATTTTCTAACCTTTTCTTGCAACTGTCTTGTCTGACAGTCTTTTTCTCAAGTGCCCTGGGCTTTGGACAGTGTCCAGTAGTCTCTCTCTGCTGTGCATAAAAAACTCTGAGATGCAAAGAGTAAATGCAGTATCTTTTCTTTTCACATAATAATTTAAGTATTCAAATGGTAGTAACAATTTACAATGACTTAAATTGCTTAATCAAGCCATAATCATAAATACAAATATACCATAAATTTATTTCTCTCTTTTAAAATTAGCACTTGCTTTGTATTCACATGCTCAACACTATTTACTAATAACACCCCACCAAAAACACCTACAAAATTAAAATCCTTGTCTCTCTCTCTCTCATAGTTAGCTCTGACTGACCGACTCAGTGTAGTGTAGTGTAGTGTGCTCCTTTTTGGTTCCATGGACTTCAATCTGAAGCAACGGAGATATGAGTCAGAAGAAGAAGAAGAGCATGAACCTTGTGCAAAATCAAAGCTCCCTAAACTTGTTCACCATCTTACCCCTACCACCACCACCTCTCATCCTCACTATTCCAATTCTACCCTTCCTTTCTTTCTCCATCAACCCCACGCCGCCAACCTCTCTCCCAAGTTCACCGGTCTCTCTCTCTCTCTCACTTAAATGCATTTTTCAGTGTTTTTCCATTATTTTCATTCTATTTGTTGGGTATGAGTTTTATTTTTAATAATTATTAATTTGAATATATAAAAATATCTATAAATGTAGGGATGGGGAGCAATTTGAGCATGGGGCAGTGGCAAGAGCTTCAACTCCAGGCTCTGATTTACAGGCATATGATAGCTGGCGCCGATGTGCCTCCACAACTCCTCGCCCATCTTCTCCAAAACACTTCTCCCTATTACCCACTCCATCACTGTTACCCCCATTACCAGCCTGCACCTCGTAAGCGGATGCTGCTTCTTCTTCCTCTTTTTTAATTAATTTAATCAGTTTCGTTTTTTTGTTATGTAATTAATTAATTGAGTTCACATTACAGTGGTGCAGTCGGGGTATTGGGGCAAGGGGGCGATGGATCCCGAGCCGGGGCGTTGCCGGCGGACCGATGGGAAGAAGTGGCGGTGCTCCAGGGATGTGGTGACGGGCCAGAAATACTGCGAGCGACACGTGCACCGGGGCAAAAACCGTTCAAGAAAGCCTGTGGAAATCCCTACTTCCGCCGCCGGCGGCGATAGCGGTGGCCGTCGTGAAGCCTTTCGAAATAATCAGTTTAGTCTTTCCGGGCCTTCAGTGGATCTTCTTCGCCTCAATTCAAGGTATATTACTTATTCTTTCCCCCCAGATTTAAGACCCTACTTATTTATTTATCTGCAATCTCTGTTTTTCTCTTCTTAAAAAAAAGTCCAAAATTAATCTTTAAGTTTAATGATATTTATCAAAATTAGTCTTGATTAATTTACTTGCATATCATTTCTCCTCACCTGGCTCTTTGGGTGGGGGTTTCGTTTCTCATGGTACTAGATATAGCTATTGAGAAAAAACCTTGTTCCCCAAAAGGAAGAAAGAAAAGTGCTAAACTTTGATTTATACAATAATGATTTAAAGATTAAATTTGTTTTGAGATATTCTCAAACAATTTTTTCCTTCACGCTGTTAGACTGCTGGGGGCCCTAAAAATTAATCACTTTTTTGATTTCTTTTGGTGTCTCAATGGAATGGGGTATGGGCCCACCACTGTATTCTCGGTTGGTTTGATTGGGCTCAGATCAGAGTGATGACCCCCAACCACTTGTTTTGTGCGCCCCCCGTATCTAAAAGCTTGTTCATGTTTTTTTTTATTCCTCCTACTTGCTTTAAAGTGATGGTGTGTTGTAGGCCTTTGAACTCCATAGACGAGACCAAGTGTACATTTGAAGGCACAAATGATGGCCAATCCGGTGGCAATCGGACCCTCAGACCTTTCTTCGATGACTGGCCGAGATCGCTTCACGAGACTGACAGCAACAACAACGCTTCTAGCTCCGTGGTTTCGGCTACTAACTTGTCGATCTCGATGCCTGGAAACCCGTCGTCCGACTTCTCCTTGAAGCTCGGCACCGGGGATGGAGACGAGCGTGGGGCCCACGTTGCGAGTGGCCAGAGGGACCACCGGCCTCAGATGAGTTGGGGTATGGCGTGGGAGGCTAATCGGGTGGCTCCGATGGGCGGGCCCTTAGCCGAGGCACTGAGATCGTCGATGTCGACTTCGTCACCCAAGAGCGTGCTTCTTCATCAACTTACTAGAAGCTCTGCTTCGGAGGCTAGCTATGTTAGCTCCTAAGATTTCTCTGTTTTCCATTGCTTGTGCCTTTTTTTTTTCCGCCATTTTCAAGTCATTTGTTGCTTCCGGTGTCATTTTCTTTTCTTTTCTTTGATCGTCCCTTTTTCACTCAGTGAATTCCTTCTCTTGTTCATGGTCTCTTTTTGGATCTTGATATTGCACAAATTTTGTGATGTGCAGCCTGCGTGGAGTGATGTAGTAGTGATTCAAGAGAAGGGAGTTGTGTGTACTTTAATTTTAAGTGCTTTAATTTTAATTGATGTTTTCTTGCAATGTATTTAAAGCAAAGTGTGAGGCAGTTTGGTTTGGTGGACTAAATGATCAAAAGGGTGTGTTTTCTAATTCTGTACTTAGATGATTTCTTGGGTTTGCAATCTTACTTTTTTAGATATGTAAAATCTTTGTTCTAAAAATCGCACCTGGCGCTAGGCGCCACCAATTCGCCTACGATTTTTGAAAATTGGTCAAAGAAATCGCCGGGCACTCCACGCGCTGCTTAGGCGCCAGACCAATTCTTTTTTCTTTTTCCTGGCCTAAAACGGCGTCGTTTTTGGACCTATTTTTTATTGTTTTGAATTTGTAATGTATGTTATGATATTATTGTTGACTAATGAACTTATGGATCTATGTTTTGAACTTTCAATTGAACAATAATTTTAAACTTGTGAATTGTAACTTGTGATTATTACTTTTAATTTTGAATTGTCATAAACTTTATTGTGTAGCAGGTAATATGTTGAACTATTAAATGGTTTGATGTAATATTGTAAATTAGGGTATTTATTCTCAAATTCTAGGCCCCGCCTAGGCGCTAGGCACTGGTCTAGCGCCTAGCAGCCGCCTAACAATTTTTAGAACACTGTGTAAAATACACATTCCGATTCCATAGCTGGTCGCAATGTAGTGAGTTGGAAACGTTGTGGTTCAATGTTGAAAAAAGGTCAGGCGTGTTTGATTTCCATCGTCATCGCTAAACGACAGTGATGCATTGCTATTTGACGATGTAAACAAGAATTCCAACAATTTAAGATAACCAACAACAATTCTAGCGTACACTAATAAAATAATACTCGGTTAACCAGACCCTTAACTGAGAAACACATACATAATACCACGAGGGCTCTCCATCATAATCAAAACAATGGATACTTAGAAAAAACTACCCCGAGGTTTGGAGAAAAAAAAAAAATAATAAAGAGACGGGGGTTTGGTTCCGTTTACATTTTGGCCTAACCGTTAGTTGACCTAACAAAAATTGTTGACGCCACCAAATATATTACAATTATACACCTCAACTATTTGCAATATTAGAAAGTTTGGGGGATATAAATATAAAATGCAAGACCTAAAGTTGGGGTCATTTGCAATGCCTAAAAAGTTGAGGGATGTAATTGTAAAAATATTTGATGACCTCAGCAATTTCTGTTGGCTCCACTAACCTTAGGTACAAATTGTAAGGTAGTATAACGCCGTGGGTGGTTTTTATAATTTCCAAAGTAAGCTTTTTTTTTTAATAATAATAATAATTATTATTATTATTATTATTATTATTATTATTATTTTGTAATTAGGCCAAACCTCAAACTACTGAGCCTATAAATACTGTGCCAACCCAACAAGTTAATTACCAACAACCGAGAATAAGAGAAAATTCACATGCGCAAAACATGCATTAGTCATTAGATTTCCAGTCGGAGTCCATTACACGTACTAATTTGGATGTATCGCTTCTTGAATCTAATGGGAAAATACAGAGATCTGTTGCTAGGATTTGATGTACAGAGTTGTATAGCTCAGGTTTTTGACAATACCTATAACCGATTATTATTTTATTACGCCACCAGCGAATTTTACTTACCTCGTCTCATTACCTGTCTTGTATCTTCATCGCCTTAATTGCTTCTTCAAGAGCCCCAGAGAATCGCCTAGCCTGAGCCATATAGCTATTAATCGTTTATATAGTGCTGCTACTAACTTCAGCTTCAACTGGTTCGACTTCTTCATCTTCTGACAAGGCGTAGACGACAGCTGTTCTAGAAGGTGCGTAGATGAGAAACGAACGAGGCCGGTCATCATGCCACCCTTCCTGTTAAGATATCAGGTTGAAGTAAATATTCATTCACTCTCTTTTATCTGTATATTTCAGAGATGGGGTTTCACATTCCATTCTTATAAAGTAGTTCCTCGAAGAAATAATGAAATTATTAGCTGAAGGGTACAGTAATTTAACGTATAAAAATGGTTTTATGTATGCCATCTAGGATACAGACAGTTTATTAAAGGGTCATGCATCTAGTTGGACATCTTTTTCTTATGCTTCAAAGGGCGAATTTATGTTTTGAAAATCTCTTACTGTATTATCGAGTATAAAATATTGTGATGTAATCGTCAAATGGTTAGAAAGTGTGAATTTTCTTGAAATGGCTATAGAAGTTTGTCCAATTTTGCGTGCTCTGCTAACTTCTTTTGCTAATAGATAAGGAACTACAATGATCATCAAAATAAAAATAAAACATGAATGGAATGAATTATCAACCTGCCGAGATATAAATTAACTATACTTAAACACAGAAAACCATATGCAAGTTTAAAGGAAAATCTCTCTGATCAATACTATTAAGGATATCAAATTAAATTTATTAGTTACTGTAGAGAAGAAATATTGGTTCTATATCACAGAACATGGAAAAGAAATATATGAATCAAGTGCAACTATAACTTGTATACATATCAGATATAAGAAGTTTGAACATAGTTAAATCATAGGTTGATCATCTTACCGAGGTAAAATACTCTGCCTCCTGATTTATTCTGCTGAAGCCTCCAAATAGTGGGTGATCCGAGTCCAAAACAACCTAAAAAGTGTAGCTCTCATGAAAATCATGATTTCATAAAAATTGGTAAGAGAAGAGAAAAGATGTGTAATTACACACATTCAGGTATAAAATAATATTTAGCAATAATCAGCTACTGGAAATAACACACCACACATAACTTCCATATCTCCAACATTACACACTGAATCAAATGCCCGCTGGAAAGTATCCTCACAGCTAGGTTGACTAAGAGAAGTGCAAACCATAAAGATAATTTTCTTTTTAGTCTGGAAAAGAACAAGGATGGTGATTATATCTCAAATTTATAAACCAACACCTGTTGATGCCTTCAGAGACTAAATTTGTTGCAGCTTGAAAGAGGAAGATGACACAAGCCTTTTGGAGACGACTATTTGGAGTATATTAGGGATATTGTTTCTAATATTTTCACTTATTTTGCAACACACGACTTTTCTGCAGGATATAGGACTGCATTAATTACCCACCACCCACCACTCCCCAAAAAAAACTTAATCACATAGAAGAAAACAAAATGACAAAAGCAAAATTTTCAAAAGGAAATGGAACTTTTTTTTTCTCAACGTACCTTATATTTTCCTGGCTTTAAGCAGCCTACCCGATAATCTGAATAACTATTACTCCAATGAAAATTGAAGACAAAGACTAAGTTCCCCTTTTCAAATACAATTATCCTATCACCTTCATCCTTTCTTGATATATACTGGTGCTCTGACGTCATGAACTGCAGAAACATTCAAGACGGATTATTAAGATAAAAGATATAAATAGAATCAGCAAGAATGTGCTCAAACCTGGAGACTTATGCATTAATTTTGGAATCAAATAGACTGAAGTAATTAGGGGACATTCTGACCAAACTGTTAACTTAGTTTAAGGGGTTGAAAGTAAAATAAGTCTTGTTGAATCGCAGATTAACTACTTTCTGCAAATCATGAGGCATCATCTATGTAGAGGAAATAAAGTTGTATTACTCACTAACGGGATCAGCAGATATATAGCTTACAGAAGAAACTTACTTTCAAAGCCATCGCCATCATATATGATACTGATTCCAAAACTATAGCAGAACTTAATGAGGTATAAATCACTTTAAATTTAATTAAGGCAATAATTCAGTGCAAGGAATACATTACTCCGTATTTTTCTTCAAGATGTTGCATTGCTTGGTCAAATTCTTGCATCCCACGATATCTTAAATAATCTGCATCACCCTGTATATGCATCGCAGTTAAATTTCTGTATATGCATCGCAGTTAAATTGAGACAAAAAAGCCCAATGCTAATGGTTAAACATTCCTTCAACCTAATCATCAAAGCAAAATGCCGGAGAAATTTAAAACCGAAGAGAGAAATTTGCTTAAGTTAGAGCACAAGCGTACCAGATCAAATCTGCGCCTGCACTTGTCATAACTGTTGCCATTTCCTGGAACGACTCTGCCATCAGGAAGATGTTGATCGCCTCTAGGAAAATCTATCCATTCTGGTTAAAAAGAAAAAGGGCTTAATGTCGTGTTCAAAAGAAAATTCATTTTCTCAGATACGTTGTAAGATATTGAGTACTTTATGTTTCAAATCTTGCAACAAATACAATGTATACCCACCAGGATGTCCAAATTCATTTCCCATAAAATTTAGGTATCCTTCTCCACCTAATCCCATTGTGATGAGCCTGATCATCTTGTGTAATGCTATTCCACGGTCTATTAAGGGAGTAGATGGTCTATCCACTGCCATGAAGTCATACATATCCTGAAAAGAAGATTCAAAATACAATAACAAGGTCAATGTTTGAAGTGAAACATGTTATGGTCTTCACAAAATTTCCTCTATAGCTGTCACTGGACTGTGACATGTGTACGATTTCACCATGTTTGAAAAATTAGAGAGGATTGTGTTTACAGATATACAACAGAACACCAACTATATTGGATTCTTCTTTAGAATATCGACTTGTGACACATGATGACTTGCTATGATTAAGTAGTTTGATTAAACTCTATTCCGCAATATTTCTGATTTGTTTCAGTGCCTAACACACCATATTTCTCAAATAAACTTGATATTCATAATATTTCCAACTGAGAAAATTACACGTCTCTATGTAGAAAGAAAATACTGCTTTGAAGAACCTTATTACATTGAACAACCCTAGAATTTTCTTCTCAGAGTAACTAAGTGAGCAAGTATATTCTGACCTCATTTCAATTAAAAAATAACAACTAATGAATATTAGATAAACACACACATATGAATCACCTTATCCATCAACCAGAATGCGATAGTTTTATCTCCAACCAATGCTTGGTCATGACTTTCTGCATAGGAAACACATTTTTCCAGCCACCTTCTGTTTGTAAGAGTGTGGATAATATCTCCCATTCTCCAATCTTCATCCCTTTGTCTGCATCAAATAATATAAGGAAAAGAAAGATGATGAAACCTGAACAATGTCGCATGGTTCACATTTAGATTTTGTGTTCTACAGAAACAATTTTACATGCATTTAATTAAACTATAAGACAACCGAAGTTGGTATTAACACCAGGTTTTACACATTTATCATGCTTTTTATCCATTTCCTAATATCTCATTGATTTCTCACGACCCCAGGGTAAAAAAGAGGAAATCAAGTAAATGAGAACTCCACCAGGTAGAATCTAATCACCCTGTTTTTCTATTATCCTCGTGAACAAACAGTACTCGAAAAAAAAAAATCAAGAGAATATTCAATTCCCCGAAAGAATGTATTCAAGGGATTCAAGGTCAACATACTTGAGAATTTCAATCCATTTATCAGCAACTGCCATGTGTAAACGGTAGTCAAATCCAACTCCGCCATCTTGAAGAGGAATACAGAAAGTTGGCATGCCACTGACCTGAAATTTTCAATGAGATTTCGTAATGAGTTGCTTCAGCCGATGGTACTGCCATTTCAGAATAATGATGAATGTTTTTTTCTCTGAGCTTCAAAAGGATGAGGAAAAAAATCTGCAAATTCTAGTTTTATCTATTCCCCTACTTCCTTGCCAACGAAAAAGTTGAAACAAGAACCAACAGAAATAGATAAGGCAAGCATAAATGTTTTATATGGTGCAGATAAACTTACATCTTCACCTATGGTAATTGCTTCAGGAAAAAACCCATGAATGAGATCATTAACCAGCATCAAATACACCACAGCATCAACATCTGTAGCATACCCAAAGTACTCATTGTAGTCCCCAGTAAATCCCACCTAGTAACAAGAAAATATATATTAGTCTGGCTGTTGGACGGATAAAATCAAAGCTGGAAACAGAAACAAAATATGCTCAATGATTTCAGAAAACTGGACTCTATCAACAAAATGTCATCAGAATATTCTTTAATGTAGAAATCATTTTATCATATACAATTTACATCTTAATTTTCACAGCACATCATGTTTGAACTATATTGACCTTGGTTACAATTCCCTAAATCGTAGCTATTTTACCTTCAATAAACCAAGTTAACCAACTGAAAGCAGATATAAAGCAAGAAAGAAATGTCAAAATTCAAAACTGAAACTTTTGTGTACGTTTAATGTAAAACAATTCTCATTTATGGCAAATAAGCGCTTTTTGTTAATCAAACATCTAAACAAAACGAGAGGGATACAGAACAGAGAAAGGCTGAAAAAATCACTGGGAAAACATAATATATAATTATCATCATAGAAGAAAAAAGGCCTCTGAAACACAGAATCCTCTTCTCTTGATGATCTAACTATCTAAGTGAAACAATTCAAATATGTAACCCTATTTTAATGAAACAAAATTGTTTACGAAAGCATGCCAGATGAACGTAAGCATTATTATAAATACTTTATCAGTTTACTATAAGACATAGCTATACAATACAGATCATGCCATTACCACATTACACAATCAATTAGCAGAAACCTGAAATACTGACCAGTAATATAGTACCTGTAAACCATGGTGAGTATACATCATTGATGTCACACCATCAAATCTGAAACCATCAAACTTGTATTCATCCAACCACCATCTTGCATTGGAGAGAAGAAACCTAAGAACCTACAATTTAAGGTGTAGCAGATGCCAAATGACGCAATTGAAGAAATTAGTAAAACATTCACATAATGTATAGTAACTTTTGATAGTTAGACAGTACATACTTCCCATTGTCCGTAGTTAAAAAGACGAGAATCCCACACCCAATGATAACCCCGTGGTCCAGAGTGAAAATAACAGCTGTCGGTGCCATCAAACATGTTCAGTCCATCCAAAGTATTATTCGATGCATGGCTGCAAACGTGGAATTTTTCTTTTTCAGTTAAATGACAAAAAAAGATAAAAGAATTTCTTCAATTGAGGCATACCGCCAACATGATTAGTATTAGAACTAAAAAAGTAACTATACCAACCAAGGCAAAAAAAAAAAGGGATAAAATAAAAACAAAGAAACATAGACAAGGGATCAAAATTATTATTAGCAGTAAGAAAAGGTAAAATGCTATTTTAATCAAGCAGCAATATGGATTGTCACAGTATCTATTTCACACTAAAATATTTTGGAACTTCAGAGTTGTTTCGTGACTAAGGCCCTCAGGGGACATAATGTTAATCAAGTACAAGAAGGCACTCAACAATGTTTGGATGAATGCCTCACGGATTTTATATCAATTGAAACTCCATTATACCTGTGCACAATATCCATGAGAACAACCAAGCCCAACTCATGAGCTTTATCTATTAAAGACTTAAGATCATCTGGCGTCCCAAATCGACTGCTTGGTGCAAAGAAGTTTGTCACATGGTAACTGAGACAAGTTAACGAAATATAAAACTGTCAGAAGCAAAAGGAAAAAAAAAAAACTTTAAAAAAAATTATTTTGATTGAACTATTTATTTGTCTACTTGAGATGAATATTTGCAATATCCAAATTTGAATACTAACTAATCAAGCAAATATCCAAGAACAAGATCCAGCCAATAACAAGTTCAAATCTACCAAAAAAAAAACTTTAAAAAAAAACATGGAGTAAGAGTAGAATTCACAGGATTTTGCAACCACCACATATAGCGAACTAAACTACATAACAACTCAAGTGAGGCACATTACCCAAAGCTGGCATAATATGAATGCTCCTGGATTGCCATTATCTGAACAGCATTATATCCAAGTCTCTTGATTCGAGGGAGAACTTCGTCTCTGAAGTTGGCATAAGTATTGATAACGGGTTCCTGCATCCAAATCCAAGAATATAACATGACCAAGTTGAAGGGTACCCAAAATTAGACCAATATTAAAAAAAAAAAAATTTAACTAGGTTGGACATTGTCGGCAACTTTGGTTGTATTTGCAAACTTCTTGAGTAGGCACCATGAATCTTAAGAGAAGTACATATGGCATTTCTGACAGTTTTTTATTGATAGTTACAAGAAACAATTATAGCATGAGTTTACGTAATTACCTTCAAATCTTGTCATTAGGTAGTTTTTTATGCAACTTGTGCGACCAAGTTACTATTTATAGATTACATAATTACTAAATTTTTGGTCCATGTTTGTTTCATTATATATTCATCAGGTTTTTCTGTGCAGACATAGAGTCGCTTTTATCAGATTGTGAATCATTAAGAAGCGTGATATGCTCAGTGAGTAGTGTGGATCAATGTCATTTCAGAGATTCAGTTCACTACAAGAGACTTTTCAACTCCCATACACTTCTTGCCAAGTCAAAATGGGCCTATAATATCAGTATGGAGAGTATATATGGAACAGCACACACTGTGGTACAAACAGAAGAGTTCCAATTTCCATATTCAACTGAATTAATTTTCTCTTTCTTGCTATTGACCATTCCAAGCTGTATTAACAATCAGCTTTGACCCAAAATTCAAACCCATATCCTTCTTTTATTTCAGTTGTCGAAGAACAAGGGGTCTTGCATCAATGCAATACAAATATACGAAGAAGTTATTCACAAATCAGTAAAAAAAAACTGAGTAAAGGAGTTTGCGGATAATTAAGCATAGAATTTCAATTTATTACATGAGAGGGTAAAGATGCACACCGTACTACTCATTCCAACATGACACTCGTATATCCGGAGTGATTTTGGTTTCTTTGGACGAGGATGTTTAAAAACAAACTTTTCCTGCAAAATTATCATAAAGAGTGTCCTAAGCTAAGAAGAAAGTAAGATAAGAGCATTACCAGATAAACTATTCATCCCTGACAAGAAAAATAGCATTGTGACTTTTCAAGACATGAACAATATTCCCCAAGTACATTTACACTTGCACACTCATGACTAATGAACCTCAGGATTACATTGTACAGTACAAACATTCCAGAGAAGCAAAAATCAGGAAGCTGCCAAGAGATGGATAAAGATAGTATCCATATACTCTAAGATAACTGAAATTAAATTAGTGTTGCTTTCCCAGTTCCCAAATCATCCCTGAACATTCCCTATTTTCCAAATAGTCAATAATGTCAACACAAATTATAACAGGTCGAATAATCGTAAATACCTCTTCTGGAGGATCATAATATATTCCATTATATGGAATTTCCCCAGGAGCCTGAACGGAAAACTTGATCCAAGCTGGAATAGAGTCTTTTATGCCAGATGGAGTATCCATACGAATCTACATGTAAAACATATAGGTAGTAACATCAACAGCCTGCCTACACAGTAGATACCACAAAGAGCAAAAGTTGCACTTGATGGTGAGACTTAGTTGGTCATTGCTACATATTACAATAATGTAGAACATTTAGGAGCAAGCAAGCTTAGAGTACAGTAGTAACTAAAGGGCTCGTTTGTCATTTTGTATGTGATTGATAAATTAAAATGGAATGAATAGGATTGTATTGTTCATTCATAATATAATAGATGATAAAATTGTGTTTGAGATATGTGATACTGATATTTGATTGTTTTAGTTCGGTAGTAATCAATTGTTTGGAATTAATGATTTGGGAGGATAAACAATTGAAATGTCTAAAATATCCCTGGTAAAAGAAGCATTTGCTGCAAGATATTTAGGTTAGTTTGTGTGGCTTGCCTGGGACAAAATAGAGAAACAGGCATACTCCCAACCAATGAGCTATGCAGGATTATATAATTATAGGGGGATTGGTCGGATTCATAATCAACTGGAGTGGGTTTATTGTGTAGGCTCGATTTTAGTGCCCGGACTGGATCAGTAACCCAAAACAAATGTTACAGGCTGATAAAATGGCCAATCCAGGGCTGTCCAGAATGCCAACTGAGTCCAAAGCTTATAAGTAAGAGATTAATTTTTTTAATTAATTTTAGCTTATTAAGAAAATAAGCCCAAGAGAATAAGTAAATTCATACCTTTACACGGGAACCATGGGGAATAGCTGAAGACCCATCCACATTGTTTGGTAAAAAGATCTCCCAAACACCAAATTCATCCTGTTAAAAATCTCAGTGAATTTAATCATGTGACAAATAGATATAACAGATCACAAAGCAACATATAAATGAGAAATATATTACATATATGACAGTCTTGACGAGATGTTCATTGTCTCAGAATATGGTAATATTTTAGCAATACTATGAAATTGGGACAGAGGAGAAAGCTTGTAACTTGGGAAACTTTGACTCTTGAACTAAAATCTAAAATTCTATAAATTCTTCTTTCTGGAAATCAATTGTGAATGCTCTTTCTAGAATGCCCCATATATGTTTTACATCTTCTAGGCTAAATAGAAAATAGCTACATTTGGCCAATGAACAAAACTCCAGTTTTTCTCAGTGATATTCAAGAAAAAACTAAGACTTACACGAGTCATAACATCAGCATTAGGATTCCAATTATTGAAGTCTCCAATAAGCGCCGCCGACTGCGGGTGCAGTAAAAACAGTAATAATCATAACATTAATGAGTTAAAGATGAAACTGTGGTGGGTTTTTTTTTTTTTTGGTGTTTTTTTTTTATGTTATTGATGTGTAGCACTAACCTTGGCCCCGGGTGCCCACTCCCTGTAAGTGATACCTGTCTCACTGGCAAAACGAAAAATTAGAGGAGCTCAGAATTGATTAACCTTAAGATGAAGTTACTTAATTCAGCACAATCTACAGATTATACATAAACAAGACCACTATATCAAACATAGAGTTAATAAAAGAGCTATACTAGATGAGTAAGAGGCACTACAACTTCATAATTCAACACAACAATTTCAAAATTTCAAACACGCTTCATAATATTTATTGAGGCCTCAGCTCTTCCAAGGAAGAAATCTCAGCTGAGCTAAACCTTGGCTACTACTCTGATATGGCTGAAATCTTTTTGCCATTTAAAGTCCGACAATAGTTTTTGTAACTGGAGTTTTATCATGTTTTAAGTGGCTGTTCTCATGTTAGAGAGAGAGAACTGGATTGGCAAAGTATCTTCAATGATGTTAAAAAGATGTCTGTATAAACCTAACTATGTAGCTAATAGGCCTTAAAAAGAGTTCTCTGCTTGAAGAAGGACCACCTTGTCACCAAGAGATACACACTCCCTCCTTATACATTGCCAACATTTAGAAGCAGTTGATAGAATCAATTACATAAAAAAAGTAACCTATTACGCACATAAGAATGTCTGATTCCTTAGGTGCTACAGCTGTCAAACTGTGATTGTCAGGGAAAACTGTAGCGTATTAAGAGGCGGAATAACAATGTTCAACAGACTGGTTACACACCTGCGATTAAAACCAAGTTTCTCGTAACCACGAGAAAACATTTCCAATCCACCTTCAGACTTGTCAATTGCTTCACGCAACTTTTTATACTGGCCATACCTGTGAAAACAGCATATTTTTAATCAGACAACAAATAATTAAATAAACTTCTGAAAGACAGATTCGTGAGTTGCTCCAACCAATGGTTATGACTTTCAGAAACTCCAATTACAAATTCACAAATGAGGATCCTAGCATGCAACAAAATAGACGAGAACAGTAATGAGATCGAAGTTGCAGGTGTAAATATTCTCACACATGCACACATTTTCAAGAGCATTAACTATATTATTCACCATCACAAGTTTTATTTTGTCACAAATCATTTAAGCAAATTTAGTTAAAACATTTTTACCGATAATCAAGATGTTCGCGGTGATTGTTTAGAAGTGGATCGATTTCATATATTCTCTGACCAATTCCGGGTGGAGGGATGACCTTCTCTCTGACCCTCGAGGATTCATCGCTTATTGTTTCATATGTTGAGTCTGATGTTCCTCCATCTTCTACTTCAACATATCCATCTTGTAGCTGCACAGAGGCAGTATCTTCCCCTCTACTGACTTCAATGGAGCTATGACGCTCAACCAAGTGTTCTTGATCTTCAATTTCCACTCCATGTCCCATTTCTAAACTTTCTACTTCACCTGATATCTAGGAAAAAAAATCACACGGGGAAGAGAATATCAATTAAGGAGGACGATATGATGTTCTAAATATTGCTTCTCAAGATTAAACACTGAAGTTAAAAACACAGGTTTTAGGTAAACGGTTTACACGTAAGAAAATATAAATGAGGCATATACCATAAATTCCAGAGGTTCCAAGTCAATTGCAAAAGTAAATCGCTTTGCAATATCAATGCAGCTTAAATTGAAACAGGGCTACAGGAATTACAATTCCTATAATTATAAGCCTTCAGACAAGAATCCTTCGGCAAATATATGAGACAATGTCTTGGCGGTGCAGCACTTTTTTTAACCTTGCATTTCATCTTCTAGTCAATGAAAAAATCATTTTACAAAATTTTATTTTTCTAAATTATGCAAATATTTAATCTGTTAACAAAGTTGGTATCAACCATCCACCCAAAGACCTTGGTTTCTCCCTCTTCACCTTTGTAAACAACTGACTAGAAGATATTCCCTACTATCTCCATCCAAATCTATGTGAATACCTGACTTTGAGTCATGTATAACAGGAGTCTTCATAATGTATATAGTGCAATACTCCCTCCGTCCCACAAAGATAGCACATTTTCACTTTCACAAAGATTAAGAAAAAGTAGTTAGGATGGTTGAAAAATTAGATTTTACCTACATTATCCAATTATACCCTTCCTTTTAACACTAATGGCTCAACAATTGTTGATACCAAGGTGCACTAAATAGGGGCACATAAGTAAATGCATGAAACAAGTATGGAAAGTGTGCTATAATTTGGGACAAAAGGAAAAAGGAAAGTGCGCTATAATTATGGGACGGAGGGTGTATAAGAAAGCAGAAGATGATGTAATTAGATAATGTATTTTGCGGACTAAGGAAGTTTCAGATTTCGTATTAAGGTAGTGCTTGAATAAATCTCACTATGATTTTTTTTTAAAAAATTTTTTGGGTCAAAATACGATTGCACATGAAAATATTCAGAAAACACACTATCACTCACTTCCATTTTTTTTCTCCAACAAATCACTTGTACTCATTTTTCAAGGAAAACATCAAACCACTAATCATTATAACATATGTACAAATTGGTACTTTAGAGCAAAGTTCCCAATGCTGACATGCCTGGGAATTATCTGAGGCATCATTCTCAGTGCCTGGAACAAGGACTTTCTCTGATGCGGTTGCCATAGAAGATTGTGAGCCAGACTCATAAGGCTTTCCAGAAAAGATCTTTCCTGCAAAGAAACATCAAACTCACTAAATCTTTCTAAGATAGTAAGTACATGCTTTCCGTATGATAATTGGAGGAAATTAAAAGGCCCGGGAAACTTTTCAAGTAAATTCAACCACATAGAAATTCAAAGAAATAATAACAATAAGCTTTTTCATTCTCGTCGGCAACTTTTGTTCTTTACACTTGATTTTAAAAAAATATATTTGTTTTAATCAGTTGAGAAGTCCATCCACTAAATATTCAGAGAAGTCCCGTTTACAACTTCAGTTCTTTAAACTATTTTACTAAGTCTAGAATTGCATTCTTAGGTCTTACCCCCAATCTACCACACACAGGCACCAAAACAGTCAGGTTCACACAAATTCTTACAACTCAATCGTCTACCCTAAATTCCAAGGACAAAATGTCATATTTCAATCAAATAACAAGTTCCGCTGGTCAAGCTAGCAAAATATTTGTAAGTAGAGGACCACATTTGGCATTCCTGGATATCCAAAATAAGAAAAGCATAAACGAAGAGGACGATCACTCTAAATTCACGAAGAAATTAAACTAAACTAGATTACTGAATCAATTGCACTGGCACTCATTCCAGGTAACTCAATGTAAATTACAATTGAACTCCAGAATCAAATTCCCCTAACCTAACTGGAACAATTAATTTGCAGTCGAACTCCATTCATAATGAACTAAAATAAAAATAGCGATTCTCAGCTTTTAGGTGAAAAAATGCACTCGACCTAAAATCCAAAAATTGCCACGTCTATCAGTGAAACAGAGAGAGAGAGAGAGAAAAATTATCTCACTTACGTGAATTGGACTTATTTTTCAAGAAAAACGATAGATGAGCATTTTTCCTATCACCATGCGAGCTCCACCCATTGCTCCCCAGCTTGTACGCCGATGGCACAGTTGGCAGCCGCATCCCAGGCAGCGTATAAACCATTATTTCTCCAAAAATTTCCCCTTTTTCCTCTCTTTTGATTAAAAAGAAAAAAGAAAGTGTGAAATGATTTCCTTTCTTAGATCTGCACCGAGTTCAAGTTGCCAAGAAATCCGTGAAAAAGATTACGATAAAATGATGAAGAGTGAGAGTGTGAGAGAGGTTTAAAATTGGGAATGGTGACTATTAAGTTAAGCAAGCAGCTATACGTGTGAAGCAGGGAGACGGGAGTTGGTATCGATGTATCAGTGCATGGGGCGATTGGGTGCGGTGGGGTCTACCGAACCTACCGCCTGCTGCTCTGCATCGTCAATTTGGGTTGTGGTTGAAAAATAAAATATCTTTGATTTTCTAAGATGGTTCGTGGGCCACTCGATCACATGGGCTGGTGATCAGCTTTCGAAATATCACTGGGCCGAAAAGGCTATCGTTGAAAGTACGAAGTACGTGTGGGTGTTGAGCTTGGCCTTTTGTGTTTTTTAACAGCTTGCTTTTAGCATCTCTTACCATATAATTGAGAATTTTCGAATATTCTTGCTTGGAACTCTCAATAGTCATTAAGATTTTCTTTTTAAATCGGGGACAAATTAGTCAAGAACGAATAAGGTCTAAATCGATTCACGAATTCAACTCCTGCGGATTTCACTTTTTTAATGATAGATTTTGAGGTTTAACTTGCAATATCTCAAAAATCCTTAGACAAAAGGAGTATTGGTTTGAGATTTTTGAGGTTTTTAGCTGATTTTAAACTCCAAATGAAAAGTAAGATTCTTGTTTATTTATAGTTTTATATAAAGATTATGTTATTATAATCTGCCAAATCAGTTTTTTTTTATACTTAAGATTTTAAAATTTTTGTTTGTAGTTTATCTATTTTAGAATAATAGTTTATCAAATTGATAATCTTTCTTATAGTTATAATTTGACATCCAATTAGAGCTATATATGAATAAAAACACTTATTCAAAAAGTTAGTTGAAAAAAAATGAATGTGGTATTATTGAAAATTGAATGAGACAGTGAGAGTCCGAACAAAGGTCAAAAATTCCAAAACAAATACAACCTTCATTTTTAAACCCATCAACCATAATTGAGCACAGCGGTTACTACATAATCATTAGGGAGATTACATTAAACTTTGCATGTTCGATCGCTTTCTAACGTTAAATTTATTGTCAATTCATCGTATCAAAATTGATGAGAAAAAAAAAATTGGTGTTTCAAAAATAAAAAGTATTGATCTTAAATATACAATCAACGATTTTATAGATCTCCAGAAGACTTATGGCGACCTGATCGATCCTTCCTACAAAACAAAACCCAAGTCAGGCGGTGAACAGCCCCGACGTAGGTGTTTTGCATATAATTGTGGTGTTTTTCTCGTATTTTTAATTAGGGTTTAGTGTTATTTATAGTGATCTTGAGTCGAATTTCGTTAGATTATTAGGTTGTTTTATTGTTTTATTGTTTTGAGTCTTATGAGTACGTTGTTGGTGATGTTTGCGTGATTCTTGAGTCATTATGTTCAAAATTCTTATTTCAAAGGTGGATTAATGAATTAAATCCTTGCCAAGATGCGCCTAAATTCGAGGCAAGGAATTGAGGCCCAAGATCTGCGCCAAGACGTGCCTAAATCCGCGCCACGAACTAGCTCCAAAATGCCAAAACCTTCTAGAACTCGCCAAGACGTGCCGATCCGCGCCAACACTCGCCAATCGGACCTTAGCGCAAGCTTCCGCGCGCCAAGGCACGCCTCCGCCCAGACCCTACTGACTGCCTTGCCAGCCAGCGCCAACGCCTGCCGACATCACTCGCCAGCGCCCGCGCCTAACAACGCCTGCCGACAGCACTCGCCCATGCCCGCGAGCAGCTCGCCAACCAACGCCCGCGCGTGCACGCACCCAACGCCCAACAACGCCTGCCGACAGCGCCCGTGCCAGCGCCAAGCCAAGCAATGCCCAGGCGCCAACCAGGCAACACCGCATGCCCAACCGCGCGCGCCCACGCACCATTCCGCCCACGCCCGCCCATGCCTGTGCCTGCTTGCGCCATCTCGCCATCAGCTAAGCCAACTCACGCCAAACATCGAGCCAAGGTGTCTCCGGGTCAACTTTGGTCAAACACGGGAAATCCAAGCTTTTAAGGCTAATTTGACTTATCTAACCCCAATTAAACCTAGTATAAATGGATGTAAGATGAATTCAAGTAGGGTATCGCACTATAGCTCTCATAATCTCTCATTCTTCCAACTCATGCATGATTTTGGGGGCTAAAATCCTCTTTAGTTCTTAGATTTTATCCTCAAGTTTTTCCTTGGACTTGTTAGCTCAATAAGAATTCAAGTCATCACTTGGATTTAATTTGGATTGTAATTTCATCAAGTCTGTGCTTCTTTTTCTTAATTCAAGTAAGCTTTTCTTAATTTCTTCCTTATTCTTCAATTTATGCATTTTGCCTTAACTCTTAGATTTATTGTTAGATTTATGATTTGGTTTATGGAATCTAAGTGAGTGACACACCTTGATCATAGATCGGGTCCTTGATTGTTTTTATTTTAAGTATTTCTTATGCTTTATTTTGGTTTTATTTTCATGCATGGTTTAATTTTGATTCTTATATCTACTCATTGTTTCTAGTTATTTTTCATAAAGATTTTAACTTTCATGTCAACTTTCATTGTTCTTTCCAATGGTGCTTTCGATTTTTGTTGATTCGCATCATTTAGATTACATGATCATGCATGCATAGTTGTACCGTAGGTTTATTTGATTGTACTTTTCTGTTTCTTTACTTTTTATTACTTATTTTGATTATTACTTGCAATTTTAATATGACAAACGCATGAGGCATTCGAAATACTTTCTTTACTTTCGTTTTTCTTTAGTTTCTTTTAGCTAAAAACTCGTTTATTCGTAAAATCACTCGAATTCCGATAATACCAAGCCATGAACCTCCTTTTATACCACTAAAACTTCTCACTTCAAAATAGCATCGTTTCGACTCGGCTTGGTTAAGGTTTTCGATTTGCTTGTTGTTATTATTTTTTTTTTTTGAGTTTTTAGCTGTCTTTTGTATTTGACATTTTTCTTGAGTGTATGCACGAACGTCGAACTCTTGTGAATGATTTGGATCCTTACATTTCGAATCCCGAGCATTAAGGCGTTTAAGACGTTCCCTTGCTACTAATCAAGACATGGCGAATAATCTTCCCAACACCGGCCCGTTTCTCAATCCCAGCGGGGAGTCTCAATGGACCCATGATCCTCAAATCTATATTAATTCCGAGCCTGTTGTTCTTGTTGAGCCATTCACACCTATTGACAAGCTCGGGCCTTCAAGTTCCTATCAAACGGTCCCTCATGACCATGCTTTAGGAAATTAAGGGAGTGGTTTTATCACTCATGGACACGCCATGGGCCTACACCAAGGTACCGCACCTCGTCCTAACTCTCCTAATGCTTTCATTTCCAATACTTATGGCAATAGGGGTTATATTCCTAACATGGGAGGGCATGGTGCAAATCATGTTGGGAATGAGATGAATGGTAGTGGTTTTGGCAACGTGGGAGGGAATCACAAAACTGGAAAAATAGAACAGAAAACAAATAAAAGTCGAGTCGAGATTGAATCTCTCTCCGCAAAATGAATTTGCCCCGGTAGTGCTTCGTTGGTTTTGGCAAATCGTTCCCAAAGATGAAACGACTACGTCTTTGGTTTTAACCGCACCGTTAGAAACCAAAGCTCCGGCGAACTGGTTGAATTCGGACTGAGCTAAGAAATAAGAAAATATGCAGACTGATATGTATGATATATGATTTCAGGAGTTCTGTTGTTTCAGATGTTCGTGCGAGTATAGAAAGTAAAATGTACTGGAGCTACTCACCCTTTTATAGGGTTGCTACCTGGGAGGTTACAACCTACTTAATGACGTCCTTAAAGGAGTCATTAAGTCATTCAAACAAGCAGTCATCTGGCAGCATGAACCTGGACGAGTTCAGCGTGCAGATACATTGCATGTTTGAGTTCAAATGTTTGGAAACGTTTTGAAACGTCTGACTTTTGACCTGATTGGTCAGGAGTTACAAAATTGATTCAGGTGTTAAACCCGCACGTGGCTAAAAGGTTAGCCAGGGTTGAACCAGAACCAGGACCCCACACGGACCATCTCAATCGGACCAATTGCCCAAGACCCAAGACCCATGACCCAAGTCCCAAGTCCTAGGACCAGGCCGCTTCGCCGAAGGCGGACTGGCGAACCCAAGTCCAAGAGCCCGCGTGAGCTTCGTTTACACAAAGCCCACAATACCCGTTGGCCCACTTGATGTCCACTTATTAAAAGTTAAACACTTTTAAACTCTATTCCACATTTATCAATGTAGGATAAACGAAAAGGCTTAAAAGCACCTATTCAACTTCCAAACACCATTTCTCACTCACCAATAAATGGATTTGAAAAATTCAAAAAGCTATAATAATCTACACGACACGTAGAATAAGCTCATATAATTCATTAACACGATTTTATGTTGTACCATTAAATTAGAATTAATCCAATTTACAACACGAACCATGTTTCCAATGGTGGAAACGGCAACGGTCAAACCAACATGGGAGGTCATGGTGTAAACCATGTTGGGTATAGCGGCTTTATGGGTACGAATGGTCCGTATAGAGGTTATGGTGTTCCTAGTTAATGTCTGAATATGTATAATAGAGGTTTTATCGGTCCGAATGGGAATGTTGGTGGCCAAATTCTGAGTCCTGGCCCGTATGGAGGTCCTCATGCTTATAATTTCAATCATGCTCCGAATGGAAATCTTAATGGTAATGGTGGAGGTCCGTGTTATGGAGGTGCCGACAATAATGTTCAAGCGGGCACTCCTGTTCCGTTTGCGTTGTTTGGAGGTGTGGGCCCCAATGCCCAAAATGCTCCTCCCGTCTTCTCTATGAGAGAGGTTAGCAAAGCCTTTCTGGGGGTGACTATTTCATCTTGTGTATCCCTTCCTCCTGAGGTTATGGCTATTGATATACGATCGCTTGATTTTGCTCGACTTCCGATATTTCATGGGTTTAATAAAGAGGATCCTCTCCAATTCCTTCGACAATCTTGTGGCAAGTCTCAAGTTTTCATCGTCCGAACATGATGAGTTTAGAGCATCTTCAACTCCGATGTTTTTCGTATGCTCTTCAAGATAAGGCGTTGTCATGGTTCATGAGTATTCCTTCCAACTCGATTCATATGTGGGATGAGATTTCGGCGATATCTTTGGATCATTATTATTCCGATGAAAAGACGGACGAGTTGAGGATCAAGATTATCTCATCTAAACAAATGAAAAATGAGTCATTTCACTCGGCTTGGGCTAGTTTCCAAGATCTTCTCACGAGTTGTCCACATCATCGTATGGCAAAGGAGCTATTAATATAAACTTTTTATGAGGCGTTGGACCCACATTTTCAATATATGGTGGATACGTCGGTGGAGGGAAATATGAAGGATCAACCTCCTCAAGTGGTTCACAAGATTTTCACCACTTTAGCTGAAAATTCTCAACAAGAGTCTTCTCGAGCGATGTATTTTAGTGCTAATGAAGTGAGTGAAGCTTCTTCCCCTAGGGAGCTTGAGTTGGAAAAGAAACTAGCGGCTATGGTCTCAAATTGCTAAGTTATATACCCAAGCCCGAATCCTCTGTGTGCGTCGTGTGGAATATTTGGTCATGATACCATGTCTTGTCCGCCAAATCCCTCTTTCTATATGTCGATGCCTCAATCGGAGGAAGTGTGTGTGGTTCAAGGGTATCAAATGAGACCCGATTTTTCTAGGCCATCTTTTGCTCGTCCGCCGAATCAGAATCCTCCTTATCATCCTAGAAACCGCATGCATCCGAATTTTAGTTAAGCCAATACAAATGCGAATGTTAATCCTCATGCGGGTCCGTCTCGTCCGCCTATTCCGGTGAATGCTCATACTCCATCTTCCGATCCGAATCTCTTGGTTATTATGCAACATGCAATCATTTTCTGTTACGTTGACTTCGTTTGATGCTAGGTTCAATGCTCTCTATATCGAATTTTTTACACCTACTTTTTATTTAAAAATAAAAAGCTCATCCGCAAGAGAACGGAGCAGCTGTAAGTGGTAAGTTGGACTCGAGTCGAATCACAAGGAAGACTAATCAGAAGCTATTCCGGTGTTTGATTTTACGAACATAGAACTAAAGAAAAACTAAACTAAACAAGCGATCCAATTTGGTTTGGAGTTTTCTAACATCTAAGAGCAATAAAATCGAAAGCTTTGAAACGATTAAGAAAGCGAGGGTTCTAGTGCGCCAGAATCATCTCCACGATCATGGTTGTCAATCTCGATGGCTCTAAATGGCCTTAGGCACTAGACCGATAAATTTAGCCAAAATTCATAATCATGATTGATAACATAATTTCAACGAAAGCATTTAAACTCAAGCATCTAAGCATTGAAATAATTAAACTAACGAGAAATCACAACTAAACTACTTACGCAATTAAATATAAATTAAAAATGAGAAGAACGGTAAATGGAATACGAACTAAATTAACATAAACATTCAAAGATAACCAAAGCTAAACTATAAAAGAATTAGAAAAAGTGCAGAAAACTTATTATCTAGGAAAGCAGTAGCCATCGAACGAGTCTTCAACAACGAGGAACGACTTGAACGACGAACGGAATCGAAATGATGAAATTACGAACTAATCAACACTAATTATGCATATGATCGCAAGGGGAAAGAACCGAGGGATCTCTGCAATGTCTGAATCTTTCCCCAAGCTCCAGCACCCTGAAAATGAAGAAACCAATGGGTTTTTATAGATTTTCCCAAAAATAACTGCTCAACCGCTGGGGCGTCGACCGACGTGTGCCAAGCGTCGATGTCGACGCGAGTTAGGATGCTCGTGTCGACCAGGCAGTGCATCGACCGACGCGTGCACGTATCGACGCGACTGCAAGTTACGTCTACAGGTGTGTCGATCGACGGAGCTAGGATCGACGATACTGCAGCTTTGCGTTGACCTAGCATCGACCGACACGGTCGTGCATCTCGTCATCTTCGTATTAAAGTTGAAACTAGAAATTAAGCAAAATTAGATTATTTCATATAAAATAAAGTAGAACACATTAAACACCAAACGAAACGAAAAACATCAAAAGGAAGAAAAACGACAAAAAGATAAACCTAAAACACGTAAAAGCAAACAAAACACAATGCAAAAACTCACGAAAATCACATACAAAAATGTACAAATCACTCTCTAGGCTACGACAAATGGGATAAACACTAAAATGGGGCAATTATCAAGTGATGTGAATATGCTAAAACAAGCTCATGAGAAAGGCAAATTGCCAAGCCAACCTTCGCAAGCTCATGCGCTCACGATCCTTAGAAGTGGTAGGGTGGTTGATAATAAGGTTGTCCCGCTGTTTTGCATGTAATTGTTGTGTTTTTTCTAGTATTTTTAGTTAGATTTTTATGTTGATTTTAGTAGTTTTTAATAGAATTTTATTAAGTTTTTATGTGGTTTTTTTTGTTTTGTTGTTTTTCACTTGACTTGTTAATTTTATATATTTTAATGGATTAATTGGTTTAATTACCTCGAGGTTTGGTGTAATCTTGGGTTTTAATAATTAAAATTCTCTTTTAATAGGTGGCTTAATGATTTTTTAAATCAAGCTAAGGCATGGAAGCCAAAAATCCAAGCCCAACCTTGCCTATTGCATGCCCAAGTTGGTGCCAAGAGCAAGCTCCAAACTGGGCAAACATTCTGGAATGAGAGCCCATTTCCATGCCCAACCACGCCCAAAACTATGCCAACACCCTTGGCGCAAAAATGGGCATGCCAGGCATGCCCAAAATCTCGCCCAGCAAGCTCCCGCGCGCATCCGCCTGCCAGCGCGCACGCAGTCTCGGCAGCTCCCGCGAGCATCCGCCTGCCAGCGCCCGCGCGCAAGCGCCCGCCCTTGCCCATCCTCGTGCCCGTTCTTGCGCCCGCGTACGCCTGCCGGCGCCCAAGCAGTGCCCAGCGCCCAGTTGCGTGCCCGGGCTCGGCCATGGCCGAGCCACCTCGGCCAAATGCGAGCCATGGTCGAGCCAAAAGGTGTCAAAAGGCTAGCCAACTGGCTAGGAAGGTCAATACGGGTCAATTTTGGTCAAACTCGGGAATTTCAAGCCTTTTTAGCTAATTTGGCCCATTTAAACCCAATTAAACCTATTATAAATAGAACCTCATTTTCATTTTATAAAGACACCTCCTCCTAACCCAAGCATGGGTTTAGGATAATTTTCTCTCTCTAAATTTAATTTTCAAGCTTTGCCTTGGGTTTGTAAGCTCAAGAAGGATTCAAGTACTCCCTTGGATTTTTAATTACTTGCAATTTCAATCAAACTTTTGGATTCTCCATTTAATTTTAGTAAGTTTTCTTTAATTTTATGCTTAGTTCTTCATTTCCATGCTTGTTCTTCATTTTATGCTTTTTGCCTTGTCTCTTTGATTTCATGTTAGATCTTGTGAATCGTCCATGGAATCTAGATGAGTGACACATCTAGATCATAGATCGAGTCCTTGATCGTTTTTTATTTTAAGTATTTTATGTGCTTTATTTTAGTTTTAATTTCCATGCTTTGTTTCATGCTTAATCTTAGATCTACTCTTTGTTTCTTGTTATTTTCTTTAAAGTTTTAAATTTTCATGTCAATTTTCATTGGTCTTGCTATTGATGCTTTCAATTTATGCTTATTTGCATGATTTAGGATTTTATGCATAGTTGTACCTTGTGCGTGCATGCTTGTACTTGGTGAAACATTGATTTTTCTTACTTATTTTCATTACTTGCTTGCATTTACATATTAAGGCATCCGACGAGGCATTTTACCCACTTGCTATTTCAATTTATAGGATAGTTTAACTAGTTTGTTTGCTTTATTTTCATTTTCCTTTTATTTTTCAAGCTTGAAACACATTGAATCCTTCAATCGAATCGATTTCCAATAATACCAAGTTAAAAACCCGTTGATTTATTTCAACACCACTAAAACTCTTCTAACACCCGTCATCCGAGAATGAGGTGGTTTCTATTTCGAATGTTCTTACTCCTCTCGATTCTACTTCCGTGGGTCCCATTCATTCGAATCGTTGGCCTGCGTGATATTTGGAAGATTAATATATTATATGTTACCTTATTGCGTGAGGATTGTCTGAGTTTTGGAAAGAATATATTAATTAGCTTAATTGTACAATTAATATATATTAATTGTTATGTTATATATGGATAGTATTAGTAATGACACTAAAGACCTTTATAATTATAATAATTAGTTAATTATATAATTAATATACAATATCTAGACCATTCACTCAATTTAATCTAATGGATTATTGGGTTCTTAGTTCCCGCCCAGAATTTGGATCATGTGGGAACCAATCCCCTGCGTGGGAACTAGGAACCCACACGATCCATTAGATGAATCTAAATAGATGGTCAAGATTGTAGGTTAATTATATAATTAAATCACTTATTATAATAGAAATGGCCTTAATTGTCATTATATAGATAACCCTTATATATTATACAATTAATAATTATTAAGTATACAATCTGCCATATTAATTTGGTTCTTTCCAAACATATCAAGCCGCTTTTGTCTTTACCCAAATCCCTACAACATATATGTAGGCATTAATTATATATGATTAAATATCATTATATTATTTCTAATCCCAGCCACTTTTTTTTTTCTTTTACCGTATATGAACAATATATGATTCTCAGTCCCAAAACTAAGCACAAGCTCACGAAACATAGTCCCTCAAGAATCGTGTCAAGATATATACTTTATACATGCATATCAAAAAAAAATAAAAAATCACAAACTTCCATGTAAAGAGGATAATCTGTACAATCTAGATTATTATATAGTATGCTTGTAAAAAAATAAAATTCACAAACTTCCATGTAAAGAGGATAATCTGTACAATCTAGATTATTTGAAAACACAAACATTTTTGATTTTTTGTTTCTACGAGAAAGGAGTGAAATATCTGCCCGATATATTTTTATTATTTCTATCCAATTTAATGGCATGTTAAGAACAACATGATTTGGAAACACATTACAAAAAACAAAAGTTCGTGCTTCCCGACCGTGCATATTTAGAATCCTCGATGTGCATTTGTTTTCCCCAGTTTTCCAATAGACAAGAGTTTTGTTTTCATATGACGATTTCTTTTTGTGTTTTTGCTCTGATTTTTCTTTTCTGAGTAGAAAGACTCTGATGATTAATCTTGTTACTTAAGCCTTGAAAAATGGTAGTTCATATTAAACTGAAGTTTGCATATATTTTTCGTATGTTTCAAACTTGCAAACCAATTTGATCATATAACTCAGCAACAAAGTGCAAAATATTTAGCAAAAAATATTATATAATTAGCATCATTCATCACAAAAATAAGCCCGGGACTCAACACAAAGATGCAAACATAAAGTGCCCAAAATTCCATATCAGTAAACAAGACATGAAAATACGTCCAAAGGTGTATTAATTTAAAAAATAGTTTCAACCCAAAAATATTAGAACACATGATCAGCTGATAATCACATTCGTTCTGAATTTGGCCCAGAGAGAAGTTCAAGCAACACCATTCCAAAGCCGGAGACATCAGAAGCTTGGGACACGTTTGTCGTGTCTTTCACTTTTGGGGCGCAGTAGCCTGGAGTTTGCATATGTGATCGTGTGGCGGGCCTCGACAATTTTGCCAATCCATCATCGGAGACAATGCTATATTTTTGTGTGTTGAGGAAAATGTTTGAGGATCTTATATTTCTATGCACAAACTTCCGATCGTCTTGTAGGTGGAAGTGGGCAATACCCCTCGCTGCACCAATTGCAATATTCAGTCTTGTCTCCCACGTTGAATGTGTTTTACCCCTACCTGTTGTTGTGCATTCAAGAATAGCAACTACTTGCATCAGAATAAGTAAAGGTAATTTGTCATAGGCCTAGAGCTGATAAGAAATAAATACTTCAGTGAGGTTGTCAAACTTTTGATAAATTTGCTCACTTTAATATAAATTGGCTTATATCAGCTTGGGAATCATATTTGTTCTGGTTTCCTCCATGCACGAACCTGGCTCCACTATGTTTGTTTAAAAATCAAAGCTCCAAACACATTATATTAGGAATAATGTTTACACAAACTTTTGATAACGATAACACATAATATTTTTAGCAATAACACTATAATTAGCAATAATGATAATTATATCCATCAACACATAGTATTATTACCAATAACACATAATATTTTTGAGTGTACTCTCACCAGGATATCTAGCCCGTCCCCTATATCACCATGTTTACCTCACAAGTATCACAACAAAGTACTTTTTGAAATTTTGAGAATGGATAATTACAATAACCACCCCTGAGGTTTTAGGGTATCTTAGAAAAAGCCCAGTTAAGTTACACAATAAAAAAAATGCAAGGAGTTTTTGGTCATGTTCAAACTTTTTTTTTTTTTTGTAATTATTCAAAACCTCAAGGGTAGTTTTGTAATTATCGAATCTGAAAGCAGGCACAAAATTAAGAAACCGGAACGATTTCATAAGTTTTTCCATAATGTTCACCTTAACCATTGCAATATGCTCGGTCCCATCCAGAATTGATCGGTAATTAGCATTATGCTTATTTCAGCATAATTCAAACACATTTAACATGCTTCAACACATTTAGCATATTGTATACTGTATTTTGTATTTTTAGCATGTTGTATATTATAATTCAAAATGTTAGCATAAATCTAACATAAAATTAGCATAGAAAATGTTAGCACAACTCTAACATAAAATTAGCATAGTCTACTTCTAGTCTAATGAACACATGATAAATGAAGTAGCAGTTTACAAGAAACAAACAAACACCAAGCCTAGTCAATGAACACATGATAATTAACATCCAACTAACACAAAGATTATAAGCCCAGAAAGAACAATCAAAGCATAGAATTTGCAGCAACAATTACTTGCTTCAGTAACATCACTGACTCAGTTAATTAGCACAACTTAAATTAAATTTTGTAGTGTTTGTAATATGCAACCTTTTTTTAATAATAATGCATCCACACTAAAATAGCAGCCTTAAATCGTAAAACAAAAACAACAAAGAAATTACTTTTTGTTCGAGTACACACCGTCTGCGAGTTGGGGAAGACGCTGGCCCCGCTTAAGAATGAAGGTGTCATAATCGTTGGATCTGGTGCCGCCATACACAAACTTGAGGAAAATCGACTGCCGTGGCGACGATTCGGTGTCGGTGTGAGTCCACAGATGGATCTGGATCAAGCATTGCCGTCGGCGAAGCACGATGGTGAGATTTGGCTGGTCGGATTTTTTGGATCCTTGTTCGTGACGGAACGACAAGGGTTATTTGGCTCTCCGATTCGAGCAGGGCCTGTCCCTGATTTCGGCACTTGATGAGACGGCGACGACGACCATGGCGGTGCTGGGCGCATGACAGGTGAGGGATTCGGTTTGCCTGGCGATCGAGGTGGTGATGGGTTGATGAAGACGGTGACTCGGTCTGTCTCTCCTGCCAGTGTGCAGTGGTGAAATAATGCGATTGATTTGGGGAGAGGATATTCGGCTGATTTTGGGGAATATGAGAAATGGCCAAGATACCCTCAAACATACATAAAATAATACTGAATTGGTTCTCAGTTCCGACATAGGACGTGGTTTCCACACGATCCCACTCATATATATATATACTAGTGTGAAAGCCCGTGAAAATTACGGGCAAATATAAAAAATGTAAAATAGATGAAATTTATCAAAAAAAATAATTAAGAATGTGAATTATTATATAAAAAGAAAAAATGTTGTTCACTTTATATTTTGAAATTTTTATGCTACATTAGTTGTTTTGTTTAAAATGATATCATTTTCGTCGCAACAAAAAATTTCCAACCCTCTATGCTCTTAACTATCAATATTATAAAATAAAGATGACTTGTGCATTGTACGCGGGTTTTATAATGATATTTTAAAAGATTTGTGATAG
Organism: Phtheirospermum japonicum; assembly: GCA_014905375.1. Taxonomy (NCBI): domain Eukaryota; kingdom Viridiplantae; phylum Streptophyta; class Magnoliopsida; order Lamiales; family Orobanchaceae; genus Phtheirospermum; species Phtheirospermum japonicum. The sequence goes on from BMAC01000495.1 coordinate 863,587, forward strand.
ATATAAAATAAAATAAAAAATCTTAAAGTATGATTGTATTTTAAACTTATGTGGCGTCTCGTTCCAATATAAAAATCGTTCAAGTTCTTGTATATTTCTATTTATATTATATCATTTTTCATAATGAATAGTGTTTGAGTGCATTTATACATGCAATCCACAGGATTAGTTGTTAAATAGTAAATTATCCTTAATTATTATAAAAATACTAATACTAATAGATTATTGATTAATATATTTCTTCAATATTAATGAACTCTCAAGTCAAGGAAAATACTCGATAATTGATTTTAATTGATAATCCCTATATTTGATATCATTCCTTATTTATTTTACTCAGCAAGGTATGTTACATAAAAAATATATTTATAAAATTATAAAAGGTTGTTTGGTTTCTTAAAGGATCGATACAAATCAATGGGAAGATTTTTAGCGACATAACATTTAGGAATTATAATCAATCAAATGTGTTAGAAAAGGGAACTATATTATTAATAAATATGATTTGGTCTTGTACTTATTATTCAATCAAATAATTATTAGATGATGAATAATAGTTAATTTAAGTAATGTAAAATTTGTCTGTCCACCAATATTAACGTGTGGCGAAGTCAAATTTCTTATGGCCTTGTATTGATATTGTCATGTCATTTAATTTATTAGTTACCATTAAATAATAAATACATTCAATATATAACTAAAATGTCAGTGTAATAATTTTGTATAAACATAGTAATAATAGAAAAATTACCATCAAATTGCTTCCTCCGTAGTAGGGCCTTTCGTATAATTCTATTGTTGCTTGAATTTTCATCTGTCATACTACACGTAGAGTGAAGAGATTAAAATATTTAAGAGACTTAGGAATTAGAATTAAACATGAGAAAATATTAAATCGAAAAAAAGAAGAAGCGTGTGAATATATATATATATATATTTGGAACTATAAATCACGCTACTTCATTTAACCTTAATTTAAAAGGTATCAGTGATGCTTAGAACAATTTTCGAGGTTTCTACTTATTATTTATACAACAATATTAGTTTATATCCCAGTTTTTAGGAGAATTTTCTAAAATAAGATGAGGATCATATATTGGTGATATTTGAGTGTGTGCCGATTGTGTAATAGATATATTGGATTCAGATTATACAATATATCCAAATTGATTTCATAATCATTAATAAAATATGTTATTGCATAAAAATCGGATTTTCTTCATACATTATGATCTTCTACAAATCAATTGATTATAAAAATACGTCATTAATTATGAAAATAATTAATATACAATCGTAATCTTTCAAGACACATCACATATGATATCGTAATATGTGATTTGATATTCATAACTGATTTAATATTCCTACTATATTTATTTTCAATTTATTTTATGTTCCGAAATAAATTGTAGTTATATGTCAATCAATGCTTTGATCGATTTCCTACTACTATTCCGTTGATTTTCCGTAATTTATGTACAAATTGACTTCCTTATAAACATATATTAGTTTGATATTAATTAATGTATTATATAATTGAAATCCGTGGTTGGATATTACATATTGAATGAGTTACCCAATATACAATTTATGTTAAAAATACATCCCGCTGAGGAACCAAGTGTATATAAATATTTCATAAATCTCATTCATTGATTTGGGAAATTGATGGTTAGAGTCAAAATATCCAAAAATAAATTTATATTAATCTAAGTATTCAAATTAAGTTTAGATTATACATTCGTCTTATTTATTTTCAGTTTATTTTCTGATTGATAATAAATTGGAATTTTCTTGAAAATTATTTTTACACTGATTTCCTACTATTATCTCGTCGATTTTCCGTAATTTATGTACAATTTGACTTCATTATAAACTTTGGAGTTTAATATTAATTAAGGTATTATATAACTGAAATTTGTGATTGGATATTACAAATTTAATTTATTACCCAATATACAATTTATGTTTAAAATAATTCAGGTTAATGAATCAAGTTTATATAAATATTTCCTTAATCTCATTCATTGATTTGTTGTAAATTAAATGATCAGAGTCAAAGTATCCTTAAATAAATATATATTAATCTAAGTATTCAAATTAAGTTTAGATTGTATATTTGTCATATTCATTTTTAAATCTACATTATATTTTCTGTTATGGAATAAAATGTAGCTATATGGGAATTTATTTTTACACAATTTCCTACTACTATCTTGTTGATTTTCCGTAATTTATGTACAATTTGACTTCATTATAGACATAATTGGTTGATATTAACTATTAACCAATGTATTATATAACTGAAATCTGTAATTGGATATCACAAATTGAATTTATTATCCAATTTACAATTTATTATAAAAATACTTCCTGTTAAGGAACCAAGTGTATATAATTGTTTCCTTAATCTCATTCGCTGATTTATTGTAAATTAAATTTGTCAGAGTCAAAGTATATATATAGAAATTTATATTAATATTAGTATTCAAATTAAGTTTAGATATAAACGATCTTACATTTTAAGGATCTCAATAGACAATCACTGAGTATGGGTATCCTGAGTTCTAATTTAAAACATGATTGGGAAATTCAGTTTCTAATATTTGAATTCTATTATACAAATGAAATAAAATTGTCAAAGAAATTATAAACTAAAACGCAAAAATACTACCATTCAAGTAGGCTATATCAAATTTTAATTTTCTTTATAATACATTAAAATTAAAATGGAAGAGTATTATTTGCTAAAATATAGACATCCAAAGTCAGAAAAAATAACAAAAACGAATATAATAATCAAACGTGCAACCATTGGAGGGATAAACTGCAAAGAAATTTAAAAAATATAATGAATATTTGAATAATTAATTGGCACATATAAAGTAAAAATGAAAACGGATACTATATACTGCTTCTGTATATACAGTAAAACATAGAACAATTTTTCTGAGTAAATATTCAAGCTATATACAGAAGAGACGGAACAGAACAATCTCCAGTTATTTGATCTTTAGTAAAAAAACATAACTATAAATATCCAAGCTATATTCAACACTTAAACAACTCAAAAACTGCTAAAGATCAATATTTTCAACCAACAGACAACAGAATACAAACTTCATTTTTCGAAAAATTAATAATTCAATATCTTTTCAATGCAATCATCCAAACAATACAAATAAAATAAGGAACTAAAATATTTGATTTCAAATAGATCTGTTCTATTCCTAAAATAGACAGATAAGTGGTGTTTCTAAACCACCGGAAAAAAAAATTCAAAAAAAAAAAACATGAAAGCAACATAGATGCAGGTTTAATAATTATTTTCAAAAAAAGTTCAAAAAACACTTAATTATATATAATAATGTCACAATTCGATATAGCCTCGGTTTTCCATTTCTGTTGCATTGTTTATGTTTAATGGAATTAATTACTTAATTAAAGAGACCAATGATATAATATGAAAAGGTAAAAAAAAAAGAAAAAAGAAAAAAGAGTGTAGGTCTATAGGTTTAGGGTGATTAGTCAAGCAAGCGCATTTAATATAGGTTGCTCCTGGAAAGCAAGAGACAAATCAAGATGAGTAAAATAATCATTAGTTGTATATTTTCAAACTGGATTTTTGGAGAAATAGTAAATTATTATTAACTTTTGCCAAAGTATTATTAACAGGCAAAATAAGTTTTTCCAAACAAAAACCCATAATTATTTTTTCTAGCTCAGTATCTTGGTTTGGCATTAAATTAAGTGTATATATATATATATATATATATTTTTATATTTTACTATGGTTAATAATACTAATGATTATTGCAAAGAAATAACCCCTATACATATTTTTTCTTTCTATTTTGTAAAAATAAATAAAATAATAATAAATAAAAAATATTTTTTTCTTGACTATATTTTCATCTGATATTAATTTTCGTCTGAATTATTATTGTTATTTTATATGTGAATAACAATTAAAGTGAATTCTTRGAGTTATTRGCCRTTTTTAYCCRGGTGAGAAATCCATATGGATAATTAAAAGCTACATAAGAATCTCATAATTTTTAATATAAATAGACCCTTAAGATTGCAATAATATAACATAGCAAAAACATGAGAAATAGTGTCCCTTTAATTAGGAAGCAACATGCTTCAGACAAAAAGTTATATACTTACAGCAAGAGCCTCAGACAAATGATCCAAATGTTTTTTCATGTTTGACACAATATTTTCCATGTTGTGCATTGTCACATACATTCCCTAACAATCAAAAGACAGAATAAAAGGGATCAAAAGACCAGAGAGATAAATTAGTTTTCAAGTTACACATTTGGCAGCATAAAATATAATACTCAAAGAAAATAACAATCAAATTAGAAATATGATCTCAGGAAACAAAATAAGTGTAAAATGTATGCTTCGAACCTTCCACCACATATATCTATAACTCAAAGTTCCGAAGCAGCAACCGAGACTACTAGAGATGTTAAGTTACCTTTAGCGGAAACAATAGGAGATAATAACTAAGACAACTATAACACCATATTTCTCTGACAAAAAAAAAAGCTCCGATGATCCGAGGCATCAAGTCGAGAAAATACAAACCCAAAATCGATCGCCACCCTCTCACTGTCGCTGAAGATCTGATGCCACCGGAAAAAACCCTAAAACGACCCCGACAACCACTTTTTTGTAATCGTGCCCGATTAATTGTTTGATTTGTTTTTCTTCGAAATATATGGCCTAAAATTAGAGAAATAATTTTGATAAAAAACAATTAACAAAATATTATTAAATCTCATATTAAAGCAAGGGGATTTGAAATCTTCGACAATTTGAAAAACAGAACCGAACGAAAAAAAAGAGATCTGCAGAAATTTAGAAGAAAATTAAGAAAAATTACAGATCTTAGTTTTATTTTTCAGATCTGTTTTTCCCGATCTGTTTTTTCAAATTTTCCCAGATCGAGAATAATCAGAATCGAAAAATTATAAAAAACAAAATCGATGAAAAATAAAAATTTGAACATTAGGTGAACAATATTCGAGAAGGTGACATCTGAATCGCGAAAAAAATAAATTTTCATATCCATATCAATAAAAATCCCAACCTTTGTAAAATTAAAATTGAATCGCGAAAAAAAATATTTTCATAAACTCATCACAACAGATCGAACAACCTATCATCAGATAAATCGAATATTTCCAGAACTAAAAAAAAAAGGATTCATTGTTCACCTGTGTTCATTAATGAAAAAACCACTTTGAGGGATGCCACTGATTAAAAGGAAAATTTAAGAGTAGAAAAATTACAGAATGTGACATAATTTAAGAGTAGAAAAAAATAGAAAAAATCACTTTGAGGGATGCGACTGATTAAAAGGAGAGAAGAAAAAAGAAGAAGAAGAATGAGGTGGAGACGAAAAGAGAAGGAGAAAAAAAGGAGAAGAAAAAAGCATGGAGAAAAAAAAGGTGGAACAATTTAACAAAAATAAAAAAAAAAGTTGTTATTTATAGGGGGTCAAAATTCTGGCCTCATCCCAAAATAAACCCCCTATGAACCACAGCACGACACGTCACTTTTAGCTCAATCTGATTGGTCCACATCAGCCCCGGATTACTCTCGTTGCGACACATCATCTTTAATAGTTAACACAATTAACATAATGGAGGATATATATATATATATATATATATATATATATACCCTATATATTAATGCAAAATCCTCTTATCCTATGTGTCTGCTTCCCATGCTTCGTTAGCTTTGGAAAAAAATTTGGTGCTTCGGTGTCATCTGAGCCTAATATTAACCCAATTTAATATTTTTCCTTTTTATATATTTACCTACTTTAATACTTTCCTAATATTATATTTTGCCTAATTCAATATTTTTCTTTTATTACATATTACCTACTATAATACTTTCTTTAACATATTTTGTCCAATTCAATATCTTACTTTTCGTTAGCTTTGGAAAAAAATTTGGTGCTTTCGGTGTCATCCGAGCCTAATATTAACCCAATTTAATATTTTTCCTTTTTATATATTTACCTACTTTAATACTTCCTAATATTATATTTTGCCTAATTCAATATTTTTCTTTTATTACATCTTACCTACTATAATACTTTCTTTAACATATTTTGTCCAATTCAATATCTTACTTTTTATTGTAAATAAAAATTAATTTAACTTATATATATTTTTTCTAATTAGATATATATTATATTTTTATATTAGAAGAATAG
>BMAC01000495.1:870170-888465 GCA_014905375.1 Phtheirospermum japonicum
AGCTGTCGCCACCGCCGTCACGCCACCGCCTTCCCAAGCTTCGCCGTTGGAGCCTGCCTTCGGCAACCCTCTGATTTTTGGTGGATGCGGCGTGTACGGGGTAGAGAGCAGATTAGGGTTAATGAGATTGGGTTTTGGGGGAGATACTGGGTAGAGACGTAGGATTGGGTTTTTATTTGATTCTTGACCTTTGTGTATTACTTAAACACCCTTTCTTACCATATAATTAATTTAATAAAATTAAAAAAATAGAAAAAATTTGGTCCACACATATTATTAGATCTAAGGCCAGGATGAGTCCCTAGGTTCACATATAATAACGGGGTTCTCATTTGAACCCAATCATATATATATATATATATATATATATATATATATATATATATATATATATATATATATATATATATATACTAGTTTAATACCCGTGTATTACACGGAGTTTATCAAAAGATAAACATAAAAAACATTTGTGATAATTACAAATTTTTATGTAAAATGAGAAATTCAAATGATGTATTCTCAACTCTTGTCTTGTACATGTCTAATTTATTTATTAAATATTATAATTATTAAAAATTTTATTTTCATGCTCAAATTCAATTCGTTAATAATTTATTTACATACTTATAAAAATTCAAAAGAAAGTCCACATTCTAAATCCGTGCCTAATCTCTACTTATTAATTGTTATTACGTTATTTTGTATTTTAATGTTTAAATTAAATTTGTTAATAATATTACTTACATACTTTGAAAACATAAACGGATGTCATACTATCAACTCGTGTCGCATTGTATCGATGTCTAATCAATATTTAATAATAACGGGGAACCCGCATAAAATTGAGTTTTAAAAAATGTAAAATATACAACACCCGCGTGTTACATGTGAATATGTGATATAAAATATTAAATTTATAAGACACTGATAATTCTATTGAAAAAATGTCGTGCATCTAACTTGTAGTATATGTAATAGGTGTGGGAAAAAATACCGAAATACCGCATTTACCGTACCGAAAAAATAACGAAAAATACCGTATTTTTCGGTATACCGTGATATTCAGTACGGTTACGGTATTAATACCGAAATACTACGGTACGGTATCGGTATGAGAATAAAAAAAATTCGGTAATTCGGTATATACCGAAATACCGAATAAATTATTAATATTTCGGTATATATACCAAAATACCGAAAAAATATCGGTATTCGGCGAAAGAAAATCGGTAATATATCGGTATTCGATATAAAATTGAACGCGTAGGTGGTGGTGAAGCCTTGGCGGTAGCGGTTCGAATTGAAGGTGGCGGTGGGATTCGGCGCATCCCCTTTCTCTTCCTCGATTGTCACCGGCGGCGGTGGGTTCGAATTAAATATGTACCTCATTTGAATTTCTTGTTTTTCAGAGAAAGATCTTTGGCTTTGCGCTTTTTGTGCAGTGAGTTATGAATTGAGATTATCTTTTTTGCTAAATTATATATAAAAGTAATACTCCCTCCGTTTCTCAATAAGTGTCGTTCTGGCTTCTTAATCTTTTTTCTTATTAAATGTCGTTTAAGATATTTTTCACCAATTTTGTCTATTTTATCCTTATCACAATCATAATAAACCTTTTATTTTTTAACTTACCAATAATACATGATTTCTTTTCATTTTTAATCACCGTAAAATCTTTTTTTTCTTTATCTTCTCCATGCTTGACGCTGTTAGTTGAAAATACAAAAAAGACTCCCAGTTTTGTCACACAAATTTCTCCCTCCTTCGTACCCAATGAATTTTCAGAAACCATTAATTTTCCCTCTCTTTTTTTCGTTGAATTCTTTCCCTCTTTTTTCTTGTTATATCAATGATATTATATATAGATGGTGAAAAGAACGAAGGTTGAAATTCAAGGCAGATATGAAGATAAAAGATAAAGAATATGCAGATTTAATTGAGAAGGCCGAAGAGAAAAAATCAGACAATATCAATCAACATGGTGATGAAATATTTGATTTAAACAAATTTTACATCAATGAAGGAGAGCTTCATGAAGACCTAGAAATTCAGAAAACAATTGTTTCGATGCTCAAAATTATTCTTCCCAAATATTTCTAAGAGAAAAATCTTTTTTACCTCCTGAACTATGGTCATTTTGACACTTTGCCTCCTAAACTTCTTTTTCATGTAAATTACCTCCTAAACTGTATGAATTTTGCACTTAACCTCCTGAATTCCCATTTTTGGTCGAAATTCTAGCCGGATCTTACTCGTTTGACATGCACGCTAACATATAAGGAGTAAAATTGACTTTCCATCTATTTCTCATGACTCCCGCTCAAAATAATGGCGCATGAGCACTACGTAGGTTCCAAATGCTACGTGTACACATATATTAATGTGAACATTATCTTAATAGGTCACACGAGTGCTCACGTACCATTGTTTTGAGCAGGAGTCATAAGTAAGAGATGGAAAGTTGGTTTTACCTTTATATATAAGCGTGCATGTCACACGAGTGAGATCCGACCAAAAGTTCCACAAAAAATGGGAGTTCAGGAGGTTAAGTGCAAAATTCGTACAGTTTAGGAGGTAATTTGCACGAAAAAAAAGTTTAGGAGGCAAAGTGTCAAAATGACCCTAGTTCAGGAGGTAAAAATGATTTTTCTCTGTTTCTAAATGTGGAGAAAGTAATAGAATAAATTAGTGATACAATCGGTCCATGGAAGATTGAACATCATCATACTTTTTTCTTTTTTGATTTTTTCTATGGTTGAGTTTATGATGAGGTTTGGATATCTTGATGTTATAACAATTATTCCCACAATCATTGTGTCATATTGAAAGGATGATTGTAATTATGGATTTAATGATGAATTTTCTTCTTTCTTCTTTTTTGTTTTTTGCTTTGATGATGTTTGGATATCTTCATGTTATCACCATTGTTCCTACTTAACTCGAGTAATAATAATCGTGTCATATTGAAAGTATGATTATAATAGTGACTTTAATGTCATATATATTGATTTTGTTTTCTGTGTATTTGAGTAGTAAAAAAAAATCACTTTTGTTTACTGTGTTTTCTAAAAATCACTTTTGTCATATTGAAAGGATGATTATAATAGTGCCTTTAATTTCATCAATTTTATTTTCTAAATACAAGGCTATAAGAGAAAAAAAAATCTTGATTAATTAGAAGCAGTCAAAAAACTTGATTCCTTAAATGTGTGGATTTTTCTATGTTTCTCTTGTCATTGTATATCTATGTATGTTTGCATGGTAAAGCTCTTAGGTGTTGGCAGTAACTTATGATGCTTAAAAATACTTCTGCATGTTTTTTTTTTGTTTTTCTTTGTAAATACCAAGTATATTACTCAGTACTTGTTGAACTGTAGGCATGCACTTTGCAGTTTAGTCATATATATTGTTGAACTTTCATGCAATGCTTGAAATACATTGCATCAGTGAACTTTAATGAATAATACTTCATGCTTAAAAATACTTCTGCAAAACGTTATTTGGGCTTGAACCACCACGGGCACCAAAGGATCGACACGATGAATCGTCACTCATTTTAAAGACCCATTCACCGATGGAGAAACAAGCGTCTGATTATTACACGCAAAAGCTATTCACGAGGTTTCAGGAGGAACTGGTTAGCAATTTAACATTCATGGCGTCGATAGTTGATGATGATGACGATAGTGATGTCACCACTTATCGAGTTTCAAAATTCGACGAGGATCATAAACTTTATCACGTGATGTTTAATGTTCAATAATGCGAGCGAGCTGTAGTTGCCAGATGTTTGAATTTCCGTGTTTATTTTTTTCGTCGCCCTTATCACTCATGCACACACAGCGATGACGAGTCCATTGTCTGAGCACGGACCGAACGATGGAATAGATGGGGGTCTGATTTCACTTATCTAGAATTACAGCGGCGATTTTGAAGTCCGTCGACACAAGCCGGCTGTGGTGCTTTTCACCAATACAAGTGATTTTGTTTGTTGGGTAAAACGCGACCGGTCTCTCGATGGTGACTCTTAAGGGTTACAGTAGCTTGGGCTTCTGAGCCTTGAATTAAGATCGGTGGTGGTACATGATCAAGCTCACGGGCTTGTCCACCGATTTTTGCGATGACCCAAGGATCGCGGTGCAGCAGAGGTAGCCGATGGCGGGCTTAGATGTTTCTGGCTACAACAAGGAAAAAGGCATCTTCAAGTATGTTGGTTTTCGGGCCTTTAGACGTGCCTCGTCGCAGCTGTATTGGCCATATCGCTATGTCTTGGTCTAACGCACTCATAAGTTGGTAGAAGTGTGCGGCCGAGCTCGTGGCAGTGTGATAGTGATGGTAAGTTTCTGTAATTTTCTACATTGGTGGTTGGTTGATTTCTTGTAATATGCTGAGTTCGGATCCACTTCCCAGGCGATGTCCGTTCAGAATTTCTTGAATATGAAATATTTTATGCCATAAATTTCTTGAGAATCAAATACTTTTATGTCATACATTTATTAAACTCACACTTTTTGGAAATATATATACATGCAAATGATACTTTTATTTACTATCATGTGTAAATGAAACATGTTTATTTAATTTATCATTAAAAGAATGTGTTTGTATATTGTATGCATATAAACGCAGAAGAAGAAAGGAAATGTTATGAAAAAACATTATTTCATTCTTATAAAAATCCAACTATAAATTTTAACCAATAACCATTGAGACTTCCATTAAGATTAATGCATTTTAAACTTAGATTATAATTTATAAAGTGAAATGCTAACACAAAATATGTGGCTTCAAAATAGTCTCAAAAAGTGAAACAAACACGAAATGCAACACACACACACACACAAAGAAGATTAAAAAAAAAGAATGAAACTAAAACAAAAACAAGAACAAAGGAAATAATTAAGAGTCAGCATAAAAGAATAATGAATAAAGCACACATAATTCCGTTCAAAAGTGAAATAAACTAACTCAAAAGCAAAAGCTATAAAAGCAAAACAAAACACCTCACAATTTCAGATTCTTCAAACTTTTCATAACCATGCAAATACTTAACTTCAATCAAAATCAACAAAATACCCRCAAACCAAAACAACCTTGATTRKTKAAAAATCTGTAATCCTCAATGGCAACATGCAATAACATTTTAGTTTTCTTTTCTTTCAACCTTTTCTCCATTCTATGTATCACACAAGCCAAAACAAGCCAAGTATGTAGAACTCACTGTGGCCAAATCCCAATCAACTATCCTTTCGGCATCGACGACGGTTGTGGCAGCCCTTACTACAGACACATCTTCGTATGTTCCGACTCAGGGCAGCTCGAACTCAAGACCCCGTCGGGCAGATACTCGATCCGGAACATAAGTTACTCGAATCCCCACATCGTCATCTCCGACCCGTTCATGTGGAATTGCCGAGACGGAGACTATTTTTGGCCCGTCAGGCCCTTTAGCCTCGACACCAGCACCCGTCTCAGGCTATCGCCGCAGATGAAGGTTTCCTATGTAAGAAAATTAAAATTAAATTAAATAAAAAAGAAACCTATCTACCAAATTCAATGGAAATGATTAAAATAACATTATCAGCAATGGGTGCATTTGTGCTGAGAAATAGGATGTGTAGGAGCCGTGAGAAGAAATTAAAAGAAATTGAACCACTGATAGATAACACACAAATATTATGAATAAACACACAAATATTATGAAAGGCACGACACAAGAGAAAAAAAACTGGGCAGTACTTATTAATGAAGGTTTTGACAATGTCGTCGCAAGTACTTATGTCACCAGACAAATGCTAAAAAAATAAAAACAGAAGCGACGTTCAACACTAAGAAAAATACGCCTATTCTTGGAACCCTCTCACTTCCTGCTCGATCACCAGCCTCGTTTAAGCGCTCATGCTCTTACCATTATCCTCGTAATTATGCGCAACGAAAACAACCTCCTTACTCATCCCGTACTTGGTAACCATATCCCTAGCCAAACTAGTTGGCTGCTGCAGATCGCTCAGACGCCCCCGACGTCACCTCCCCCTCCCCGAAGATCAGCTCCTCGGTGACACATCCGCCCATGCAAACGTCAAGATGGGCGAGCATCTATTTCCGCGAGAAGCTCGTTTTGCCCTTGCCAACATTGTTTTCCCTGTTCCAGGGGGGCCACTAGCAAAACACCTTTTGGAAGCTTCCCTCCAAGACGTGTGAATCGCTTAGGATAACTAGTGAACAAATATTACAATTGATTAAATAGAAATATCCATGGCATTAAAAATTAATACTAATAGATAATATGCTACAAATACTCTTCATTATTCAGATTGTAACATACTTTTACCATCACACACCAAAAAAAGAAAATAAAAAATCACGAGTTCTTTTAGGCTAACATATTTATTACATCTTGTACGATGGTCGAATCACAAGTAATATATGTAGGAAGATGACCTTGCTTTTCCAACCCGACCTTATTAATATGTGGGGTTTTATACTTGTTGGAGCCTCCAATTTTCATAATCTCTCGCATGCGTAGCTGCAGGCTCAGGAAAACATGGTTCACTTTTTTTGAAGAGTAATCATTAAAAGATTGTTGAACTGCATTGATAAGATCTTCTACGGTGTCCGGACGAGCCTTATGTTGTAATGCTTGAATGGCACTAAAAACCCCGAGATCTAAGATATTTAAATCTGGAGAGTTTGATGGCTGACATACTAATCTAATATCAAATCCATTTTGTGAACCGGCTCTTTGAAAGTCTACATCATTTGGACTGACATGCGTCCTTGCATTATCTTGTTGAATAAAGATAGTTTTTCCTATATCCTCTCTTGGCCACACATCTTAATTTTAGGTATAACTTTCTCGATTAAAAATGCTTTTATAGTTTCTCTCTTGACCGATGTAATGGCTTTAACCTCCAAAGTCCCCGCATCTCTATTTTTACTTGTTCTCTGAGCTGGTTGCATGTTGACAAAAGGGAAGACTCCTATCTTTCCAGAAAAAGTCTCTTTTCCTTTGTCATCGAACCTCGGACGAGCCAGAGCAACTAAAAATATTACCTTCACAATAAAATTCTTACTTTGACAAGCAGGCAAAGGCTCTTCTTCGTCGGGAAGTAAATAGTAAGTATCACATTTTTTTGTCATATAAAACCATTTTTCATCGATATGCACCATATTGTACATACCAACAAACTTTGGCTCATGAGGAATACTATTTGGGTCTAACATCGACATGCAAAACTGTAGACGAGCTCTTTTGTTTCTTCTTTGAGATATGGTTTAATGGTATTTGAGTGGCGCCGAAGAAAGCCTCGTTTCAATAACCTAAACAATGTCGCATGGCTCACCTTTAAAGTATTAGCAAGTGTTCTCAAATTTGTTCGTTCGTGCAAAGCAATCCCGGCCACTGGAGCTAAATTAACTTCAACTCTCTTCCGTCCGTAATTTCCCTCTCTTTTATGAGACACGTTAACTGATGCGCCACTTGAAGTTTCTTTCGCCCTTTTCCAAACCCGTTGAACTGTTCGTATAAGCACTAAAAATTGAGTTGAAACCTCCTTTGTTGTGTCTCGTTTTAACTTTCCATTTACATTTCTTGACAATAAAGCATTATAAATTTCCCATATTTTCCCGTTTGACAAGTTATTCTTCTTTTTCCCCTCTTGAGATGCTTGCGGATTCTCTGTTAATTATAAGTAAAAATAAGCAGCAAGCAGAAAATTCTAAATAAAAAAGAAAAACTGGAAGAGTACACATATCAAGCCACAAAAAAAAGAAAAGAAAAAAACTAAACAAAACTGGAAGAGTAATCATACTAATTTAACAAAAAATAAATAAATAATCCCAGTAAGAGTACTCAGAATCGTAAGTAGCATGTCACTGAACTTTTTTTTTTTAGAAAAGAATTGACCTTTTTTTAAAAACTTTTTAACTCAGTATGAATTAGAAGCTAGAAAAATACAATAAAAAATAAAACAACAAAAACGTTTATTATGCAATTGCTACAAAAGTCCAACGAGTACCTTTTTTATTGCGTGTGTGTTCATGCCATGAAGCGGAAAAAAAAACTCCAGTAATAAAGTACCTGTATTTGAAGCCGAAACTTCTTCTTCTTCTAGTTGATCAACCTCCAACTCTAGTATTGGATACTCATACTCCATATTTGGTTCCACATTCAAATCTAGTAGCAAAGTCCCCTCCACGGATGTTGTGATTATCATCGGAATCGCACCCTCTGTCTCCACATCGGGTTGTAAATTTGGAGAATTTGAGTTAACTCCATCACCGTTTGAAGTGTCTGGATTCACAAGCGCAGCGTCTAAGCAAATAAAATCGCCTTTTCAGAAGCCATGGATGTGTTTGCTTTTACTCCATAGCCTAACACCGTATATAAGCAACAAAAAAGAACAAAATATTTTACTTCTGGCTCCATATTGAAATTTGAATTTTTTTTAATCGGTCTAAATTTAAACTTTGGGTGGGATAGAGAGTTTTGAAATTTTTTCACATAACAATAAAAATTGTAGAGAGGGAGAACGAGAATGCAGATGAGAGAGAGAGAGAGGGAAATAGATAAAGATGAGATTTTGTTTTGTTTTGGAAAAGATATGCATTATTTAAAATATTGTGTAGGATTTATCTAAGGGCAACTTAGTCAGTATACATAATTCTTAATTCTCACATATCAAGCTAGAACGACACTTATTGAGAAATGGAGGGAGTATATCATTGATTTGTGTGGAGCCAACCCAGAACAGACTGTGAGATGATTGCCCGTGAACATGCTTTTTCTCTTCTTTTTTCTTTGAAGCTAAAGCCCGTGAATCCTGCCTTGAGAAGGACTGAACAAAAATAAATAAAAAAACTACCGGACTGATATGATGAGTTACGAAATTGCTTTAAACTTTTGGTTCCACCGAATAATAAGGCGGCGATTCCATTTTTTCTTTGTAATGTGGTTACAGGTGGATCTATGGAAGAAGTACTATGTATTTATTACACCATAGAGATGCTTCAAATTCTTGAAACTCTGCATGCTGCATCAATTATTCATGGGGATTTCAAACCTGATAATTTGCTCATCCGGTATTCCAGGTATTGGGAGAGGACTCGTTGTGGTTGGTGGTGGTTGTTCGGGCAGGTTGGCGACAGCGGCTGTGGGGACTATGCTGACCAATTTATTTTTATTCGAAAAAAGCAGTGTTTAGTGTAGTACGAAAGCATTGTAACAATATAAGAAAAGCACTCCAATTTTGCACAGTGCAACTATATGTCTAGATTTATGGTGCTTTTTATACAGTAATGTAGTGCTAAAATTAGTCATATGCGATGCTTTTACTATCCGATTTTTTTAATTTAATTTATATATATATATATATATATATATATATATATATATATATATATATCTTTTTTTTACATTTTAAAACATGCAATATGTATCTTAAATCGTAGATCTTGAGAATGTGATTAATTTGGTATATATTTCATTAAAAATGAATGAAAATTAAAAAAGTTATGGTTCGTTGAAGATTTGAGTTTCGTTTCAAAATTTTGAATTTGCAGTTATAGATGAAATTTGTGATACTTTCTGTATACAATCGTAGTGTTTTATTTCTTTATTCGTTGTGCTTTCTAAAAATCAATGTAGTGCTCTTCATAAACATCGTTATATGTCCAAAATACCTTTTTTAATTATTTAATTCAATAATTTACATTATTACCCTACTGACATGTCACGATCTCAACCATCAAGATTAACCGATCTAATGGTCAAGATAAGTCCCTAAACTTACATATAATGACAGGTTCTCATTTGAACCCACCCATATATATATATATATATATATATATATATATATACTAGTGTGAAAACCCGCGAAAATCGCGGGCAAATATATAAATATAAAATAGATGAAATTTATCAAAGAAATAATTAAGAATGTGAATTATTATATCAAAAAGAAAAAAAATAATGTTTACTTTATATTTTGAAAATGTCATGCTATATTAGTTGTTTTGTTTAAAATGATATCATTTTCGTCGCAACAAAGAATCTTCAACCCATTATGCTCTTAACTATCAATATTGTGAAATAAAGATGACTTGTGCATTGTACGCGAGTTTTATAATGATACTTTAAAAGATTTGTGATAGATATAAAAATAAAATAAAAAATCTTAAAGTATGATTGTATTTTAAACTTATGTGGCGTCTCGTTCCAATATAAAAATCGTTCAACTTCTGGTATATTTCTATTTACATTACATCATTTTTCATAATGAAGAGTGTTCGAGTGCATTTATACATGCAATCCACGGGATTAGTTGTTAAATATAGCAAATTACCCTTAATGTGATGTTCAAACCCAATGAAAATCGAAATTGTGAAAATATTAAGGACCCTTGAGGGATATCAAATATATATTTTATAAGGTTATCTTATTCATTTGAAAGATGAAAAATATAATTAAGATTGAACTTCTTGTAAATTCTGAAATTATGAGGATTATTGTAATTTCTTGTAAATTCTGAAGTTCTTGTAAACTCCGTAAATATAATTAAGAACGAAATACTACGTCGTTCTAAGAATATATATATATATATGCAGTTTAACACTATGAGGATTATAATTTTTTAATTTTATGAATTAGTATATATTTGTTGTGAATATATTAGTTTAAGTATATAATTTATTAATATGAGGAATAATTACCAAAAAAAATGTGAGAATTTTATTCTTACCAATTATATATTTGATACAATAATTAATTATGTTAAATATATTTTCTCATTTATACTTCAATTACCAAATGTGTAGTAATTATGAGGGTAGTGTGATTTGATATGTAATTAGTTGTATAATATATTTTTGAATAACTTAATCATGGTAAAGTGATTAATGAAGATATTTAGTTGAAATCAATTTCATATCTATATATATACACACGTATATATGTATATTGATAAAATAAATCTTACTAATTTATACTTATATTCTTTTTTAAATCATGYTAARGTGATCAATTGAGATATTTAGTTAAAATTYGTTTCATATATTTAGCACTCATATTTGGGCATACATTTTTATTCTTACCGATTGGTTGTTCTGTTCAAATAAGCAAACCTTAAAAAAGTTAGAACCCTAAAGCCAGATAGAGTTAATTTTATGAGATTAATTATATTTAATTAATTTGGATAATAATACATAAATCAAGGCTATCAAGGCCCTAAAGCCAAAATGCTAATTAATACCCTTAATTTACCTATAAACATACAAAGGTATGCAATTTGCAATCACCGGTTCTTAAATCTTATTTTCTCTTCTTTTTAGAAATAACACTTGTTCGTATAATAAAAGAAAAAATAAATTCAATGGGATATTTGTAATTTTCCAATATATATATATATTTTTTAATAGGAAAGATTATGTAGAAACAAACTGAATCATTGATTCAGAATATACTCGAATTTTAATCTAAAAATTAATACAATTTGGAGAATGCAATTTGGAGTATGAATACAAACATCGCAAACTCGCGATAAATCAGTCTCTCGGTTAACTGCTTCGCGCATGCATATAACCATCTCTGCTTCTCAATTGGACCAATAATGCAAGGGGAACATAATAATTTGGATCCTGATGCAACATAATAATTATGATTCAGATTACTTGCAAAAAACTAATCACCAGTCACTGAATAATGATATCTATAGGGACTCAAATGGGAAACATACATCGAATCACAAACACTTTATCTAAAGGAGATCATGTCTAACCTGCAGCAATGAACTATCATCCGGTATGAGACGTAAACTTCACCCTTCAACATTCATTAACAGTGAAAAGGGTAAAATCTATTGATTGCATCTTCCAAAAGCAAACGCACTTAAGATATAAAATGCAAAAGAATGTACACCGCACACTTACCACTGCGAGATGGTTGATCAAATTGCTGTAATCTGTTTTTGTGCCAGAAGATTACGACAATCGAACTATCACTCAATAAAAAAAACACAAACAAATAGGTTTTGACATATTATCTTCACCACAACGCAAGAGGCTCAATTCACATTCCTGGCCTTTCCTTCAGAATCAATCTTGCACAACTACATATATCTAACAATCAACACTACAATCAAATACTATATTAATGGGTCCCATACAACAAAAAGGACAACTGGCTCAAGATGATCCATCATCACCATTGCTGTCGAGGACGAATCAATTACAAACAACTCCTGTTTCCTCAAAATGCAATTACTACACAGTCACAAGTACCAATGGTTTTCCACAACACAGATTCATCTCAGAACATAAATAATAAACAAATTGCAAGAATGTTGTACTTACACCAGTCCATTCACTGAGGGTCTCCCTGAACCAACACTACAAAACCTGACCAAAGGTGGGTGCAAATGGAGAACAATTACCTCACCTACGAAAGGCAAGAGGCTTTGCCTCCGGGTTTCAGATTTCACCCCACCGATGAAGAGCTCATCACTTATTACCTTCTCAAAAAAATCTTCATACTTTGTTTTATTATTTGAACCATTATTTTTGTTACGAATTGTTTCAAAGGGCGCAATTGGGACGAAATCGGCGAGGACTAATCGGATACATCGAACGTGTCCGTTAACCGTGGCAAAATGGAGAACCGTTCAGCCATTAAGATAATCTGCTCTAGTAACCTGAAAAATCATCCCAAAATGGTGATAAACAAAATGATTGTCAATTTACACTTGAAAAAAAATAATAACAACAATAATAATCTATAAGCGAGGAAGTGATGCTTTAAATTTCTGATGCTGCTTTTGATTTGATATATTTTTTAATAATCATAATTTATCTTTATTTGGATCAACTCCAGCCTGAATGGAAAAAGAAACAATCATAAAACCAATTGCATCAAAGTGAATTACACAAAAGTGCGCCAAATCTGACTCAAACAAACGACATATTCAGGAAAATACACGTGTATTAAAAAGTGTGTTGAGATTACCATATCGTTGTTTTCCGCCTCTTCCTTGGCCGCGACCACCTCTCGGCCACTGTCTTTTCCTCCCAATGCCTTTATGATATCATGCTTCATTTGCATGTGGTCTTGAGCAATTCCTACAACACCATGCATTCATATTGGGAAAAGGAAGATAAAGCATTAAAAAAAAAAAGATTGTGGATACCACATTTCGACATCATCCCAGTCAATTTAGATCAAAATTCCATTCCATCTGCGTCCTGAAAATTAAAGATCATATGATGAGAACAAACTCAGTATGCTAAGATGCGACTCCACTTCACTCTGCAAGACTATAAGTTGAAGGAGCAAGAAGGAAATCTGAAAAGCTTATGGAGTATAACTGGAAAATACTAAACCACCTGAAACACACAATTAGACAGAAGATACTAAAGATGAAATATAGACCTTGCTAAGAGCATTGATGGCCATAATTATTTGCTGGATATTTTCAATCTGCCCAGCAAACTCTTCGTGATTATGAGATTTGGCCTTTACGGCCACCTCAACCTGCACAAGCATATAAATATTCAATTCACTTTATATTCTCTAAAAAAAGAAAAAAGTAATAGCAAAATCATTTCGACAGTGTAATATGCCGCAGTAGTTGACCTGCTGACAAAGTGGAGTGAGCAGAGCAAATAGATATTCAGATTGCTTCTCAACGGGTACATCTTCTATCCCAATTAACAGACCTATTGCCTATACAACCTCAGATCGAAGAGTTGGAAAAAATTAACTGGAGGCCCGGCTGAGCGATGCGGTCGAAGCGACACCACGTCTCGACGACTCCAGATCTACAATATATTAAAAAAAGAATGAGAACATACATCACTTCTTTTTTTGTAAAGAATCAAAAATCGAAGATTCAAATCATCTGGATCGAACATAGATAAAAAAATCAAAAAATAGTTCGAACAAAAAATTAAAGGAAAAAAAAGAAGTGGGGGCAAAATATAGTTTACAAATAAAGAAAAAGAAGAAAAAAATTAAAATGCAAAACATAACAATCAGAGTCATAATACTAATAAAATGCATCAACATCTTCAATCTTAATTTTCTTTCTCGGCTGCCAATTAAACACAAAGTCACTCTAATGATTTTGATATTAATTAAAAAAAAGGACATAGTAAAATATTGGATCTTTTTTGTTGTTTCAGTCTGAAACAAAACGTTTTACAGAATACTCTAATTCTGAAATTTGGAGCACATTAGTTTGTAACAAAAAAAGTGTACAAACCAAACACTTAAAATCAYTAGAGTTGTGTTCCTTATTTCACTTTCTTTATCAGTAAAAGACGTCAAACTGTAGTCCATCAGTTACAAAAATATGGAAAACACCATATAATCTTTCCAAGAAAATGCCAAATTTCACATTTCTCAACAACTATTTGTTCTTCAAGAATTCATTCTTTTTTTTGTATAATAAAAAAAACGCAAAAAGAAAGAAAATCTGTTAACGAACAATAAATCTGGAAAACAAATGGGGTTTAATTAGTGTTCAAACAGTGATTTTTGAATAAAATGAATACACATCTATAATACTTCAATGAATTCAAATCATATTAGTGCCCAAAAACTCTTTCAATGTTATCAGAGTATTTTTTCCAAACAGAATTTGAAAAGAACCAATTTTGTCACACCTCTTTAACTACAGGACCAAATTGCAATTTACCTATAGTTAAAATAGAACTTTATCATGAAATAATAAAAATATATAGTGGGGAAAATTACCTCAAGCTTTCTTGACCCAGCTTCAACTTTTGCACTTTGTAGATTCACCCTAAGCTTGAATTTTAGCTTTCTCTCTTTCATACATACCAAAAAAGAAATCCAAAACCAATCATTAAAAAACAAAAATATTTTTTTGTAAATCAAGATTTATTACAACTAATGAAAAATCTTTTTTTTTATTACCTGTGTCAACTCTTTGTTTTCTCCTTCTTCCCAAACACAATTATTAATATTTTTATAATTCCTCGACTCCGAAATGCTTTTTCGAAACTCGCCACTCACCTCGAAATGCCTRAAGCTCTTCGAAACGTCCTCTTCTTCCTCTTCCCTCAAGCTCCAGTTCGTCGTAACCGYATCAAACTGCATCCCGGAATGTAGTTTAGCTAAATGGTAATCCTGCAATTGCGTAATGTCGTCGTCTGGGCCTGTTAGGCCCAACACCCCGGAACGACTGYTCGGGGTATTGTGTCGGACCAGRGACGTGCTTTTAAATGGGGTTGGGCATCCCGGAYAAATGTCAAAACGATAAAATCAATATAAGTTAATAACATACCTMAATTGAAGAYGTTAATGGATTAGTGCTTTTGTTGAAGTCAAGAACAGATAATAGAGTTGGCAAAACGATAAAATCAATATAAGTTAATACTTTGTTACATTTGTTACCAATATATTGTTCTGTTAACGAAGATGATGATTTAGTTTCATCRGACTCATCCAGGAAGATGTGATACTTTTTCATCAAGGGGAACATTTTATCTGCACATTTTGAAAAAAKAAAAAAATTGGCAATGCTTTATCGGCTAGATTTACAGATGAAACATATCATTACATCAAAAATCAGAGTTGCAAGACTCCATTAAAATGGAAATGCAGTCATCAAACTCCATTAAAATTCCTAACTAACACTTAATCAAGCAAGACTCGCAACACAAGTATGGTAATTTGACCATTTTTAGAAATCACAAACCATACAATAACCAATTCAACAATATCACCATGTTTGACATTTGAAATAACCTCACATAACTATTAAAGACTTGAAAAATCTGAAATAAAGCAATCCCATTCGATTAATTTAGCAATTCAATAGATCCAAAAAAAAAAATGTACTATCGCCATGAAAAAATGTCCATATTCATCCCCTGTTTGAGTTGTGAACAATTTTGAAATATTTAGTCTACAAAACATAAAGCCTTCATCTCTGTTTGCATTTGGGGTGCATTTGATTTAGTTTCAGAAAGAGGTCCAAAATCCTCTTTTTTTGATCTGAATCGTGTTCTCATCCTAACCAATCACTAATTCCAGATAAAAAAATCGACCGTAAATCAAGCAAAATTAGTGGCAGAAAACATAGAAACTGGTAAATATAAAATACCTGAATGCTTGAAGAGTGCAAGTTGCAAAGATTGTTAGGCTCCTTTTTTAAGGTCCCAGAAAATCCATATTTAATAAAATCGCCTCAAGTAATCAAGAAACTACAATCAGGCCCAAAAAATTGAACAAATTCAGATCAGCCCCAAAAATCCTAATAGTTGTATCCCATACACCCTCTTCTCCGACAAGAAACCACCACTGCGCCGTCCAGCAGCTCACGACTTTTGCAGCCAACGCCGATCGGCATCCACGAAGAGGAACATCCATTGCCGACGGAGAACGGTGGAAGAATAGCCCGCGATAAGAATCGCTAGCCCACCCATCTCACGCCATCAGCCAACAATGGAGGGGAGTGAAGGTAAGACGGTGCAGCCTGGAACCTTAAGAAGGCAACATCCCTCCCTTGACGGTGGTTTATGCGGCGAGGATTTTAAAGAAGAAGACCCAGGTTTTATTATTGCAAACAGATCGAAAAATTGAAAAACACATATTGAAAAACAGATTAAGAAATTGGTAAATTTAAAAAACAGATTTAAAAATTGCTTGAAATCTAAAAAAGAAGATCTGAATTTACGAAAGATTTGAAAAAACATTGAAATCGAAAAAAATACAATCACAGTTTGAAATCAGAAAAAAAATATAGGCGCATGAATTCTGGATCAACAACTAGTTACTTTATATTAATTGCTTAACAAAGCTCGATTGTCATCATTAACTTTATCGAGTGGTTTCCATTTCTTGTGAGTAAATGTTTTGATATATATTGTACCATGCTTCGACTTTTATAATATATATATATATATATATACTATATATATATATATATAATATATATATCCTACATTTTGTTAATACTGTTAACTATTAATGTATAGATTTGTCGGCGTGAGAGCGTTTTAAGGATGAAGTGTACCAATCAAAATCTTCCAAAAATGACGTGTCGTCGTGTGATTAATAGGGGGTCTATTTTGGGATGAGCCAAAATTTTGACCCCCTATAAATAACAACTTTTTTTTTTTTTTTTTGTTAATTTTCTGTAGCCCACCTTTTCTTTTCTCCTCCGTATATTCTTTTATTTCTTCTTTTTTCTTCTACTATTCTTTCTCTCGAAAACACAGAAAAACACCGTTTTTTTTCTTCTTATAAATCCTTCTTCATCCCAAGACCTTTTTTTTTCTTTTTATAAATCGTTTTGTCCAAAGTAAATTTGCCGTCTTTTCTTTCTTTTTCCTTCTAATTTTATTTGGGATGAAGAAGTTTATTATAAGCGTTGTTGATCCAGAATTCATGCGCCTATATTTTTTTTCTGATTTCAAACTGTGATTGTATTTTTTTCGATTTCAATGTTTTTTCAAATCTTTCGTAAATTCAGATCTTCTTTTTTAGATTTCAAAGCAATTTTTAAATCTGTTTTTTAAATTTACCAATTTCTTTAATCTGTTTTTCAATATGTGTTTTTTTCAATTTTTCGATCTGTTTTGCAATAATAAAACCCTGGGTCTTCTTCTTTAAAATCCTCGCCGCATAAACCACCGTCAAGGGAGGGATGTTGCCTTCTTAAGGTTCCAGGCCTGCCACCGTCTTACCTTCACTCCCCTCCATTGTTGGCTGATGGCGTGAGATGGGTGGGCTAGCGATTCTTATCGCGGGCTATTCTTCCACCGTTCTCCGTCGGCAATGGATGTTCCTCTTCGTGGATGCCGATCGGCGTTGGCTGCAAAAGTCGTGAGCTGCTGGACGGCGCAGTGGTGGTTTCTTGTCGGAGAAGAGGGTTGTATGGGATACAACTATTAGGATTTTTGGGGCTGATCTGAATTTGTTCAATTTTTTGGGCCTGATTGTAGTTTCTTGATTACTTGAGGCGATTTTATTAAATATTGGATTTTCTGGGACCTTAAAAAAGGAGCCTAACAATCTTTGCAACTTGCACTCTTCAAGCATTCAGGTATTTTATATTTACCAGTTTCTATGTTTTCTGCCACTAATTTTGCTTGATTTACGGTCGATTTTTTTATCTGGAATTAGTGATTGGTTAGGATGAGAACACGATTCAGATCAAAAAAAGAGGATTTTGGACCTTTCTGAAACTAAATCAAATGCACCCCAAATGCAAACAGAGATGAAGGCTTTATGTTTTGTAGACTAAATATTTCAAAATTGTTCACAACTCAA
>BMAC01000495.1:896596-940350 GCA_014905375.1 Phtheirospermum japonicum
CTTAAGAATCATATCAATTAGTAGAATAATTTTCAATCAACTCTTCTGAATCATTCACCTACTCATGAATCATATTTGAGTGGCTTAATTATTATGAGTTATAAATATGTGACATGTTCAAGCAATAACCTAAATATCCAGAAATTGAAGTTAAGTCAACTAATACATGAAATATTAGAGTCAGAACACAAATGAAAAAATCTCAATCATAAACAATTTTTTAAATAAGTAAACTAATAGAAAATAAATATCCTAAATAATAAATAACATGAATACAAATCAACATTGAACAAAAACTAAAATGAAATGTTCTTAAAACTCATCAAAACTATTCTGCCACAAAAGTCGAGATAAAGAGAATATACCATACCTCCAAACTCATATAACGCCGAAACTAATAAAAATTATTCAAAATCCCATATCAATCATTCTGAAAGATAATCACATAAACTTATTTTCTCATCATGGTAAAGTTATTATATGGCTTTAACTGGAAAGTTACCATTATCGGAATCGGCAATGTAAGTCCATGTGAATGATCCGCTGATATTGATGATTGTAAGGAGATGATATCCGCATCGTAAAGTTTTTATTATACGTCTAATTGATATCAACTAATTATTTTTAGATTGCATTATATGTTTAGTTTATTTCAATTTGTCATTATATGTTGTTATTATTATTATTATTATTATTATTATTATTATGGTTTGTGGTGTAATTGAGTTTATTGTCAATTTTTGTTATACCAATATGGTAAATAGATGTAATATGTTTGCATTAGTAGACCAACAAATAATATCATAATATTATTGTCTAGAAAAAAACTCTGATTTATTGATCTCACTAATAATTTTGACTAAAATAGATGACAAAATTATTAATTTAAATTTAAATATGATATGTGCGCCTTTCAATATTTGTAAATGTTTCTTATTTTTCAATTATAAATCTTTTTCAATATTAATTATATAGATTGCAAATATCTTAAATAATCACATTTAACATAAAAGTCAAACTTAACTTATTAAATAATCACTTTGAATCAGTTTTTTTTAAAAATCCAATCATACCATACTTTAGTATTGAAAATAAAATCAACCTAAAAAATATTACATAAATAATTAAACAAATAATAAATATAATAAGAAGATTTTAGAAAATATATTTGATATATCCACCCTATTTGTTAATGCCGTTGATGTTAATAATTAGATTTATTCTAATTAAAGATTGTAAATTAGATTTATTCTAATTAATTGGTACAGCGATAATTCGTTTTAACGAATTGTATAGGCTCGTTCTACGTGTCGTGTAGATAATTATAGCCTTTTGAATTTCTCAATTCCATTTATTGGTGAGTGAGAAATGGTGTTTGGAAGTTGGATAGGTGCTTTTAAGCCTTATCGACATCAAGTTGGCCCAGTGGGTTGTGTGGACTTTGTGTAAATGAAGCTCACGCGGGCTCTTGGACTTGGGTTCGCCAGTCCGCCTTCGGCGAAGCCGAGCCCGGTCCCGGTCCCGGACCTCGGACCTCGGTCCTGGGTCCTGGGCTCTGGGACTTGGGTCTTGGGCAATTGGTCCGATTGAGATGGTCCGTGTGGGGTTCGGGTTCCGGTTCAACCATGGCTAACTTTTTAGCTGCATGTGGTTTTGACCCATTTGAATTTTGTAACTCCTGACCGTTCAGGTCAAACGTCATGCTATTTATTATTGCATAGCCGCATGTGGTTTTGACCCATTTGAATTTTGTAACTCCTGACCGTTCAGGTCAAACGTCATGCTATTTATTATTGCATGGACGTTACTTTGACCAAACACCTGGCTGCGTTTGAATAGACACGCTGAACCTGTCCAGGTTCATGCTGTCAGACGTTTTGAATGTCTTTATGACATTCAGGCTGTTACCTTCCCTGTAAATCCCTATATAAGGGTGAGAAGCTACAGTTCATTTCACTTTCCATACGAAAAATCACCTGAGCATTCTGCATTACCATATATCTATTTCTGCACTTTAGTTTTTACATAGCTCAGTCCAAATTTTCCCAGTTCGCCGGAGCCCTGATATTCACGGTGCTGTGATATCACGGGACGAAGTCGTTTTATCTTTGGGAACGTTTTGCCAAAACCGAATGGCACCACCGGGGCAAAATCGTTTTGCGGAAAGATAACTTCTCGACTCGACTTTCATTGTTTCTTGGTTTCAGTTTTCTTTTCTTTTTCTAGTATTTTAGTGATTACATTTACATCTCTGTTCGATTTATTTGTAATAGTTCCAACAATCGGCATTCTCACGAGCGACGCTACTCCGGCCATCACCTCCACTATTTCGGCGACGACCACTGCCCCTGCAGTCACGAACACCTCGACAATTGGCATGTCTACGCCAATCTTGAACACCACTCAGGATGAGATCATTCTCAACCCAGGAACGCTCTATTTCTTACTCGAGACACTGACGAAGCGCATGGCCCAGTCGAACTCATCCACAACTTCGGATGTTGGAACGATCCCTTTTGGGATAGGGACTTCGGTCCAAACGATGTCAGCTCCGGCTGTGACCCATCCCATTGGGATGACGGGAACTTCGGTTCCGAGTTTGTTTACAACTGCTCCCCAAACAGATTCAACTGTTTTGAATACCCATTCAACGGGTTCGGTGGGGACTTTTGTACCAACGATGAACGTGTCGGTGCACTCCTCTCGAATCATGCCCGCGGCGGAGAAGCCTCCTAAATTTAATGGGTAAGGCTTCAAGAGGTGGCAACAAAAGATGCTGTTTTACCTCACGATACTTGGTTTCGCCAACTTCATGAAGGAAGATGAACCACCTACTCCGGACAAGGACGAGACCAGTTTCCATGTTCACGCTGCCTATGATAATTG
Source organism: Phtheirospermum japonicum (assembly GCA_014905375.1). Taxonomy (NCBI): domain Eukaryota; kingdom Viridiplantae; phylum Streptophyta; class Magnoliopsida; order Lamiales; family Orobanchaceae; genus Phtheirospermum; species Phtheirospermum japonicum. Next base: position 899,483 of record BMAC01000495.1, read on the forward strand.
GCACAATGGGGACTATCTATGTAAATGTTTTCTTTTAAGTAGCCTAAAATATAGCCTGAGTAATGTGCAATCAGATATAAAGACCTCCAAGAAAATTTGGGAGGCACTTGAGAAAAAATATAGTTCCGACGAGGCTGGAACTAGGAAATTTGTAGTCATGAACTTCATGGACTACAAGATGGTGGACTCTCGCCCGGTTATGGAACAAGTTCAAAAGCTCCAAATACTGGTGAATGATGTCCACGCTGAGGGGATGGTTCTCCCGGATGCTTTCACGGCCGCTGCCATGATTGACAAGCTTCCACCAAGTTAGAAAGACTTCAAGACGTACCTCAAACATAAACGAAAGGCGATGTCTCTTGAAGACGTTATCCGGAAGGTACGAATTGAATCTGAAGTTCGTGCTCAATACAAGAATCCGAAAAGTTCGGATGATCCTCGGGTGAATTTGTTTGAACGAGGTGAGAACTCGAAGAAAAGGCCGCGTCCCGGCAACTCGAAGCTTAAAGCTCCTTCTTCTAAGAAGTTCGAAGGTAAATGCTACAATTGCAATTATCCTGGATACATGTCTAAGGATTGCCGCAAGCCAAAGCAAAAGAAGGCTAGGCCAAGTGCACACATTGCTGAGAGAGAGCTGACTAATGATGACCTCGTTGCGGTTATCACTGAAGAAGCTAACATGATCGAGAACCGTGGRCAATGGTTTATCGACACTGCTGCAACCGCCCATGTGTGTGCTGATCGGAGCTTGTTCTCCAAATACCTTCCTTGTGAGGGAAGGAAGTTGAACATGGGAAATCAAGCTTCTTCGAAAGTTGCTGGTACTGGTACGGTTGTGCTGAAAATGACCTCTGGCAAGGAGATCACTCTGAATGAGGTGCTGCACGTTCCGGACATCCGGAAGAACTTAGTCTTTGGTTCAATACTAGTTAGTCGTGGCTTTAGACTTGTATTTGAGGCTAATAAGTTTGTACTATCGAAGTTTGGAACACCTCTAGGTAAGGGTTACCTTACGGATGGTTTGTTCAAACTAAGTGTAATGGCTATACGCCCAAAACAAGTCATTAATAAAATTGCTTCTGATTCCTCTTACTTGACTGAGTGCTCTAGTTTATGGCATTGTAGATTAGGCCACATTAATATAAATGTAATAAAACGTTTATCAAATCTCAATTTACTTAAGGTAAATGAATTTTTTAATAAAAGTAAGTGTGAAATTGGTGTAGAAGCAAAAATGACTAAGTTGCCGTTCAAATCGGTAGAAAGGAGCACGACACCTTTAGAATTAATTCACACAGATGTATGTGATTTAAAATTTGTGCAAACTAGAGGTGGTAAAAAGTACTTTATTACTTTTATTGACGATTGCACAAGATACTGTTACCTCTATCTTTTGAGAGGTAAAGATGAGGTTATTGAAGCTTTCAAGAACTTCAAAAATGAAGCCGAAAATCAACTTAATTGCAAAATCAAATCTATCCGAAGTGATAGAGGAGGGGAATACGTAGCTCCGTTTGAGGAGTTGTGCAACGAAAGTGGCATAATTCATCAAACTACAGCTCCGTACTCACCTCAATCGAACGGAGTTGCAGAACGCAAGAATCGTACTTTGAAAGAGATGATGAATGCGTTGTTGATTAGTTCTGGGTTACCTCAGAACATGTGGGGGGAAGCTGTTTTAACAGCTAACTATATCCTCAATAAGATTCCACTTAAAGGAAGGGACGAAACTCCCTATGAGTTGTGGAAAGGAAGGAAACCTTCTTACAAATACCTCAAAGTGTGGGGGTGTTTAGCGAAGGTAGAAGTGCCTCTACCAAAACAAGTGACAATCGGACCCAAAACGGTTGATTGTATCTTTATTGGTTATGCACTGAATAGCAGCGCCTATCGATTTGTAATCCATAGGTCGGATGTTCCGGACATGAATGTCGAAACTACCATTGAGTCAAGGAATGCGATATTCTTTGAAGATATCTATCCTTGTAAGGATAAAGCTGTTTCCAATTCAAACACTGGTAATGCGGAAGGTACTACAAGTCAAGAACTTATGGGGGTTGAACCTAAGTCTCGCAAACGACCTGGTTCAGAACTTGAAACTCCAACTCCTAGGAGGAGTACACGAGCTAAAGTTGCAAAGGATTTTGGTCCCGATTATGTGGTTTTCTTGTTGGATGAAGAACCAAATTCCTTGAAAGAAGTCTCACGGACTGATAGTTCATTTTGGAAGGAAGTTGTTCAGAGCGAAATCGATTCAATCATGCAGAACCATACGTGTATTCTGACTGACTTACCGGAAGGTTGTAAACCTTTAGGAAGTAAATGGATTCTGAAACGAAAGTTCAGAGCTGATGGATCAATCGATAAGTATAAAGCTCGGTTGGTTGTGAAAGGATTTCTCCAAAAGGAGGGTTATGATTTCTTTGATACATACTCTCCTGTTACGAGAATTACCTCTATCCGGGTGCTTCTAGCGATTGCTGCTTTGCACAATCTAGAGATTCACCAAATGGATGTAAAAATAGCTTTTCTAAATGACGAGCTAGAAGAGGAAACTTACATGGAACAACCCGAAGGTTTTATTAAACCTGGACAAGAAAGAAAGGTGTGCAAACTGGTTAAGTCATTATATGGCTTGAAACAAGCACCTTTACAATGGCACTTGAAATTRGACGAAGTGATGATGTRAAACGGTTTCAAGATAAACGAGTGCGACAAGTGTGTATACATTAAGAATACTAATGACAAATTTGTTATAGTATGTCTTTATGTAGATGATATGTTAATCATGGGCAGCAACCTAGAAGTGATTAACGAGACGAAATTCATGCTTAAAAGAAATTTTGACATGAAGGATCTGGGAGTTGCTGATACTATTCTAGGCATAAGAATCATAAGAACTCAAGATGGAATTGTCTTGTCACAATCTCATTACATTGAGAAAGTGATCAAGAAATTCAATGCTCATGATAGTCTTCCTGCAAAGACACCTATGGAATTCGACGTTCACTTGAGAAAGAACAGAGGTGATCCTGTTTCTCAGCAAGACTATGCTAGGATCATTGGATGTTTGATGTACATCTCCAATTGTACAAGACCTGATCTAACTTGCTCAGTAAACAAACTGAGCCGATATACAAGCAACCCTAGTAAAGAACACTGGAAAGCGCTTGCGAGAGTTTTGAGATATTTAAAGTATACTCCAAACGTTGGGCTACATTATGGAAGATACCCCAGTGTACTTGAAGGTTATGTTGGGATTCGGTGGTACCGTCGCGCAGCGGAAAACAAAAATTTTTAATTTAAAAGTAATTTGAATCGAATTCAAATTGACGACGGTCCAATTTTACAATCAATTAATTCAAACAATGTTTTAATTGCTTTTAATAAATAGAAATAATTCGATTTTCACAAAATCAAACGAGCATGATAATTTTTATTAAACATATATATATAACAATTATATATATATATATATATTAATATATTAATATTATATATAACAATTATATATATATTAATATATCAATCATATATTAATTATATATTATATATATACATATCACATACTCATATATACATAATATAAGTACACAACATGCATTTATTTAAATATATATATATATATATAATACATAAACAACATGCATGCATGCATTACATAAATTAGACACATACAAGTCTCATGCATATACACTACACACATATATATATAAACAATACACAACATGCATATATATATTATATACATATGTATATATAAACATCACAGCATGCACAGCATATATGTTTCATAAACTGCATATATATACTCACGCACGGCGGCTGGCGGCTTTGGCTGCGGAGAAGCGGCGCGGGTCGGCTGTGACACAGTCGGGAGGAGACGACAGGGAGAGTCGGCGGAGGCGCTGCACACACAGCTAGAAATCCGTCCACAAGACGACAACGTCTTGACAGCAGCATAGCGTCTGGTCGGCGTTCGGTGCTGCTCACGGCGAAGGAGCAGTGGGTGGACGGTCCTCGGCTTGGTGGCTGGCTACGACGGCACGGCAGCGGCGCGAAGCTGCCTGTTTCTTGTCGAAGGTGTCGACGGCCTCGCAGCGAGACGTGGCAGCGGCGTTATCGGGGCTCAGTGAAGCGGCTCAGCGCGATGATCGGCAGTCCGGCAGCAGCGATCGGTACCACGACACGGCAGAATGGTCTGGCAGCGTCCGGAGCGGCACGGCGGCAGTCGGGTGCGTGGCGTCTCCGGTTTGTCTCCGTCAATAGGTGTCACACACCGAATGTCCCGACGTCCTTACGACGGAGCACTAGATCCGTCGAGGGATTGAAAACTACGAAGAACGAGAACCGAACGCTTCGGTGCGGCGGCGGCCGGCGGCAAGCGGCGGTGGCCAGAGGTGGACTAGGGTTTGGTGGCTAGGGCTTCTTCTTCTATTTTTCCCGAATTCCCAAACCCGTCTGTGTTGTTGTGTATCTTGTATTTTCCAAAACCTTTTTCTTTTTCTTTTTATAAGTATTTTCTTGTTTTATTAATTAAATACAAAAGCCCAAACTAAATGGGTGGACTGGGCCCAATTTTAAAAACAAAACAAAGCTTAAATCTAAAAAGGTTTTGGGTTGGCCCAATACAAAATAAAACAAGCTTTTAATTTAAAGACAAGCCCAAATAAATCCAAGCCTTTTAATTTAATAAATAAACCGGCCCAATTAAATCCAAATGGCTTATTGGGTCGACCCACTTATAAATTAAAAACCCCATTGGAACTAAATCATTTCTCACAAACGAAAATTTCGAAAAATATAACAATTATATTTTCGCGTCCAGAATAATTTTCTCGTATTTTTCTCAATTCATAATCACAATTACGAACCTTAGATTCAATCATATTGACATCTAACTATGCTAAAATTAACAATTAATTTCTAGCTGTCGTTTTCAATAAGCAGGAAACACGTGGTGTGACCCTCAATGGTTCAGGTGTAAGCTAGCCGTGGGTTCACAACACATTGTGATTCGAACAACACATTGTTCTTATATGAACTCGTCCCTTAGAGTCCCTGATTAAATAAAACTCATTTTACTTAATCACTGGTCAAACCAGAACCCAACGAATTATGAGAGGCGCCTAGCAACTACGCATCATAATTCCCTAGATACAAATGAAGTGCCTGCAAGAACCTTGTGATATAGCTTATATGTACAGTACGATCCCTTCGCGATCTATGTCCCGATTGAACAAGAGGTATTGGTTCATCGAGACCTCTTTCTAGTTCAATAACTATGTGTACGTTCTAGGTTCAAGATAATCCGTTCGTGTGTGACTTAGAGAAACACATTTCTCTAAACACCCCACTATTAGCTCTGGCCAGAGACTCCGAGGATTTATCAACCATCAGAACACACAGGTCATCCATGACTTATCATGCGTCCGAATCCCCTACTACCATGCACAGACTTCCCACTAGATTCCCGACTATGCGAATGTTGCCCCTTTTGATCGGCCTCCAAAGAGACACAGAGACAGGTCACAACATAGCCTGTCCTCTAGTGAAGTCACGGTGAGGTTTGGGTCTTAAGGATTAATGGTGTACGCTATACCATAGAAATCATATACTCGATGAGTGGGAACCACTTAGAGATTTCTAAATGAGGGAGTTCAGTGAACTCATCTTATGAGCACCTACTTATGTATGTCGATGTCAAGACACCGTGACCGATGAGACGCGGTCCACATACACTAAGTACTAGTCTTAATGGGAAAGGCATGTATCCTCATTATGTCGTAACCCTTTGACTAGGAACAAGTTCGACGAGTTACATTACGTGCTGGATTATCTCACGGTTCTGCCAGACCAATCCACCGTAATAAAGTAACTTCATCAGGACCATACCTATGCAACAAGTATGGGATAAAAGATATGGAATGCCAATGAGTATAAAAGATATTATTACGAATAAAAACCGATTGTATTACAAGAGAAAAGTCAGACCACAGCCACAAGTTGGCTTGTTGGTCACCTTATTTTAACAATCTCCCACTTGAGACTTGGGTTCGCTAGTCCGCCTTCGGCGAAGCTCACGAAGGGCATCAAGTGGGCCCAGTGGGTTGTGTGGACTTTGTGTAAACGAAGCTCACGCGGGCTCTTGGACTTGGGTTCGCTAGTCCGCCTTCGGCGAAGCCGATGGCTGAGCCGAGCGGATCTGAGCCCGAGCCCGGACCTCGGACCTCGGTTCTGGGTCCTGGGTCCTGGGACTTGGGTCTTGGGCAATTGGTCCGAATTGGCTGGTACGATTGAGATGGTCCGTGTGGGGTTCGGGTTCCGATTCAACCATGGCTAACTTTTTAGCCGCATGTGGTTTTGACCCATTTGAATTTTGTAACTCCTGACCGTTCAGGTCAAACGTCATGCTATTTATTATTGCATAGCCGCATGTGGTTTTGACCCATTTGAATTTTGTAACTCCTGACCGTTCAGGTCAAACGTCATGCTATTTATTATTGCATGGACGTTACTTTGACCAAACACCTGGCTGCGTTTGAATAGACACGCTGAACCTGTCCAGGTTCATGCTGTCAGGTGTCAGACGTTTTGAATGTCTTTATGACATTCASGCTGTTACCTTCCCTGAAAATCCCTATATAAGGGTGAGAAGCTGCAGTTCATTTCACTTTCCATACGAAAAATCACCTGAGCATTCTGCATTACCATATATCTATTTCTGCACTTTAGTTTTTACATAGTTCAGTCCAAATTTTCCCAGTTCGTCGGAGCCCTGATATTCACGGTGCTGTGATATCACGGGACGAAGTCGTTTTATTTTTGGGAACGTTTTGCCAAAATCGAAGGGTACCACCGGGGCAAAATCGTTTTGCGGAAAGAGAACTTCTTGACTCGACTTTCATTGTTTCTTGGTTTCTGTTTTCTTTTCTTTTTCCACTATTTTAGTGATTACATTTACAGCCCTGTTCGATTTATTTGTAATAGTTCCAACAGTTGACACCCTATTCTATGTGTCAGCTAACCATTCGTTCGGATGACATGTGTCATCACTTGGTAGATGTGGATGCTGAATTGTCAGACTATGGTGGTTCGGGTTAATATGCTGTAACTTTTTGGGACTTTTGGCCTAAATATAGAATAGAGCTTTTCTTTTTTTCATTTTCCTCTGTACCTCAAAATCTATCTTTTTTTTCTCCTTCTCGCCGCCCACTCATTTGGAATTGAAAAACTGAAGCAATACAATTTCTTTTTCTGGCCTTCTCTCTCGCTCTCCTTTACAATTAACAAACTATCCTTTTCTGGCCTCCTTTCCCTCTCGCTCTCCTTTACAATTAACAAACTATCCTTTTCTGGCCTCCTTTCCCTCTCACTGCAGCCATATTTTCTCCCTTCGATAATAATCATTCTTCATACTTCAAAATTATTCACCGGTTAATGTAAGATAATTTTTTTTAACTTTTTTTCTCTCCTCCAATTTCTTCATCAGTTAAGTCAAATTAAAAAAAAAAAAAATCGATCCGTTTTTTAAATGAAGATCTATCCATTTTTTCCGATTTGTTCTTTGGTGAATTTGGGATATGGATTTTACATATTCAGCGCAGCTGTGGCTGGCGACCTCTCACAGGCATTCAACGATTAGATTTTCAAACCTAATTTGGCTGGCGGGTGGAAAGGGAGGACTCGCGAAAGTCAACCACCGTTGACGAGTTGCCTCCCATTGTGTTGGTTAATGGGATTTTCAGTTTTGGGAAAGGGGTATGAGCAATCAATTTTGAAATTCGTTGTTTTCATTCTCTGAGCAATTTTGTCGAACGCCATGACTGCAAGATTTATTATTTATTTTACGTTTTTTTTTTATTTTTTTTTTGTTACAGATATTAGGAGGTTTGTCTTATTTTGGAGGAGCAGAGAAGAAAGATGATAGTGTTCTTTTGCCTGATTTAGGCTCATTAACTAGCATATATGACAGGTGTTTTTTTTTAATCTATTATTATTATTATTTTATTTTTTTGGTTTGCTTATGTTTTTTATATGGTCATTTTAAATTTTGAATTATTGAAATGGATTTTTGGGTTTTTTCAGAGCTAGAGAATTGTTTTACTATCTAAAAGGAGGGCAAGTTGATAATGTCAAAGAACATAGACAAGCTTGTGGGCACTCACAATTTGACAGAATTTATGAACAAGGTCTGAAATTTGATTTATTTTTATTTATTTTTCTGTGTGTAAATTCTAATCGATAAGTGAAAATTGCAGGGCATTATCCGGAATGGGACGAGGATCACCCGATCCACTTTATCGGGCATTCGGGCGGTGCACGGGTTGCCCGAGTCTTGCAACAAATGCTTGCCGATAAGGTTAAAAAAAGGAAAATGAACCAATTAGCTAAAATGAGACAGAAAAACAATTATCTTACTACAGTTTTAGGCATTTAAGGGATATGAAATACATTTTCCTTCTCTTCCGTGAGTATCATATATATCCATTGCCTCTATTTTATTTTTTATTTTCTTTTTAGTCTTCTTTTGTTTTGTTTTTTTGTTTTTATTGAGTGCAATGAATTTGGTTATTAGAATCGAAATCATTTTCTTCATTCTAGCATTGGAGTTAAAGATTTTTAGCTTATGTGAGTGAAGTAGATCGTGTTGCTTGGTTGAATGTTTTTGCTCACACATGTATAATCAGTCTATTACTTATTAGTCAACAATACTATGATATATAGCAGAATAAGTAAATAGTTATGTTGATTGTTTGGATCAGAAAGTCCAGTAACACGTTGGGAATTGGTTCTGCGTACACAGAGTGCTCTCAGAAATCTGATGGATCTTCGTTAAAATGGACTCGGAGCATTCGCGATGACCTTTTTGAGGTAATTAAATGGATTGCTCATTTTCTCTTTCCATAGGTAAGGGATGGAGGGATTAAATAGTTTGCTGCCATTTGTATACCTTATTATTGATATTACTACATGAATTATTTTTCATTTCAGAATTTTGATTGGTTTTAGTTGACAATTACGTGTTCTGTGTAAGATTGTATAATATGAGTTTCACTCTAAAAAGTTATGAACATTTGTAGCTTTATTGTTTGATGAGAAATTCTTCATATTATAGTTTGTAAATTATTTCAATATCTATGCTCCCAGTAATTCGGCCGCCGCTCCCGGTCTCCGGAGGCCTATTTCCGGCAAGTGGTCAGCTTTGTTTTCCCACCACATTTGTTTATTTTATGTGTTTGAGTTTTAGGTTTTATGTGGCTTCTATTCTCCTTTAGGTTTTAGTAAATTCATATTTTTTGCTTCTGTACTTTATTTGCTTCTCTTAGTGATGCAATTGATTTAGTCTTTATAGCTCCTGAGATGTTGTGTTTTGGTATTTCCTGAATGCTGTGAAGCTATCTGGTGTCTGGCTTGACTAACAGTGACTGGAGTTTTTTTTAGAATTAAATAAGAAAGGACAATTGCAAGGAAATACCAAAACACAACAGATGGTTTTTGATAATGATTTTTGACTTGAAAGTATAATGAAGTAGCTTGATTAAATGAAAGCATGCAAAAATCAGTTTTGTCGTGATAATGGTCAAATGAAAGCATGCAAAAATCAGATTTTACAAATCTAAAATACAAATTAAAATGGTCAATGATAATGGTTTTTGACTTGAAAGTATAACGAAGTATGGACTTAATAATGTGGGCTTGATTAAATGAAAGCATGCAAAAATCACGTCAATTTGTCATGCCAATCAGTTTTAATTCGATGCCATGGTGATGAGAAATTAAAGTGAATAAAAAAAGGTGTCAAGGCGGTAGATGGAATATAGTGGGTAAAAAAAATAAATTTATTTAGTTTTAATTGACACTTTAAACTCAAACAACATAATTAAGAATTAAATGTTTTGATTAATGTGCTCTCAATTAATTCGCCTCGATCCCTTAAATCATGTTTATATATATTTTCTAAATAAGAGAGTTTTTTTCTTCATTGAGATAAGGATACAATTAAGAGAAATAGTGAAATATGCTTAAAACGAAAACTAATTAGATAAAAGGTTAACAAGCTAAAACGACTTATGAGTAAAACGGAAGTACATCTTAGGGAGTAGGGAGTGGAGTGAATAACTCCTATTAGATAAGTAACATTATCAAGTATTATTTTGAGGGCTTTAGTATTTAATATTTATATTTAACTAATAATATGCATATATAATACTAAAGATATGTTCACTATGGCACAAAAAGAATACGCCCCTGCCCACCATACATGACACACCAAAGAATGTGGTTTTTCCCGTAATAGGATTTATAGGACTATCTAAGAATTATTACACATGAAATGGGTAACTTCTATTCATAGAAAATATGAAAGGTCACAACATATTCATTTTATGTACCGGAGAAATGACTCCCTTTATTTACCAAATTCAGTATCTTCACGCAGACAGCGAGAAGATGATGATAAATGAATTATGGGTGACTATTTTTCTGGGAAAGGAGAAATTCAAGCAAAATGTCGAATGAAAACAAAGCTAATTATTTGAGAAACCCACAATTACGCGGGCATAATAGTTCATTTCGGGATTTTGATTGCAAGGCGACATATTCATCCGTAATTTTGCTTGAATTATGATTGATAGATTTATGAGGAATATTGTATTTATAATTTTTTTAGTCTTTACTCAATTTCATGTGTATAAATGTAATAATAGGCAATTGAGAGGTTTTATGATTAGATTAATTTGAAATAAATCACATGCTTAAAATTTGTTTAAAAAAATAAAAAAGTAATTATATATGAATCGTTAATCAAAGGAAAGTTAATAAGTTACTAGGGGAAGTCTTGGACTACAATCAATTAATAATTTTAGGATTTGATTAAATTACTAAGTTATATAAAACATCAATTTATATATATATATATATATATATATATATATATATATATATATGAAAAAAAATATTTATATTTATACATCACGTATATATGAATAATATACAAAACCGCTCCCCTCATAATTACTACACATTTGGTAATTGAAGTATAAATAGAAAAACATATTAATATCAATAAATTATTCTACCAAATATATAATTATTAAGAATATAATTCTCAAAAATTTGGTAATAATTAAAATACAAATAGAAAAATATATTAACATAACTAATTATTTTATCAAATATATTATATTATATTATATTATATTATATTATTTCACACAATTTCATAATCTTATAAATATTATAGTATGTAAATTATTTCAATATCTATGCTAAAAAACGTTAGCAGAATTTATGCGTTAAAAATTATAATATTAGTATGTTATTAAATTATGATTGATAGATTTATGAGAAATATTGCATTTATAACTTTTTTTAGAATTTTTAATTATTAGATATTTAATAGTAGTATCTAAAAATTATAATTGTATATTTAATATTTATAATTGTATTTATAATATTATATTAGTATTTTATTAAACGTTAGCAGGCTTTATGAGGAATATTATATTTACAAATTTTTGTTTTGATTTAATTACTTACCATAAGTCAATTATGAATGATTATTATAAAATATTAAAAATTAACAAATCAAATCCGGCGCAAGATATGATTTGATTATTAAGTTATATAATTATAACTATGTGACTCATAATGGTTTGACGGATTAAAATAGAAAATGAATTTAACTTGATTTTTAAATATGGTCAAACAATACCAAGAACATACCAAGTTCCACGCTGAATATGTTAATTGGGAAATTGATTTATGATTTATACTCAAGCATGAGTGTATGTATTATGGACTGATTTTAAAATCTCAATTAATTCGAAATATATTACGGATGAATTTTGAGTGATTGACAAATCATACGTAAAACCATTCAATTATAATATTCTTTTTATCGTAAATCAATATGATTATGATTTAGTTATTATGTTATATAATTATAATTATAAAACTCATATAATAGTTTGACTAATTAAAAAAGAAAAGCAATTTAATCAAATAAATTGTTAAAAAATGTCAATAAATACCAAAAGAATGTCAAGTCGCTCACCAAATATGTCAATTAGGAAATTAATTTGCGTATTATAAGTTTTTTAATTATGACTAATATATAAATTTTGGTTTATTGAGGAAAAAAACCATGAACCTTTCGATCATATATATTCATATATATACATGATTATAAAATGCTTAAAATAATTAATAATAATAATAATTTATATACCATATATATATATATATATATATATATATATATATATTAATATATATATATATTCTTTCATCTAGCTACATATTGGTATTATAATTTAATATAAAAATAATTATTATTTTAATTTTTAAAAGATTTATATTACGCGACACCAGTTCAATACAAAACAATAGAAAATAATACTTAAATTTATTCGAATTACATATGTTTCTCGATTTTTTATTATTATACTAGCCAAACTTATAACTCTTATGCAATACGAATATCAAATTTATGCCGCATTATTGAGAATTAAGAGACAAAAATTGTTCAAGATTATTTGCTTCAACGTAAAATACAAAATAAAAGAGTTAATGTGGTCTAAATGAGTTTTTTCATAATTTTAAAGGGAATAATATTTCCCTTTTTCTTTATATTAATACTTCGATTTTTGATGTTGATAAATTATTTCTCAACATCCGCGTATTAATAATATAGTCTATAAAGTAGATTTTTAATAAATTGAACAGTTTTTCTTTTATACTTTGTATTTAACATTCACTTCAGGTTAGTCGTTACCCAACTTGGAGAACGCATTATTGAAGCAAAGATTCTTTCAAGAACTAATATTGGAATGAAGGTCTATATTCCACATATGACATTGAGTCCATCGGATAGCAAGGTCCCGTTTAAATTTCAGAGAAGACAATTTCCACTTATTATCTGTTTTGAAATGACTATAAACAAGAGTCAAGGTCAAACTCTATCCAATGTTGGTATGTACTTACCAATACCTATTTTTAGCCATGGCCAGCTCTATCTCGCCATCTTTCGGGTGAAGATTCGTAAATGATTAAAAATCTTATGCTGTGACGATGATGGTAACATTGTTAATAAGATAGCAAATGTTGTTCACAAAGAATTTTTTCAAAACCTCAAGTGAATATTATCTTTATTGCATGAACAATTCAATTTCCAATTTTAACATTTTGTTTTTTCAATTTTGTTTTATTATTTATTTATTTCATTATGCCCGCGTAATACGCGGGTGTCTACACTAGTGTGTGTGTGTGTGTGTGTATGTACACACACACACGCACACACACGCACACACACACACACACACACGACATATAATATATTATATATATATATATATATATATATATTTCAGATTTGTATAATTTATGGGTGGCCCCTCTAATGAGATTCATATATATTTAGTTAACGGGATAATTCCAATCGCCAAGTGTTCACTGATGAATAAAACGTTCCATGAAAAACTGACTAATATTTACAAATCAAGCGAGATTATAATATAATCCAATGGATTGAGATTTTCACAAATCCACGTTACACCCAAACAAGATATTTGAAATGAATAGAGTTTCAGTCCAATGCATTCCTTTGAATTTCAATTCCAATCATTAGCTTATGTTTAACACTGAATCAAATTCCAAAGGTATTTTGGTAATTATTGAAAATCTTGCAAATTTCAAGTGATTGTTAGTAAAGCATATAAGTTATATTCTAGACTTTTTTCTGCCACTAAGAGCTTCAACCTTAGGGATCCTCATATTTTTCGCTTTCATATTATTTACTACTCTTTAACCTCTTTACCTTTCTCCAAACTTGCATGCACGACAATCAGTTTACAGTTTTGCAATCCTTCTTTGTATTCTATGCATACATCTACCTAAGATAATTAAAAAAAGGTCAAATTCTTTGTTTCCTCACAGAACACAACAAAATATCTCATTAATTCCTTACAAATAGAAAATATCGAGATTTTCATCAATTCATCAATGAATAGATCACATGACGAGGAAAAAAGACTAGTAATCGTACCTCCTCATGACCCAAACCAAATAAGCTATATAAACTTCTTGTGATCGTCGGGGACTGCCTTCACCAAATCTGTACAAATGTTACCTCATCTCAACATCATCGTACTACACCATTTCAAATTGAAATGACTTGAAAGATGAAAGTTGTGTTTGGATTGAGGGATTTGAAATCGGTAGTTAAATATACTCAACATGTTTGGCAAAAATCTCAAATCAATGGATTTAAATGCGTACAAATCCATTCTCATTAGTCATTTGTGCTATATTTAAAATTCATCTCACAACATTGTCGTGTAAAATCCAATATATTATTTTTATACACACAAACATATACTACACACATTTCACACACAAACTCACACTACACGTATAACATCTACGTAACGAACTACAGAATACACACATATATTGGAAATTTATAAATCCTATACATACATACATACATATATATATACACACACATATATTTATAATAATAATAATTATTATTTACCATATAACGATTATGAGAAATTTTAAATTTTGTAATGGATTGAAATCCTCACAAATCAACGTTACACCCAAACAAGATATTTGAATGAATAGACTTCAATCCAATGCATTTGAAATCCATAAATTTTGAAACCTTTGAATTCCAATCCCAAATTAGATTTATAATTTCAAGAAGACTCAATTTTTTCAACAACCTGGCCCATAAACTACCCATCAATCAAAAAATCCAACAAGAATCAAAGAATATAAACTTCATCGACCCACTCCACAAAAGAAAAAATAATAATCCCGACTGTAAGGAGTATTTCACTCAGGCAATAAATAAATAAATAAATAATAAACAATGTATGTCCGTCTTCACTCACCTTTCTGCAGAGGCAAAGCTTAGAAACAAAATTCCCTCTTCCCTGCAATTGAATATGCCCAATACTTACCCAATTTCTCGCAACAAGACATCAAGAATAAGAGTTTCTTACCCCTTTTCCGAGTGACATCGACAATAAGTTGTTATCCAAGCAAATATTTCTTTTTTACATGAATTTTCAAATCTCCGATTTCTACTCACAACGGCATCAAAAAACAAATTTAATCACAACCCAAGATTTTGGAGAATCAAGCATGATAGAAATAAAAAATCCTCATATAAATACACTAATCTTAATAATTTCCAACATCATTTCCATTCATTGTTAGTAACCATTTCCTCTCAAATACTTACTACCCTCTTGTGTTAGGATTTCTTTATTGTTTTTGTTATTGTTGCTCATCACTATCGACTATCTTCTTTTCGGTCTTCTACTAAACGGTCCGCTGCCAAGGTAAACTGATGAGGGCCTTTATTTGCATAGTTGAAACTCAAATTTGGAATTTGTGTTTGTAGGTGTTTGTTTCATCTCTTTTCGTTTCTTGGTTTGGGTTAAGAAAATATCATGGCGGGATACTTGCATATTGTTTTAAAATGCTAGTTTTTAGGTTTTTTTATTTAATACATATTTTTTGTTTGTCCAGTTTATTATACTTTCTATTATGATTCTCTTGTTTCTTGTGAGAATTGATAGCCATTTTTGCATGAAGATCGACTAAAAATGTTGTTACTTGTTGTTAGTGGGGATGTGGTAAGAACTTATTATTATTATTATTATTATTATTATTATTATTATTATTTTATTCTTTTTATTTTATTTTATTTTTTGTGAACTGATCCAATCATTTGATACATCAACCGTTTCAGTTTGTACAAATCATAACAATTTGATGGGTAGATGTCATGGACCTATGGCTAATCGGATCGGACAAGAAGAGAAGAACGGCCGCAAACCCTAATTTTGTAATAGAAGGGGGAAAATAGGAATTGGGGATGAACCTAGCAATTCACGCGTGTATTGAAGAGGACGAGTCGGGCGAGGATTTGAGTGGGAACGGGCTGGAGGCTGATAAGGAAAGGCGGGCCAGCTATGGGTTGGACTAGGCAAACATGCAGTTGGGCTGAATTATATAAATGGGCTGAGTGTTATTAATGCTTTACTTTGTTAAACCCAAATAAAGGGGTGTTTATGTAATTTAATTAAGTGGTCCAAACCACATGTGGTTAAATGGTGAAGGAATAGTACGTATGAGGCAAGCAGTTACAACATTTCAGCATCTTTCTTGTTACTTGCTCACCTTTTCCTCTCCTTTCTCCATAAATTCTAGCTACTTTCTCTCCAAGTTTCTTTACATTTCATCAAAATTAATTACAATAAATTCCAGAATTGATCAAACTAGAAATATCCTAAGAATTGGCACCAGAGCTTTTCAATCCTTGGACATGGCTGAAATCACACGCTTCAAGGACCTCTAGGAAGCTCAAAAGCGGCTAGATCAGGTGTTGCAGGCAGAATCTCAAAAAAGGGAAGCATCGGAGCTGAAACTGCAGGAGCAAATATCAGAAAAAAGTTCAGAAACAAGAGCCCAGATTTCACACATAAGGTCAGACATCCAGGAGCAAACTCAGAACCTTACCAGCAAGTTGGAGCATATTACTATTGCTCTAGCAACTATCCTGATGCAGCTCTTAAACCCAGAAAAAGCAAGGAGCCAGGGTGAAGGTGAATCTATTTTGGGAAAACCATTCTCCACACCTGCAAATGATATGGGGTACAGATCAAACACAACAACCAGAGCTAAGACATTGATTGATCACTTAGGTAATCACACCACACGTCAGATGCCTAAAATTGAATTTCCTCATTTTGATAGAACACAACCTATATCATGGATCTTAAAGTGTAATGGGTATTTCAAATTAGTGCCAATGATGTCTGATTCACAGAGGGTAACCCTAGCTGCCATGTACTTTGAAGGCAAAGCAGCTCAGTTGTATCAGAATTTCAACCACAACCAAGGTGACATATCATGGGTTCGATTTTTAGATATCATCTCTGCCAGATTTGAACAGCTTAAGGAGACAAAAATAATTGCTGAATTTAACAAGCTCAAGCACACAGGTTCATATATATATTATGTAGGAAAATTTGAAGAACTGAAGGTTTGTATGTTGCTCTTAAATCAGGGGTACTCAAAGGATTACTTTATAGCTAGCTTTGTCAGTAGGTTGTCAGAAGAGGTATAAGCTTTATCACCATGTTTGAGCCAACTACTCTAAATCAGGCTATAGACCTGAGTAGGAATCAACTGATCACATTGGAGGCTACCACTAAGAAATTAAAAGGGGCTACCAGATACTCCAGTTACACAGTTCCCAAGAATACCAAAGTTGTAACTTCTGGAGAGATGGAAATTAGGAGGGAAAAAGGGCTGTGTTATAATTGTGATGAGAGGTTTACCCCAAGGCACAAATGCAGGAATAAGATCAGTTACCTGATTATGACAGAGGAAGAAGAATTCTCCTACCTGAATAACTTGGAACCAGAGCCACCTAACAATCTTGAAGTGATGGAAGAGGTGCAGATGTCTGTTAATGCCATTACAGGGGAAGAGGTAGGTGAGCACATGTTTCACATCCTAATTGACTTAGGTAGTACTCTGAGTTTCATACAAGAAAAGACAGCTAAAAGGTTGGGATGAAAACTGTGCACAGTTAAACCTATATTAGTCAAGGTTGCAAATGGACAAAAGATGGTGAATGCACAAGGGGTATATGATATCAAGTGGGAAAAGTAGGGCCATTCTTTTAGATATTTGAATTGAACTTTTTACACCTGATTTTTATTTAAAAATAAAAAGCTCATCCGCAAGAGAACGGATCAACTGTAGGTGGTAAGTTGGACTCGAGTCGATCACAAGGAAGACTAATCGGAAGTTATTCCGGTGTTTGATTTTACGAACATAGAAACGAAAGAAAAACTAAACTAAACACGCGATCCAATTTTTGGTTTGAGGGTTCTAACATCTAATGCGATAAATTAAATAAATAAAAAGCCTTTAAACAATTAAGAAAGCGAGAGTTCTAGTGCGCTAGAATAATCTCCACGATCACTCGGGAATTTCATCGAGCACGTTACCTACGAGCCAGGGTTTTCAATCCCGACTTATCGATCAAGCGTCGAATCATCCTGAGTGATGGTTCTAAATGACTCTAAGCACTAGAACGATATATTCTAGTTGACAAGCATTAACATACTCAATAACAGAATTTCAAAAATTTAAATCATAACTAAAAATGAGAAGAACGGTAAAAGGGTTACAACTAAATTAACGAAACCAAAGTACAACATCAACATCCAACGATAACCAAATCCAAATACACAAAGCAAATAACAAAGTTCAGAAAAGATTATGACGTAAAGAAAACAGCAGCAATCGAACGAGTCTACAGCAACGAAGGACGAACTTGATTGATGAACGAACTTGAAATAACGAAACGACGAACTATTATACTCGAATTATGCGTGTGATCGAAAGGGGGAAAGAACTGAGGGGTCTCTGCAATTTTCGAACCTTCCCCCAAGTTCCAGCCACCCTCAATGAAGTGAAAATGACGGGTTTATATAGTTTCTCTTGAAATAATTGCTCAAACTGCCGGAGCGTCGACCGATGCGGGTGGAGCATCAACGTCGACGCGTGCCAGGCGCTCGCGTTGACCAGGTAGTGCGTCGACCGACGCGCGCATGGGTCGACATAACAGAGAGTCTGCGTTGACCTAGCGTCAATCGATGCGGGCATTCTAGGCGTCGACGCAGGCGCTGCATTGCGGCGCCTGCAGGGCTTTGGCATGTCGCTCGTCCTGTCTTCTTCGTTTTGAGCTGAAACACAAAAATAAAGCAAAATCAGATTATTACTTATAAAATAAAGTATAAAAACATTAAACATGATACGAAATGAAAAACATCAAAAGGAAGAAAAACCAGAAAAAGATAAACCTAAAACACGTAAAAACAAACAAAACACAATGCAAAAACACACAAAAATCACATATAAAAATGTAAAAATCAATATTCACTAAGGGTATTGAAAAATTAAGGGTATGATTTGATTTTGGGAGGGGACCGGCTTAAATCTTGCACACCTATAGAGTTGGACTACACTCACATGGCTTTCACAGTTACATTGGGGAACAAGAGGGTCAGAATTCAGGCTATTACCTCAACAGAAGAATGCAAGTTAATATCAAGACACTCTCTCTATCAAATGGTGCATGAGGAGCAATGTGCTCAAATTGAGGATATTTATTGGATGACCATGGAAAAACAAGACCAGAAAACAAATCTAGAGTTAACAGATTTGTTAAGGAAGTATCAAGATGTATTTGAGGAGCCTATTGGATTACCTCCTTGCAGGGGCATTGAACATCAGATATTCCTTAAACCAGATAGTGTTCCCAAGCATCAGTATCTCTATAGAACTACCCATAACCACAAGGAAGAGATTGAGAAGTTGGTTAAGGAGATGCTGGAAGCAGGGATTATACAGGATAGCAAGAGCCCTTTTGCATCCCCTGTGATATTGGTGAAGAAGAAGGATGCTACTTGGAGAATGTGTGTTGACTACACTACAGGTACTTGAATGGTCTCAATGTGAAACATGACTATCCTATTCCTGTAGTTGATGAATTGCTAGATGAGCTGCATGGAACCAGATACTTCTCTAAGATTGACCGAAAGATAGGCTATTTTAAGATTTTAATGAAGACAGAGCATAGGTACCTCACTGCTTTCAGTACTCATAATGGTCATTATGAGTTCCTTGTCATGCCTTTTGGGCTATGTAATTCTCCTGCTACCTTTCAATCCCTCATGAATCAAGTGTTCAGGAAGCAACTCAGAAAAAGCGTGTTGGTGTTCTTTGATGATATATTGGTGTACAACAGGAACTGGGAGGATCATTTGAAGGCGTTTAGAGGAAGTACTACTGCTACTAAGGGAAAACAAGCTTTATGCTAAGAGTAATAAATGTAGTTTTGGAAAGGAAGAGGTAGAATACCTGGGGCATATCATATCCAAAGCTGGGGTATCTACTCATCCAAAGAAAATTAGTAGCATGGTTTCTTGGCCAGTACCCTAAACACTAAAACAGTTTAGAGGTTTCTTGGAGTTAACTGGATACTATAGGAATTTTTTTAAAGGGTATGGTGTTATATGCAGGCCTCTAACTAATCTCCTAAAAAAGGACAACTCTGTATGGGGAGAAGAAGCTCAACTAGCTTTTGAATCCCTTAAGAAGGCTATGGTTACTGCTCCAGTTTTGGCCTTACCTGATTTTTCCAAACAGTTTGTGCTGGAGACAGATGCAAATGGCAAGGGAGTAGGGGCAGTTTTGATGCAAGATGGAAAACCTATAGCTTTTATAAGCAAAATTTTATGTCCTAGAAACCAATCCTTGTTAGTATATGAGAGGGAATTTTTAGCAGTACTTATGGCTGTACAGGGGTGGAAACATTATTTACATGGGTATAAATTTGTAAATAAGGCTGACTAACATGCTCTCAAATATCTGTTGGATCAGAAGGTGGTCACCCCCATCCAGCAGAAGTGGATAACCAAGTTACTAGGCCTAAACTATGAGATACTCTACAAAAAGGGAAAAGAGAATAAAGCTGCTGATGCTCTATCAAGGAGGGATTCAACTGAGGAGGTGTGCTCAACCATCACTACTATCACTCCTACCTGGATGAAGGAGATGGTTCAGAGCTACAAAAATGATGACAATTTTCAGGCCATCATAGCAGCCAAGACCATTGGCACTACTGAATACACCCTCATTGGTGATCTCATCAGATACAAGGGCAGGTTATGTGTGGGTAAAGATCCAAACCTGAGGAGGGTGATTCTAACAGCTATGCATGACTCAGCATATGGAGGACACTCAGAAAACAAGGGTACTTATATGAGGGTAAAGAGGAATTTCTATTGGCCTAATATGGAGGCTGACATCATTCAATGGGTCAAAAGCTGTGAGGTGTGTCAGAGGAACAAGCCTGACCATGGAGTTTATCCAGGGTTGTTGCAGCCACTACCTATTCCAGACCAAGCATGGAGCCATATTTCTATGTACTTCATTGAGGGGTTACCAAAATCTATGGGAAAGAGTGTCATAATAATGGTGGTTGATAGGTTGACAAAATATGCACACTTTCTGATTTGTCACATCCCTACACTGCCCAAACTTTAGCTAACCATATCCTGGACACTATTTACAAATTGCATGGGTCGCCATTGCACATTATTTCTGACAGGGATAAAATTTTCACTAGTGCTTTTTGGAAGGAGATGTTTAAATTAATGGGAATACAGCTGAACATGTCTACTGCTTACCATCCACAAACAGATGGTCAAACAGAGAGAGTCAACCAGTGCTTGGAGAACTATCTAAGATACATGGTGCACCACAACCCTAAAGGATGGAATAAATGGTTACCCCTGGCAGAATATTGGTATAATACCAATTATCATACCAGCTTAAAGACAACCCCTTTTGAGGCTCTGTATGGTTATGTCCCACCCCTTTCAGCAATGGGGCAATACATAAGCATTCAGAATAATGAAGTAAAACAAGCTTTGCATCAGAGAGAATTAGCTAAGGGAATACTTAGGGAGAATCTATTACAAGCACAACAGAGGATGCAGATGTATGCAGACAAGCATAGGCAAGAACACAATTTTGAAGTGGGTGACCAGGTTTTCCTAAAACTGAAACCTTTTCACCAGAATTCTATTTCTATCTGAAAATCTTTGAAGCTATCCTCTAAGTACTATGGACCTTATACAATACTGGAAAAGATAGGGAAAGTAGCTTACCGTTTGGATCTGCTTGAAGAATCTCGCATTCACCCTGTATTCCACGTGTCTTTGCTCAAGAGGAGGGTGGGACCAGAGGTTCCCACTACCACGGCTCTACGGTCACCACGCCGGACGGGGAATTTCAGATTGCTCCCTTTGTAATCTTAGGGACCGGGGACATTGATCGTCGGGGTGAAACCGTCTCATAAGTTTTGGTTCAATGGGTGAATTCAGAACCTCACGAGGCTTCATGGGAGGACATCAAATTTATTAGGAAAAAACTCCCAAAGTTTGATCCTTGGGGTCAAGGATCAACCGATGAGGGAGGTATTGTCATGGACCTACGGCTAATCGAATCGGACAAGAAGAGAAGAACGAACGCAAACCCTAATTTTGTAATAGAAGGGGAAAAAGAGGAATTGGGGATGATCCTAGCAATTCACGCGTGTATTGAAGATGACGGGTCGGGCGAGGATTTGAGTGGGAATGGGCTGGAGGCTGATAAGGAAAGGCGGGCCAGCTATTGGTTGGACTAGGCAAACATGCAGTTGGGCCGAATTATATAAATGGACTGAGAGTTATTAATGCTTTACTTAGCTAAACCCAAATGAAGGGGTGTTTGTGTAATTTAATTAAGTGGTCCTAAACCACATGTTGTTAAATGGTGAAGGAATAGTACGTATGAGGCAAGCAGTTACAACATTTCAGCATCTTTCCTGTTTCTCTCTCACCTTTTCCTCTCATTTCTCCATAAATTATAGCTACTTTCTCTCCAAGTTTCTTTACATTTCATCAAAATTAATTACAATAAATCCCATAATTGATCAAACTAGAAATATTCTAATTGTAGATGCATCAGATGGAGAGCTCCACGTGCATATCATCTATTTGTCACGGCTTTAGAATTTCCAACGTGATTCCAGAGGCACGCGCGGCACCTCTCATAGAGGCTCAGCCTTCTCACCGGGACATTATACTGGTTTCGCCGTGCTTTGGGCTCCTCATGGGAATGGCTCCAGTTTCCCGACTAGGTTTGGGTAGGACTGCTATAGTCCCCTCTCACCGTCAATTCCAAGAATAGAGATAAGCTCCCTGCATTTAAACGAGTCAGCCTACCTGAACTCGGAAGGGGATATGAGCATAACTCTACCTTAACCATCTAGAGCCATTCATACCACAATCCACCAGCAATTGTTCGTCACACGTTGCCCCTCACGTGGGGCGTGACATATTGATTTAGCAAAGTAACCTTTTGCTTGTGGTCTTTTAGTCTTAAATGTTGGAGTGAGCAATCCATTCTCCAAGGTAAATGGGTGTGGTTCAAGCACGAGAGTAACTCCCCTTGCAACAACATTTATATCGGCCAAAACAGCAGCCCTCGTTTGACGATCATCACACAATTGATACTTGTTGTTAGTGGGGATATGGTTAGAAACTATATGTATCTCAAGTTATGTGTTTATATTAACTAAGATTTATATGTTTGCACTCGTGATTTTACCATATTTAGTGGATTGTATCAAATCTTTCGCTATTTCGCTAATAAAATAAAATTTTCAACAAACTAAAAATCAATTGCTTTTATTCACAAATTTTCCCGATTATTACAAATAAAGTTCATCTAGGAATTAACTTCAGTTAGGAAAAAATTAATTATATTTTGAACATCGATTTTCTTCTAGAAATATGCAAAAAAATTTACCAGCTAAACCGTTACAATTTATCAGCAAACATATAAAAAACTTTAGCGAATTATATCAGGTTTTTCGCTATGATTGTTCACTATTTCTGTATTTGTATCACCAAGCCGTGGAGAAATATATCGAGATTTTATATTTTAGTATTTTGCTATAAGATTCTAAATACTTTGTACCTAGAAAGAGTTATTCGTATGAGACTTTTATTAGAGCAAGTCTCCTATGTGACGGTCACATATTTTTATTTTCGTGTGACGGAGCTCAAACTCAGGATCCGCCCCATAATAAAAATGAGAAAATCCGCAATAATTGCTACATCTGTTTTATTTTTCAGCAGCTCTCACTTTTCGTCCTCTCTTCTAATCCATTCCAACCCCAAAATCTCAAACAAATCCCCAACACCTCTTTTGTACTTCTAGTGCCGATTTACACCATATCTGCTGAAAATCTTAACATCTTGCCTCTGCTGCCCCTGTGACCTCCGTCACAACTTATTATCCCACCCCAAATTCAATGAAGTTAGGGGAAAAAAGAGCTTCTCTCTCTCTCTCGATTAAATCACATAACTTCAAAAATGACGTTGTTGCACCAAAAGAAACTTGATTAGCCATGACAGAGACGACCATGGAAGTGTGTCACGCCTTCCTCCATTTTTGTTGTTTTTCTTTCTCCTTTTCTTCTCCTCTGTACTATTTCGCGTTGATTATAGTTTCACTATAATTATTGTTAATTTGTGGCCCTAATAAGGGCTGATGTTTAGTGTTAAAATGAGATTAAGAGTTGGTGGTGTTTTTGGAGTCGACCAAAGTCAGACGTGCCAACAATATAAAAGCAATTCAAGACTTTTTTATGTTAGTTTATGGTGAAGTATTGAGACTGTTGGTGGGCCGGGTACTGAGTTTATCTGGACATATTTTTCTTTTTGTTATATCTTTTTGTACATAAATGGTGTGAAATTCCAGAAAATTATTAATTTCACATGAAAAACTGTCACTTCTGCACTTAAGTGTGTCACTTTTTCATTGTAATTTAAAATATAATATTAATAACTTTACACTATAAGTGTCACATTTTCAATTATTTTAAACTAAAAATGTCATTTTTAGAACATATTATATTGTAATCAACACTTTTCAACTTAAAATATAACATTATCACTTTCTCAATTAATACGGTCACTTTAGTAGTTAAAAGTGCCACTTTTTACATATTATATTGTAACAAAATATTTAACTTAGTACATAACAGTGTCATTTTTTCAACAATTAATATTGTCACTTTTTCAGTTAAAAATGTCACTTTTACACTAAAAACAGTTACAAAACTCAAACCAACTTTGTGGTGCTCGCAAGGTGTTTGTGGAAATGCCTGAAACAAATTTTGAAGAAGGACAATTTGCTGCCAAAAGTGACACTATTTGAGCCAAAAGTGACACTATTTGAGCCAAAAGTGTTTTCCAAGGATGTGGTTACCAACATCGTCATTACTAATTTTGGTTAAGTTGACAAAATATTGTGCTTTTACTATGTACAAAAAAAACCTAGATTCCGCCTTTATGTTTATTGTTATTCTTTGCTCTCCACTTTAGTTGGATGTTGAAAATTAATATGTTGAATTCCTTGCATATGCTGCTCTGCTGGATTTTGATGTTGGATTTCCATCTAGTAATTCAACATCTAACCTCATAATCGCTTTATGCTTTTTTCTTTGGGAAATTAATAGTATTTTCTAGTTTTTGCACTTATTTGAGTACTTATAATATTCTTTTAATTCCTTATTTCTTGCTTGGCTGTGATTTTGGAGTTGGCCAAAGTTAGTGATGCCACAACATGTGAGTTTTAATTATTATGAGTTACAGAAAATTGTCACTTTCACATGAAAAGCTGTCACTTATTCACTTAAGTGCGTCACTTTTTTCACTATAATTTAAAATATAAATATTGTTAATTTTGTACTGAAAGTGTCACTTTTTCAATTATTTTAAACTAAAAATATCACAGTTAGAATATATTATATTGTAATCAAACTTTTTAATTTAAAATATAATATTGTCACTTTTTCAATTAATACAGTCACTTTAACAGTTAAGAGTGTCACTTTTTACATATTATATTGTAATCAAACATTTAACTTAATAGATAATAGTGTCACTTTTTCAACAATTAATATTGTCACTTTTTAGTTAAAAAAGTGTCATTTTTACACTAAAAACAATTACTTTTTACATATCATATTGTAATAAAACATTTAATTAAAAATAAAACACTGTCACTTTTTCCATTATTAGTGTCACTTCTGGCTCTAAAAGTGTTACTTTTTGCTTCAAATATATTTTTATCTTCGATATAAACCGATAACATTACAATCAAACTAAATATTAACATCACTTTTACACTAAAAATATAACACTATCACCTTTTCTATTATTAGTGTCACTTTTACCTCTAAAAGTGTCGCTTTTTGCTTCAAATATATTTTATCTTCTATATAAACCAATAAAATTACAATCCAACTAAATATTTACGTTCCATACTTTAAATCATACTAAAGAAACATACATAAAAGTGCATTGCTCAAACTTTTGTCTCAATTAGTGTCACTTTTTGATCTAAATGTGTCACTCTTGCACTTTTAAGTGTCACTTTGGCAAAGTGATCAATGACCAACATTATTTGAGAACTTAGCGACCAAACATTTACAAGTATGCTAACATCAAAAAGTTACAATTGTCATTAATCTCAAACTTCTAGTTTCAAATACACTTTTTTGAATTCAGAAATATATGAATAAATGAAAACAAATATGCAATTCTCGGCTTTAGTCTTGTACCCACAAATCCTAGTCAAATACACTGGCTTTGACCAAGTTCTCACACGAGTCAACCATTACTTATAATCAAACTCTCATTCGCTAGTCTTCACTTTCTCTATGACCACTTCACACCAACCCCGACATTTTGGGCAATCAAGTTGGTGTTATTAAGGCCTGCAACGACAATATAACCTTATTTAGAAGTCTCACATTAAAGATGTTATTTATTAGACAACGTTTTAAACATGAAATGACAATTGGATTTCAAGGCGAGAAAATTGTGTGATAAACTAACAAGTCTCAAAATTCATTACATCTCTATCACATGAACCGACCAGTGTCAAATTAGCATATTTTCAAAGACATAATGGGGTCAAGTTTTACAAATATGATTTCTTATCATCCCACTAGAAACATGCACACTTAATAAATAAATAAATAAAATTCCATACCATGTCCTTATCTTTCCGTAGCAGGGCCAACAAATATTGAGAAAAAATGGGCTGAATTGGAGCCCAAAACATTATTATATACTCCCAACAGCCCGTGGAACATTTTTTTAATCATAAACTTTTCCCAAGAACATAAGTTTTGTGTATGAACTTGGCAACAAATAATGAACAAAAGCAGACTCAAGACCATTAAACAAAACCAATCAAAAATATTATACATTAACAAATGGTGCTTTCATATAGCTAAATCAACTCAGCCTCCCAAATGATGAACATGCCTAAAAAAGACAATAAGTATAGTCCATCATATTCAAGTAAAAAGCTCAACTGAGAAGCACTTATTTTTCTACCACAGATTTTGCAAACAACTCTAATAGTTTGATTGAAGCTCTTGCGAAACATTGTTGAAGTAACTCTTGAATTAATTGTGAGTTGGTTTCTTGTTCAGCTGACTCTTGAATTAAGAGAAATACTATCTTCTTTGTATTTTAAAAAAAAGGTATAACCTGAAGTGGGTAGGTATTTATTTCAATAAGCATTGTCTTAAAACAACAATCAATTGGTCATACTCATTAACAAACCAACTGCAGTAATATAGATTTTCGTTCATAGTTTAAATAATTGAAAAGGATTAAAAGTTAGTTAATTTTAATTGGTTTTAGTTCAAAAACCCTAATAATTGATCAACAATCCTTAAACCTTAAAATCAATTAACACAAAAATAAAATTGATAATCAAGAACAAAACCTAAATCCTTTAAGCATAAATAAAAAGAAATTACTATAATAACAAAAATTAAATAACTTAACCGAGTAGGATTTTAGACATCGTATCATCTCAAAAACTAGTAGAGGACGAGAGGAGATAGTGGAGACTTGGTCGACATCAACACTAAGTTGACTTTTTGCGGTGAATGGATGGGTTGGAGGTGGCAGGTGGCAGAGGTGGCGATGAGATCTTGTAACACTGGGATTTTGAGTCCTAGGATATGGTTTTTGCGCAGCCCCGCCTTGCGAGTGAGAAAGAAGAAGAAGGATGAGGGTTTCCCTATTTTACAGGGGATCTGAATTACTAGTGGGCAATGTTTAGTGCCATCACATTGTTTTTCATATATATTTTTAATATTCTTCTTAATGAATTATATTACGATTATATAAAAAAATTTAACTCGTATTTTAATTAAATATAATATTTAATCTAAAATAAAATTAGTTCAACTTATATAGATATTTTTCTAATTAAATATGACTTACTTATATTTTTATATTAGGAGAATAAAAACAAGATATTGAATTAGATAAAATATGAAAAAGAAAATAGTAAATTAGGTAACATATAAAAAAAGAAAGATATTGAATTGTACAAAATGTATTAACAAAAAAATATCAAATTAAGCATATATGTAAAGAAAATATTAAATTAGTTAGATATTAGTTTGAATACCCGCGCGTTACGCAGGCATATCAAATAAATACATAGAAGTATAAAAATTATCCAAAATTTTATTAGAAAGTATATATTAATATAACAAAAAAAATACAATGTTAAATTTTGAGGAACTTCCTTATAGGCTACATTAACTATTTCATTCACAGTGATATTATCATCGTTTCAAATGGCATTGTATATATATACTATACTTTTAATAGTTTTATTAATTTGAGAAAGTACCTCATCTCATCTCCATTATTTAAATTCACAGACAAACAAAAATAAATCCCCAACACCTGACGGATCATATTCATAAAACAAAAAGAGAAAAAAAGAAAAAATAGTCAATTATACGATATCATCGCACTTGACAACAGTCTAAAACATCTAGATAACTTCAACAATAAAGAAATTCTTCCCACCACAACATACAATTATTTAAAGAATCACTCCCCCATTTTATTAAAAGCGAGAAAAAGAAGCATATTATTATGTTTGTTACACCAATAACGAAACACAACAATCTCATCGCTCACAAACGCCGGCACACAGTAATTCCATCGTCGAGAGGAACTCGAGAAATATGCACACGTGTGTCAACAACCAAGTACGTGTTGAACTTGATTGTAGCATCCCTTGATGCTCGTCTCAGCTCTGGAACCAAATAAAACCCAACTATATGAATCAATTCTACAATGTTATGTCCAAAAATGAAAATAAAAACACGGTATACGTGAAACAATTATTAGTTATGAACACAGGATAATGATTGACAAAATTGAGCATCATGTCTCAACTACCCATAGAGTAGGAAAGCTTAATACTGTTACTCATCCTGAGAGTATTTATCCACTTCTATATAAAAATAGAAGTGATTCCAACGCTTGAATTTCTAACATGATCACTGAGAAAATTTGAAAAGTTTATACCTTAATTCTCACTGAGAGTGTTTCCAAATGAATTTCCAATAACATATCCACAATTTGAGGAATATGTCAAAACATTTCTCAAATTATCTGGAAAATAAAGAATCAGAAATTCGATGCAATAATTACACGATTATTTAAATTACACAGGAAAAAATAACCTTCAAATACATCCACGATTGGAAAATCATGAATCAGGAATTCGAATAAATAATTATCCGTATACCATATAAGAACATGAAAAAAAAAAGATCAAGTCTCAGTTACCATGGTGGTGTTATTAGAACGAAACTGATAAATTCATGCACGCAAATGAGGAACTGCAGAAAATCATTAACCGAAAATACATAGACCAAAAGAAAATAGAAAATCGAATTCAGGAATAGAAAATTATAAAATAAAAAATATTGAAAATTGAAAAAAAAATTTGCAATCAACTCAGAGATATTTGTAAAAATGGAAATAATATTGTAATAGTTTATTATGTTGCAATAAACACCATTGCTTATTGTAATATTCACACAAACACCCATTATGAACAATATTTGATTATGTTCCATTTTCTAGATAGACTACTATATGGAGGGTATTATTAATTTTGGGAAAAATCATATAACTGACTGCCCTAATACAACAAAGTCACTAATACAGTATGAAGATATCTGCATTGAAATATTCACACACAAACACACACTTTCATTTTGTCACAACTGCAGCACTAATACAACAAAGCCATTAATCTAAATTGCAGCAAACGAATATATCAAGATAAGAATAATAGTGAACAATCTTAACAATCTTACCATATCTTCATTTTCAATAAGAATTTAATATTCAACCAATAACGTCTTTCCATAAACAGTTATATTTAACAACCACAAATAAATATCCAACATCAAGAGGTGCAATATTAATTGTTCACAATGAATACTGCAAACATTACATTTAAATGTTAATGACAATTAAAAGGAGCACCATAGTAATTAGGCCAGGAGACATTATATTATCTGATTTCTCTTTAAGAAAACTCAATATATCAAATTAAGACAAAAATTAGATATTTTTCATAAATGGTTCCTATATGTTACATGTGTATCGCGGTTTTTCTATGAAGCCAGACGGGGCTCCATTACGGAGCCCTATCGCTGACATGGCGCTGACATGGCAAGTTTAATTTCTTTTCTTTTATTCAATTTCTTTATCCTGTTTTCATATTCATATTTTTTCTATTTTTTTATAAACCTAGAACTCTATCGTGAACTAAAAACAGAAAACTACTTCGCACGCCTCCTTCTCGTCTCAAAATATGCTCGACTCTCAGAGTTTTACTCCGACCATTGATATTGGTCTTATTCCGACGGTAGGGCAAGAGTTTGAGAGCTCCGAAGCGGCTCATCAGTTTTATAATAGTTATGCCAAGAAGTTAGGTTTCAGCACCAAGATCAATAATAGCAACAAAAATTCGGCTGGAGTGGTTACTTGGAAGGCTTTTTCTTGTAGTAAGGAGGGAAAAACAAATGAATCTTACCGAAAAAACAGCAAGGACACGGTTGAGAGATCTGGTGAAAGAAGACGCACTGATACCAGGTGCAGGTGTGAGGCGAGGATGAATATTTCAAGGAAACAGGCCGGTGATGGGTGGGTAGTTACTTTATTTGAGGATCGTCATAACCATGCTCTAGTCACTCCTAGAAAGGCACATATGCTACGATCACACCGYAAAGTTACYYCGACAAAGAAGGCTCTTATGRAAGAGTACTCTGAGGCAAATATTCCGACGCATACSCAYATTAGACTTATGCAGAATGATGCCGGTGATCCTTCAGCAATGYGATGTTTAGAAAAGGACATTTATAACTATGGAAGTGTARTGAAAGCCGAAATTAAGGGGTGCGATGCTCAAACCATGATTCATCACTTTGAGACAGAGAAAGAGAGGAATGATGCTTACTTTTATAGTTATGACACTGATAGTGATGAAACTCTGACAAGATGTTTTTGGGCTGATAGTGATTCCAGGAACTCATACGCTATTTTTGGAGATGCAATCGTTTTTGACACTACTTACGGTACAAATAAGTATGGATTGTATCTTGCCCCATTCGTAGGATTCAACAATCATCGCCAAACTATAGTCTTTGGATGTGGTTTGATTTCTGATCAGTCGACAGATTCATTTGTGTGGTTGTTCAAGAAATTTTTAGAGGCCATGCCGTACAATGCACAACCTAAAATTATTTTAACTGATCAGGATGCTGCAATCTCTCGAGCAATTATTGAGGTTTTCCCTGGCACAATCCATCATCATTGTTTATGGCATATATTGGAAAAGTTTCCCGTCAAGATGAACGTTGCAATGCATGGAAATCTACATCGTGAGCTCATAGGAATTATTATGGACTCAGAGTCACCTGAAGAGTTTGAGGCTCGATGGATGGAGAAAACAAGTGTTCCTGAGTTACAAGGAAATAAGTGGCTTCCAGATATTTATTCCATTAGACGCCAATGGGTTCCTGCATTTGTGAGGCAAGTTTTCACCGCTGGGATGTCGAGCAGTCAAAGGGTTGAAAGTAATCATTCACTCTTGAAGAGATATCTCCAGAAGAATTGCTCCTTGATCGACGCTGTGATACGTATTACGAGAGCTATTGTTCATCAACGACATCGTGAGCTTGAAAAATGCTTTCGTGACCTAAATGAAACTCCGAGGGCGTGCACGACTTATGAAATGGAGAAGCAAATGGCCAACACTTACACCAAGTCTGTGTTCAGTGTGTTCCAAAAGGAGTTTGCAGAGTGCGCCCGATACACATGTCACATTATACATCGTACTGACGAGTCAATAACGTTCGAGGTCAGAAGGTTTGATCTTGGAGTTAGTCGTGAAAGGCATCGTGAATTGACACGTAATATTTTAGCTGATCAAATCTCATGCAGTTGTCGGATGTTCGAGTTCGAGGGGATACCGTGTCGTCATATGCTGTGTTGGATGAGAGTTGAGCAATTAATGGTTTTGCCCGAGCACTATATTTTGCACCGTTGGACAAAGAGTGCAAACAATGATCCATTATATGAGCCTACAACATACACATTTACTGGAAAATCATTGCAATCTAGAAGAGCATCACTCAAGCAGTTGGTAATGGAGGTTGTCGATGCAGCATCGTTGACGGAGGCGCGCAGTAAGTACTTCGCCGACTTGTTAAAGACTGCGAAGGCATTAATAAGCGGTATGGATGCCGAGGGTACCCCTATACCACAAAGAGGGAGTAGTATGAGCATGTCACAGGTTAATAAAATTAAGGATCCCGTGCGGGCAAAAAATAGAGGTACAGGGAAGCGATTGAAATCTGCAAAAGAACGAGCAACGTCACAACGTAGTAGGCATTGCAGTGGATGTGGTGAGATAGGTCATGACTTGCGAACATGTCAAGCATCGACTCAAAGGTATGTGTTGCGTTATTAAAATAAATTTCTCATATTCTAAATAGATTGCTGCTTTTTTTTCCTTTTTTTTTCAAAGTAAAATTTTCATTTTTAATATATAAGTAAAATTCTCAATTTAAATAGCTTACTGGTATCTCTGTCTCTCTCCTTTTCTTGAAAAAAAAATATAAATAGGACTTTACATATTTTTAAGTAAAACTCTCATTTTTCATGATGGATTTAAAAAAAATTGAATTAATAATTAATGTAGATTTTCGCATTTGTAATTAATGGTTATTATGTTTATCTTTTTCTTTTTAATTATTTTATGGGCTACTATATCAAGATACATATGTGATGTCATCTGTTTCTTTTGTATTTATGTAGAGAAATCCAGTTTGATGAGATATACCGACCCGAGCCATCCGCCGACTATCAGTTTATGGAGGCTAATATGACTTACGATCGCAACAACATGGACTACAATCTCAATGGTTTCACTGAAAGTTAATTCCTTGATTAGCATATGTGGTGTTGCTCTTTATATATTTATTTTATTGCGTGTTGGACAAGGGAGACTGGTTTGGGATACTCTTTTTCCCGTCGGAGGTGTTTACTCCGGAAGGTTTTAACGAGGCTCCGTAGGTCCGCTGATCGGCCTTGTGTTCAGCAAACTTTTTCTTCTTTTATATTAAATATTATCTTCTTTTATTTATTGGAAAATGGCATTGGCGTTTGCTTAAAGCATTTCGTGTAGCCGTCGCATTGAAGCCAAATTAGGCTGCTGCTTGTGTCCATTTCTAAGTAGTACTCTTTGTACGGCAGTTCGGATTTGAATGTCTGATCTCGATGATGATCTAATGAAAGAAATGTTCGTCGATTTTTGCACGTGTAGTTGAAGAAAACGACGTGTTAGAAAGGTAATTAGCGCGTATATTGGATTATGAAGCTAATATTTTGATTCTCTTTTCATGACAGAGTTGACTTTGGATAAAAGGCGTCTCTGGAATCGTCTTTGCGAAAAAGCAGATGCTTTTGTTTTGTATCGTAAATAAGACTTTGGTTTGTCAATGCTCACTCGTAATTATGGCCAAAAAAAATTATTCGCCTTTGGCCGAGAATCATGAATTCTCGTTCATGGGATTCTTTCTGATTTATACTAGGACTGATCAGTATAAATTATACTGGGGCTGCTGAGCTTGTTTGGAACATCTTCAATTTTAAAGAGGACCAGGATTTGCGTCTCAAGGTTGGATAAGATGTTGTTGATAAGCTTCCGTATTTGCAGATTCGCGAAAATAACAGGACATTTAATGCTGATGGTAATCGTAAATGGAATGTGAGATACGATCTATGAATGAGATGGGCCGACTTTTGACATCATGAAAGGGATCTGATAACTATGCT
Organism: Phtheirospermum japonicum; assembly: GCA_014905375.1. Taxonomy (NCBI): domain Eukaryota; kingdom Viridiplantae; phylum Streptophyta; class Magnoliopsida; order Lamiales; family Orobanchaceae; genus Phtheirospermum; species Phtheirospermum japonicum. The sequence continues at coordinate 933,388 of BMAC01000495.1, forward strand.
TAGGATGTTTTTTTGTTTCAACTGTATGTGGTATCCTCGTAAGCACCAAAATTTTCGTGGACTGAGGGTTTTATTTAGAAGCGATGCGAGGCTTTTGCACAGTCTGTCCCTTCTTTGGCCGTGGTTATGGTAACGACTCAGCAGGGGAACGTGTCGTATAATGAAACGAGCTTGGACGGAAGTTTATCTTCCGATGATCCCGAGTTGGATAAGTTGCTTTCAGATTGAACGCAAGATATTTAGGTCTTTTTTTTCTTTTTAGATTTTAATGGTGGCGTAACCTTTACTTGTTCCAACAATCGAGGTGGCGGAATTCTGATGTGTTCATACTGCAGCAGAATTAATTTTGGGTTGGTAYTTYCAAGTCAGGTGAAGGCAATTTCTATTTTCCTCGTCTTCGGCTTTAATGCTTCCTGGAGATTAACCTGTTACCATGTGTTTCGACGTGACGAAAAGAAAAAAAAGGTTATCCTCAATGAGAACCACAGGCTTTTGTTCAAGTCTTGTATATACTGCTGTTTTTTTTCATTAGATTTTGGTTCTAGAGATTTGTCTGTGATTAAAGTGTGAGGAGTCATGTATATACTGTTGGTCTTTTCCTTTTTCCATATGATGTCTTGAGGTTTTGGTTGGATAAATTTCTGTGTGATTATAGTGAGGAAGGTAAGAAGTTTTGTGATGACTTGCCAAGGTAATGATGACGGCCTAATGAATGTATCATATTGAGAATCACCACTTCCTAGAGTTTGAATGAAATTGGATGTTCGTAGATATTTTTAGTTGTCTGATTTTAGAATCATGCACTGGTTACCAATCAAATATCTTTATTTTGTTTGGTGTTTAAAAAAAAAATACATTGTCATGATAACATACTCTTGTCTTGCTTACTCGTGTTTTTTAAAATCCTAATTCCACTTTAGTGATGTGATATTTCTACTTTCGATATTTGTATGTGCAGCAAAGTTTTGTACACTGTTTCAAAAAAATTCATCACATTTATAACCTATGTATAATTTTTCTTTGGGGGGCTTATGAAAATTGTTATAATAAAATAGTTTCAACCCCAAAATACACATACCCAGCGAGATGGAGCAGATACTGGTCAAGTTGTTATTAACTGGAAGAGCGTTGTACTCGTGTGGTGGTGGCCAAAGCCTTTGACAAATCCATTCATACTTTATTCAACATTAAACAATGAACCCGAAAACCATTAATTATGTGCATGAAAATTGTAATGCAATACATTTAGGACTCGTTGCCACTTTTGGTGAATTTCACATTGACAACTTTATAATAAGAAGAACAAAGAAATRATATAAAAAGAAAACTTMCATGGARATTCAATAACCATCCTCACATTGTAGCCATTTCTCGCCATTCGTCAAGCTAATTCAGACGAAAACGTGAGAAAAGATCATAATATATTCAGGCCTCAAMATTTTCTAAACATAAGACCCCAGGCGACTCGAACCGAATCCACTTACGCCTGTGCGCCACGCGCACGAAAAACTCAGGAACCAAGGCGACTCGAACCGGAGCCCAGAAATCCAGAAGCCGGGACCTGAAACCCATCTTCGCCTTTCTCCGTCGATGTGTGAGTGTGGCTGCGATAGAGCCGGGAAATGCCGGAGTCTCTGCCGCTGACATTTTTCCTCTTTTAGAATATCCTGAATGTGCGTTAGGTCGATCACTGGGCCGACTTCTACTAGTTGATCATTGTCCGTTATTATATCACATCGGTTGCCAGCGTGGGGCCCGTTCTTTTCGAAATTATGTGTATTTGAAACAGAGCTCCTTCTTGTTCTAGAGTTATCTCCTGCATAAGAGAGAAATTAAGAAAATCAATATTGGAAACTTTGTGACACGAATATATAAAACCTAGGAACGTGTGATCGTGCAAGAGGGGAAATAAAAATTCCAGAGGTTCTTGGATTTTAATTTTGTGCAAGAGGTCTTGTTTAATTAGAAATAATTAGAACCACATAAGGTCATGTGATGTGAATCATYATTCATGTTAGTGACAGATAGATATTTGGTGTGTTTTATTTAATTTTAGATTACTGTTTTCATTTCCCCCTATATAGTTGAGCTAGCATSAGTGTRCTATTTACATGATTGRTGTCAAATGCCAAAGCCCATAATAGTTTTTGATTTATGATTTCATTTCTGGTTTGGTACACACATGAATAAGATAYGCTTATTKACCAAACACCCTTAACTTATTTTCTTCTATTTGCTAAGTCATACGCTACTAACTTCTAATTCTCAAAGCACTCCTTTTATTTACTTGTGATTGCCAGAAAAGCTACTCATTTATTTCAAGAATTCGATAAAAAAAAAGTTGAAACTTTTTGACAGATCAAATTATGTATGTAAGTCTGCAACTTTTCGATTTCCTCACTTTCTTTCCTTTTCTGTAAGTCTCTAACTTTATGATTTTCCCCAATTTCTACATATGTCAAAAATATGCATACAAAAAGAGTGAAAATAAAAAATAAGATTTTGAAAAACAACTAATTACCTTCATGGGCAAAGAAGCGATAACCCCATATGTCGCCGTCATGATCAGAAACAGAGTTTACAGAGAGCAATTGTGTCCGAAAAGAGCGTTTTTTGAGCTGTCGGGAAGCGTTGATTCAAAATTCTACTGGGAATTTGTATCAATTGCGCCGTAGGATAGACGCGTCCTTGGAATAATTGACCGGTTCCTGATAATTAGGGTTAAACAGGAGAAGAAAGAGGGCAAAAGGCTGAGAAAGAAGAAGAAAAACGAGAGAAATTTAGGTTTATAAAAAAATAGAAAAAATATGAATATGAAAATAGGATAAAGAAATTGAATAAAAGAAAAGAAATTAAACTTGCCATGTCAGCGATAGGGCTCCGTAATGGAGCCCCGTCTAACTTCATAGAAAAACCGTGTGTATCGTAATTTCGTGGGAAAAAGTAAACCAAATTAATATTTTTTTTAAGAAACTTGCTTACAAATGCACCCGAGTGCGTGGGGCTGTTCCTCAACCCTTGAGGTACCATTTTTCTAGATGACATAAACTAAACATACAATATACTCAAGATGAAAAAACAGATGAAACAAATTATTGCAAAAACAGATGAGAAACTAAACAGGTAATATATTCAAACAGATGAAATAAATTAAACAGACACACAAACACCATCGATACTTAATAAGTCTTTTCTGTGTATTTATCCTAAATACTACAGAAATCTGAACATAACCTATTTTCTTGACGTAATCAATTCTACAGAAATAAAACCATCAAATACTAAACAAATCTGAACAGAGCCTATTTTCAATTTCATCTCACGTCTATACAAAAAATCAGATTACGTCAAGAAGATCAAAAAACAGATTGGATAGAGTACACATCAGATCAAATTAATGTATTTCATTTTTTTTTACAGATTTGAACAAACACACAAATATTGATCCTAATACGAAATAAAACCATCTATTCTGAACAAATCTGAACAGATCAATAGCATATATTCGATTCATTAAAAAAATTCACAAAAAATATAAGAAAAAAGCATTATAACAAAAAAAGGATACACCTCACCGTGGGAAGAAGAGTTTGTTGTCTAATGGATGGTGTCTCAAAAAAAAAACAAAAAATGAAAAAAAAAACTCAAAATGCACAAATCGGCAACAATAAAACTAAAAGTAGATTTTATTATTACAAATGGGATAAAAAGCCTATTCCCACTATTTTGAATATTTGTTTTAATTATAAATAAAAATTAGTTCAACTCATATAGATATTTTTCTAATTAAATATAACTTACTTATATTTTTATATTAGGAGAATAAAAATAATATATTAAATTAGGTAAAATATGAAGAAAAAAAAGTAAATTAGTTAACATATAATAAAAGAAAGATATTGAAATGTACAAAATATAATAACAAAAAATATATTAAATTAAGTATATATGAAAAAAAAAAAAAATTAATCGGATATTCTCTAACCTCCATATGGAGTAAAATCGAACCCAAACTGAAAAATCAAGTCAAATCAACGTACGATTTGATTCGGATTGAATTTCCAAAAATCTTATAGAATTTGGTGTGGGGCGCGGATATACGCACCCCAAAATTTTATGAGTTCACCCCAATTGATAAGAACACTCCAAAATATTTTAAAATGTACTTCTTTTTACTAAGTTAACCCCAATAACACTCCATTTTACCCCCCATATATTATAATAAATAATATAATAAACTAAATAAAATAAAAAAGAATAATAAGAAAACCAAAAGAAAAAAAAAAGGACAGAAACGAGAGAAGGGATCGGGCAGAAGAAGAAATTCGCAGAGAAGAAAAAGAGGAGAAAGAAGAGAGGAGAAATATGTTCATTGAGCGGAAGAATGGAATGGGGTGAGCCATCAAATGCGAGGGGTAAGCTTCTCATTTGGTTTCATTGAATTATTTAGGTTTGGGCTTAAAGTTTTTGAAAGAATTTGCAATGGCCGTTCGAAGATATTCGATTCTGGTTCGTAGAACAACAGCCGTATGTTCGGCTAATAAATTCGAACATATAGCATATGTTCGTGGATTCCAATCGAACAGTTCATCCAGGAAAGTTGTAAGCGATTACGTTCATAATTTTTGTTCGAACACAGAATCAATGTTCGAAAGTTATTTCTGAACATAGCCCCTTTGTTCGAAAATTTCTGCCGAACAAAGTTCATGTGTTCGAACAAAGGTTTCGAACATAATGTTCAGTTATTATTTTCAAACACAACAGAAATTAAGAATCGATAAGAATGCTTATGTTCAGTTATTATTTTCAAATTTAAGGATGCTTGAACGAGATCTGCTTCAAACAGTGGTGCAACGATGGAGGCGTCGGGAAGAAGACCTCGCGGAAGACTATCTAACAGTGGATGATGCGTACAAGGCCTTGGGAGGAGGTGATAGTGATGAAGATTGAGCCGTCCAATGGTGGATTTAAGGGTCGAGGATAATTTTCTTGGAGTTATGATTTATGGTTGTTGAAGAGATATTTGGGTTCATTATTTTTGGATGTTCGAACATGTTTGATACGATGTTTATTACTTTCTTGTTTTGTTTGATAGTTTAGCTTGTATTCTGTTGGATTGTGCCGTACTTGTTTTGTTGAAATGTTAATTGTGATTGAATGTTTATGACTTTCTTGTTCTGTTTACTACCTTGTGTTTTGAATGTAAGTTCTTGAATTATTTTCAAAATTTGTACTGAGCAGAAAGGTGTTCGAAGCTCATGGCCGAACTTTTTAAGGATGTTCGAAAATTATTTTCGAACATGTAAGATATGTTCGAACAATATTCTCGAACACCTCTTTGTTTGTTTCCAATTCATCCAACAGAGAGGTGTTCGAAACCTAGGTTCGAACAATATAGACATGTTCGAGTTTATTTCTTGAATATGTTTGATACGTTCGAACAATATTCTCGAACACCTCTCGGTTTGTTTCTAGTTCATCCAACAGAGAGGTGTTCGAAACCCAGGTTCGAACAATATAGACGTGTTCGAGTTTATTTCTCGAACATGTTTGATACGTTCGGCCATAAATTTCGAACATAAATCAATTGTTCTTGAAAACCAGATCGAACAGAGTCGCGATTTTCAGCCCAGAAAAAGTAATATACCAAAAAAAAAAAAGATGTCAACAACACTCATATTAGTCATCTTGTTCGTATCAATATCCTACATTTTTACAGGTTGTCACGTGAAATTTCCGTTAAGTATTGTTAAGTATTGAGAAAGGTTTCTGGTGAAGTAGAAGTACGTAGGTTTTGGTGAAGCAGAAGTACGTAGGTTTAATCATACGTAGGTTTTATCTCATATATATATATATATATATATATAATTTCATAAATTTTATTTTTTTTCCATTTTAATTAATATTGTAAGTAAGGTTATTTTTGTCTTTTTAATTAGGGTTAATTTTGTCTAAAATCACTTGAGGTGAACTCATAAAATTGTGGGGTGCGTATATCCGCGCCATTTGGTGTGATCTTTTTATTTTTTAGATAGTTTTATTTTTTAATTATTAAATTAAATTACCTTGCCCCAGCCCTGGTTTGTTTTCTAATATCGCGCTTAACCTAGAGGTGTTGATCGGTTGGCGGTTAACCGCCGGTTTCAATCGCGTTGACCGATTACGGTTAACCATTGACCGGCGGTCACGGTTAAAACCGTAACCGTCAATCGGTTCCCGACGGTTTGGTTACGGTTAACCAAAAAGTTTAACCTTAACCGCCGCGGTTAACTGGATTTTTTTTAAAAAACACAGACCAGTCGATCGACTGGTCATTAGTCGATCGACTGGTGTGTAGTCGATCGACTGATTTGTGGCGGTTAACCGGGTTTTTTTAAAAAAACACATACCAGTCGATCGACTGGTGTTTAGTCGATCGACTAATCTGTGAATTAGCCGTTGAAAATCAACGGCTGAGATCAACTAGCCGTTGATAATCGACGGCTCAAATTCAAAAGAAAATAGCCGTTGGGCGGTTAACCAGTTTAACCGCCGGTTGAGGCCGGTTTTTTTAATTTTTTTTTTGCAAATTTCTACACCTATAAATACCCCACTCTCCAACACCAATCCTCACACCAATTCATCTACTATTCTTCTTCTTCTCTTATATTTTCAAACTTAAAGAAGTAAAGTTTCTAATTTGTGCAAGAAATAATATTATCAATAATATTCTTATTATTCATCCCTAATCTCGTTTTACTTAATTCTCTTTTATAATATCACTATGGCAAGCTCTTCCCGTGATGTCAATACCAACACTCCAACATCTTCTCGTCGAGGTCGAGGTTGAGGATCTCGACGAGAATCTTCGGCCGTCGCCGGAGATTACGTTTCCGATGAGATGACGGTGGAAGAAGTTGAGAACCTATATAATCAAATCAACTTCGACTCGCAACAAACCAATTTTGAAGAGGAATTACCGAG
>BMAC01000495.1:952028-962290 GCA_014905375.1 Phtheirospermum japonicum
TAGTGCACTAGAACAAGTTCCGGCATTCTCTTCTAACGTTTTTTGTCTGCGACATGTCTCTTCTAATTTTAATACGCCCGGGACGCCAGTCGGAGTGGCGTCCCGCTTTCCATAATTTTTTTTTTTTAATTCTGCCCCGAAACCTTTGTTTTTTTAAATCTTGCCCCAGCCCCCAGGTTTATTTTCTAATTTCGGTTTGCGCTTGACCCACTCAATCGCCACCTACAATTCTCACCAGCCTCATCCATATCTGGCAACCGTCTTTACGATCATGGCTCCGGCGGCCGCCCGAACTTGGCAGAACACAACAAATCTTGATGCGAAATTCTTGCTGGGAGATTTCTACGTACGAGCAGATCGTCCGTGAGAATCACCTCTTGGATGGTTACGGCGGCATGAACGAGGGCGATTAGAGTGGTGAGCAGATCGTCCGTGAGAATCACCTCTTGGGTGGTTACGGCGGCATGAACGAGGGCGATTACAGTGGTGCCATTATAAGGCACCACTTACGCTCGGATCATGAACTTGGAAATGCAAATATCAATATTGCCGCTCAATTAACAGCCATCCAAAATCAATTGACTCATCTGAATGACAGATTTGATGCAATAGAGGCAACAAATATGGCGGATAGGGCTAGAGCCTTCAACTCTCGTATTGATTCTTCCTCATCGGCATCAAGAAGATTYCAATTTCGGCCCGTGGTGAAGCACACCCGTGGTCATCTGGTTGCACTGGGGCTTCCACCGGCTGTGGCTAATGTCAACCTTCAGCCGGAATACGTTCTTGGTGCTCAACCGCCCAATGGTCTAATACCTTTGACTCACGCGGGATTTGATAGGATTGGTACTGAGGAGATTCATGTCCTGAGGAGAAGGCTACGAGCAATTTATTGGTTTTACAATGATGATAGATTAAGATTGACTGCCAATGCCAGTCGAAACGCTTGCGACAATGCTATCCAAAACGTGAAAGACTATTACTTAAGCCCATGAAGTAGGTGATTTCATTTTTGATGCCTCGTATATGTATTTAGACTCTTCGTGTCTCTTTTAGGCTCCCATTAGATTTAGTGCAATTTTTGACAAATAACTACGTTAATGTTGGTTTTGATGTTCGTAAGATTGATTGGGAGGGTAAAAACTTGAGCTTCGTGGAGGATGGTTGTTTGGATTGTATGGCCATATTTGTTGGAATCATCCACTCGTTTGCTATGCGAGCGGATGATGTAATCCGTCGTGGTTGCACTTACTTTAACCATGAATTAGATAAAGATTTCTGTATGTTTGTTTCGTGTTGGCATGTTATCTCAAATATTAATCTGTTGCGTGTGTGCGTGCATGCACGCCCATGTGTGTTTACATGTATAGGTCGAAAATTTGATATTTTGTTCTTTACATTGTTATATTTCAGACATCTTGGTTCAGAAGTAGTGAAAAAGATTTCAATTTTCCGATTCAAAATCTCTTAAGCACTTTTTGTGGGGGTAAAACTCAATGTCTGATTTTCTTCTTTGTATTGTATCTGTTGTCAGGAATTTCGGAGGATAAGGAGTAATTGAACCTGAACACCAATTTTTGGATCATGATTGTAGTTGCTGGCTAATTCGGGCTAAAGACCTTTTCATTATATTGTTTTTCATTGTCAGTATTGGATGAAAAGTACAATCTTTAGGAGTGTTTTTTTTTTTTTAAATTTGCTTGTTCCGCTGAATTAGATGTATGTATCTGAAAATATTGTCTCTAATTTCTACTTATGGTGTTTAGATGTTAATTATTGCATTTTGTTAGTATGATAATTGCATGATATAAAAAGAACATCAACATTGTGCTGTGCTCTGGTACATATTGATGCTTTCAACTTTAGTTTCAAGGCTCACTGGATTTCAGTAAATGATTGAAGGGCTTTCTCAAATGTAAGTGTCCAGCCTTGTTCCATTTATCTTGGTAATTTCATCTGATGAATGATAAAAATTTGTTGCTGCAAATGAAATTCTAATAATTTTTTTCCTTTTCTTTAGCTCTTGTCTTTACATTAGTCGAATGAACATTTATTTAACGGGATAATTTCCCAATCGCCAAGTGTTCAGTAGTAGAACATTCAATGAAAAAATGGCTAATATCTCAAAATCAAGCGGAGACTAGAATACTCAAAACCTCAAATTTGTTGCCACTTTTATAGCAGACGTGACCTTTGTTCAATTTCAAAAAAAGGCTGAAACAATGAGTTGCCAGGCTTAACATTAGAAACTATTAAAAAGCCCCAACATTTTCCTATCAAAACGTCTGGTGAGTTTTGCGGCCATGTATCTTCGAGATTTAGTTAATAACCTTTAACATCAAGGTTTTGGCGTTGTATTTGATATGTGAATTCTCTTTGCTTACACGATCTATTTGTCTCTCTTTTAGATTTATTTTGTTCATTTCCTGAGTGATTTTTCTCCTGTATTATTGCGAAATCCTTTTGCATTTTAATTGATTTGGTAGCGAATTCTTGATTGATTTGTGGAAAATTAGCAAATAAAGATGCGGAAATGTGAATAATAATTTCATGAAATTGCGGCTAAGAATCTTATGCATCAAGTTCTTAGAATATTCTGTTGAATGTTACTGATTTTACAAATCATGAATTGGAATTTGCTTATGCATTTATGATTTGCCGATTGAGAGGCTAGGAGTTGCTTATGGCTGCATCTGAAGAGAACAGTGCTATTTAACAATAATAGCACTGCCTCTAGTGCCATATACTTTTGTCAATTTGTACCTCACGTTCAGAAAAAAGACCAAGACTGTGAATTGTCGATYTTCAACTTGCTCCCGCTCTGGGAAGTATCGGAAGTCCATATTCAAATGTGTAAGTCTCTAACTTGTCTTCACATCTGCACTCTGTAGCTACACTGCTCTAAGATTTTACTATTRCTGTGAAATTTTCAGATTTCGAACTTTTCTACTTATAGTAACCTGACGGTAGTGTTGCTCTGGGTCATCGTCACACTCTTGGCTATTTACATCAGGCATCTCAACACTGAGGTATTTTCTGGTTTGATTATATTTGGGAATGGAAAATCTGTTTGAAACCAAAGTATGTCTGTCTGTTCCTATAACTGTTTTATTTCTAAATTTTATATTCTGCATGAATTTTGTTTCTGTTACGTAACTTTATTTGAGGATTTTTTAATGACATATTACTCATGRTTAGCAACCTAAATAACTGCTAGATTTTTTTATCTTTTCCGCCTGTTTTTTTCTAACTTATTTCTTTTGATTTAAATGCGCATCATCATTTCACAGGCCCAAACTTTCGAGCCCTTCAGCATACTTGGATTAGAACCCGGGGTTTCAGTTTCAGACAAAAAGAAGGCATATAGGAGACTTTCCATTTTATAACATCCTGATAAAAATCCAGGCCCACGTTGAAGGTGTTAATTGATAGCAAAAATTACTGCTTACATAAAAAACTGAGAGAACACCAGTAGGTTTTTGTTGACGTTGGCTAAAGGCTCACAATTATTTTGTAGATTATATCTCCAAGGCTTATCAGGCACTAACTGATCCAGTGTCACGCGAGAACTGTGACATATACGGACAAAATCCATTTTATTCTTCTCACTCTTTCTGACAGAGTCAATGAAGAAAGTGGACTCACGTTTCCCTTCAAATGGGGATCACTCTCCCGCAGTTTCTTCTCAATATCCATGGAGCATCTCGTGGAATTTTGCTATTAGGAGTTGTAGGAGTTTGTATTCTTTTGCCCCTAACAATAACTGTCATATACTTGTCAAGGTCATCAAAGTATACCGGGAACTATGTTATGCAGCAAACAATGTGTGCTTATTACCATTTAATGAAGCCTTCATTAGCTCCAAGGTATAGAATCATTGTTTTCCTATTAATAAATATTACATGTTAAATTGCACAATATGGTTGTATCTGATAGATCATAGATTGTATTGTAACTATTAACACAGTACCATTTTGTGGAGTGATAATGAATTTTGACTCAACTTTGCTATTTATTTATTTTATGATCTAGCTTGTATATATATATGGAAACTCCAGTTCGTCGAATTGATGAATAAGCTAAGTTTTGAAGCAGCATCCTGCTTTTAGTAAAGGTGATATGTAAATCTGATTACGAGTTTTAGTTCTTCAGTATACTTTCTTTCCTTTTCAAAATACTTTTTATTTACGGTTCTTATTACTTTTTTTCTGCTTGCAAACTGATTTGTTGATGCAAGCACATCTAACCCATGAAACCACAGCATTATCACCTTCTTTGGAGTGTGATTTCAAGAAAATTCTTGCCCTTGCACCTCGTCTTCTTGAAGAACTAGTAAAGGTATTATTATTTGGCCATATTTTCTTGACTGAGATGCAGTTTTTTTTCCAGCCTTGCTCTCTAAATTCTCAAGAATGAATAGTAACTATCTGTGCACATGGTATTTCTTAAAGGACACTATTTATGTTGCTTTCTTTAAAAATTACCAAATTACCATGCACCTCGCTATGCCTAGTCAGTTTTGGTTCTTCTTTTGRGTGGTAAATGTGATTGCAAAGAGTCCCTCAGCCATGGAGATACTTGTCCATTTTATTTTCCTAGTATTTTTATAACGAGTGTGTATGGCTATATAAATTTTCTTACCATGCAGATGGCAATCATACCACGCACTCAACTGGGGCACGGATGGCTAAGACCTGCAATTGTTGAGCTATCCAAGAGTATAATCCAGGTATATTTTGAGTTCCAATGCAGTATATATCTACTACCAAGAAGTCAAGGAATCAACTTGGCTAATGATTGATAGTGATAAGTGTCCTCAAGCTGTCAATATATATATATATATCAGTTCTGTAAATAAGTCACGCCTTAACTCTTTTAAACTCTCTGGTCGAATAACTATCTGTCGCCCCATAGGTTTTCTGGGCGGATGTTGAAAATGAATTTTCCCTGATTTGGTAATGGAAATGATTGAACTGGTTACTGATGTGATGAATATTGTTTCCCATAGTATTTATTATTATTATTATTATTATTATTATTATTATTATTATTTTTGTTACTGGCATCTGGCCTTTTCAAGTATGAGTATCTGAATGTTCTTGAGAAGAACTACAAGATATTTTAGGTTAAAAGAAACTGTGGTTAAGACCTGGGGCACGGATGGCTAAGACCTGCAATTGGGGTGGTTGAGCTATCCAAGAGTATAATCCAGGTATATTTTGAGTTCCAATGCTGTATATATCTACTACAAAGAAGTCAAGGAATCAACTTGGCTAATGATTGATAGTGATAAGTGTCCTCAAGCTGTCAATATATATATATATATATATATATATATATATATTAGTTCTGTAAATAAGTCACGCCTTAACTCTTTTAAACTCTCTGGTCGAATAACTATCTGTCGCCCCATAGGTTTTCTGGGCTGATGTTGAAAATGAATTTTCCCTGATTTGGTAATGGAAATGATTGAACTGGTTACTGACATAGTATTTTATTATTATTATTATTATTATTATTATTATAATTTTTTTTACAGGCATCTGGCCTTTTCAAGTATGAGTATCTTAATGTTCTTGAGAAAGAACTACAAGATATTTTAGCTTAAAAGAAATTGTGGTTATATTGTAATGAAACCTCAAGTCTTGTTGCCAAACTATGGGCGATAATCCCATGCAGTTATAAAGATCTGCTCTTGAGTGCCTTTCTTTGTTGGTCTAGTTCCTTTGTCATAATTTGATTTTCTTCGTCAATCACATTTTTATGTCAATTAGAGAAGCGTAAAAGCAAAGACATATCTTTAGTCCTTCCCACCCTATTATAGATAAGTACTTCGACACTTGTTCTTGAGTACATTAAAAAAAGAAAAGAAAAATCCTCCAGCGATGAAAAATAAAATAAAAATAAAAAGGGAGGGTTATCTGTTAAGTTAATACCAGATTGTCCTCAATCAAAAAAATAATTTGGATTGTGTTTTGAGAGGTTCAATCAAGTTTCCCATCAGAAAGAAACAGGAGACTTATGCCGTTTGTTTCATAATTTTGTCTCGTGAAGAGAAATTGTAAAACTTAAAAAAAAAAAAAAAAAAAAAAAAAAACTAAGGGCAAATTTCTTCTCTGCCATTATTTAAATTTCTAGTACCAATGTTTGCCACCTATTCCTAGGCTTCGTCAATCACATTTTTATGTCAATTAGAGAAGCGTAAAAGCAAAGACATATCTTTAGTCATTCCCACCCTATTATAGATAAGTACTTCGYCACTTGTTCTTGAGTACATTAAAAAAAGAAAAAAAAAATCCTCCTGTGATGAAAAAATAAAATAAAAATAAAAAGGGAGGGTTATCTGTTAAGTTAATACCAGATTGCCGGAGAAAAATTGAAATTCTTGATTGGAAGCCTGTCAAGCTCATCAACATAACCATGTTTGCCACCTCATTGGCTTTGCTTCAGCAAAATTGAATTATGTCTTACTTAAATCTCAATGAAAGTGCTATTGCTTTTCTGAAAATTAGACTGAATTTGCTTCTGTTCTCAATGCAAAAATATTAGGTATCTATATTAGGCATGCGATGAGGGCCTAGCCTAGTTGACAACAGAGTTAGGGTTTCGGATAACATAGCTCTCCATCTGTTGTTGTAGAAGAATGCATTAGTTTTTCACTTCTACTGTAATGCTAGATTATTATTATGTATTAATGGAGATATTGAACACATGATAACATCTTTGAAATCGAGATCGTATTTGGTGTTATATTTTTTTCTTGACTCGAATAATATAATTGTACTTCGGATATTGGTGTGCAATTACTCTTCGGATATTGTCTGATTAATTGGAATCGAGTATTGCATTATGGATATATTTGGATACAATAGGTACATTTAATATCATTGTTGTTACYTTTTGTTTCTTTACCAATCTTTGTTAATTCATCAAGAATGCATTTTCTTGCTCTTGGATCTTCACACATTGCGTTGTGATCCCCAGTAACTTTGTTTATCAGCTCAGTCCTCGAGCGATTCGACATTAGGGTTCACAACAGCAACAAGAAAGTACTTATAATAGATGTCAACACAACAAAGATTTTTGGTGGGGGAAAAGTTGATATTTACATTAATTACAAAACTGACCCTGATATTTAGCTTAATTACAAAAGAGACCCATCTGTCTTTTTAAATTACAAAATACTCCTATCGGCGGCCACTCACCAATATCATCTGTCTCAAGACTCATACTTGAGCGAAGGTTATGGCCCCTTCCTCCAGCTACCCCACTTCAGCGAGTCGGTTGTCAAAAAATTTGCCAAAAAGGTTACTCTTTTCTCTCTCTCTCTCTCTCTCTCTCTCTCTCTCTCTCTCTCTCTCTCTCTCACACACACACATATACATACATGCATACTGAATTTCTGGTCTATTACTGTGTATAGAAAGTGCGGTCATTCCAAGATTTCCGCGAAATGAACCAACTAGAGTGTGCCGAGCTGTTGACTCAGGCTGCCGGATTCTCCTCAGACGAATCCCAAGACGTGGAGATGGTCCTCGAGATGATGCCCTCCATCACCATCGATATGACGTGTGAGACCGAAGGCGAGGAGGGAATACAGGAGGGCGATATCGTCACAATGCAAGCTTGGATCACCCTCCACCGCTCAGACGGGTCGGTCCAGGCCCTCCCCCACGCCCCCTACTTCCCCTTCGAGAAGGAAGAGAATTTCTGGCTGCTACTCGCCGACTCCTCGTCGAACGACTTCTGGATATCCCAAAAGGTCAACTTCATGGATCAGGCCACGACGATACTCGCCGCTTTGAAAGCGATCCAAGGGCTGAATGGTCCGGAGCCACGACAAAGGCGGGTCAACGCGGCATTCAAAGAGGCGGTCGATAGGGTGAAGAGTGGGTCCCAGCTGGTGATGGGCAAGTTTCAGGCACCGTTAACTTGACGTCTTAGTGCTTGTGCGACTCGTGGATTGGTTGCGATGCGAAGTCTAGTATTAGGTTGAAGGTTATGAAACGGAGCGGGCCGGGATGAGGGGTGTTGGTTCAGCGGATGAGGTGGCGACATTGGAGGATGGGGTTGAGGAGAAGGACGAGGAGGGAGAGGGGGATTATGACGATGATTATGAGAGCGAGTATAGCGAGGACGACGAGGATGTGAAGGTTTAAGGACGGGAAAGGGGCAGTGGTGGTGGCTAATGGGTCTGCCAATGTTGTCGGGGATGGGTTGAGTTAGGAGAGAGAGGTTGAAAATTAGACCTTTTTTTTTCCTTTATGATACATGTAACTTTTTTTGTTTAGATTTTGAGATTTGAAAGAAGGCACTAGATCATAAGAGTGTTTTTTCCGTTTCTTAATATTGCGAATTTAATTTTCATCATATTCTCGAAAGGGTTACCGGTCGACATTCTAATTATTTCCCCCCTCAAAAATTAAAATGCAACAATAGACTATGCGCTTTAATTGTGTTTGTGGTTTGGTGAAAGATTTTCTGGTTTTGATACTGGTGTTGTGGCTCTTTGAACTGAGTTGAAAACTATAGGCTATCAACTTGGTTGGGCTTGGCTTTAACCCAATCCTGTTGAGTTTATTGTTTGTTTAAAGCTCATTTTCAAGTGATTTCAGATTTGCAGAATTTATTGGTGGCCCCTCTAATGAGAATCTTAATTCATTAAAAAATGGCCAAAATTCAAGCTAGATTAGAAAATAATCAAAACCTGAAAATTGTTGCCACTTATTTAGCAGGAGCTTCAAGGCTACTACTGCAAGAGAAAATGAATATATAATCAGCTAAGGCGACAATTCAGCAGACCGTTGTTCAATTTCAAAAAAGCTGAAACAATGAGTTACCAGCTTAACATTAGAAACTATTAAAAAGCCTCAACAATCCCTATGAAAAAGCAGGTGGCTTTCCTTAAATTAAACTTGTGACTGAAAATCCGAAACTACTTCGGCAATTGATCAGTGTCGAGCCACCAGTTTCTTTGACGAGAGCACGGTTGCGGCCACTGGGTTATTCACTAGGCCGCCACCAAGATCTATTACTATAAATTTGTGTGTGTGTGTGTAGGATTTATAAAATTTCCAGTGTATGTGTGTAATCTATAGTTATGTTAGTGTGTGAAATATGTGTAGTGTGAAATGTGTGTAGTATGTATATTGTGTGTAACTGTTATGTATAATAGACTGAATTTCAAACGACGAGGGTTTAAGATGAATTTCAAATCCACCAGCAATGAACGAAAAATTAAGAATAAAGCGTACGTATTTGAAGTCCATGGATTTGAGATTTTAGCCAAACCTGCTGAGTGGATTTAACTACGAATTTCAAATCCCTTAATCCAGACGCAACCTAAGTCTTTTCGATCATTTCAATTTGAAATATTGTACTACAATGATGTTGAGATGACGTAAAATTTGTACAGATTTCGTTAAGGCAGTACCCGACGATCACAAGAACTTTCTAGCTGATTTGGTTTGGGTACATGAGGAGGTACGTTTACTAGTCTTTTTTCCTCGCCATGTGCTCTATTCATTGATGAATTTATGAAAATCTCGATATTTGCTGTTTGTGAGGACTTAATACGATACTTTGTTGTGTTCTATGAGGAAAATAAAAAATTTGACCCTTTTTGAATTTTTTTAGGATAATGTATGCATAGAAACCAAAGAAGGATTGCAAAACTGTAAACTGATTGTCGTGCATGCTGGTATGGAGAAAGGTAAAGGGGTCGAGGAGCAGTTAAATTATCTGAGAGCGAAAGATACGAGGATCCCTAAGGTTGAAGCTCTTAGTGGCAGAAAAAACGTCTGGAATATACCCTAGGTGATTGCTTTACTCGAAACAGTCACCTGATGATTGGCAAGATTGTTAATTATTACAAAAATACCCCCGCAGTTTGATTCAATGTTAAAATTAAGGGGCTAATCGTAATATTTTTATGAATGTGAGGGGGGGGGGGGGGGGGGTCTTGAATTACTTTTTGCTTTTAAGGTGAAATTTAAGATGAAATAAAGTCTCAGTAGTGATTTTGTAATTTTGGAAGTTAATTAATTCAACCTAGTGGGTACTTATTGTAATTAACCCTAATATTTTTATTTTTATTTTGTGGGGATTTTGATTTTGATTTTTTATATTTTTTTTGGTTTTGTAGGAATTGACTAAAACTCCGACTATTGTGATAAGTGGTCACCATGGAAAGGTCCAAATTGAAGAGTACAGATTGATAATAGATCTTGGTGGCGGCCTAGTGAATAACCCAGTGGCCGCAA
>BMAC01000496.1:4677-50218 GCA_014905375.1 Phtheirospermum japonicum
TTTATAAATCCCGTGTAATACACGGGTGTTAAATTAGTATATATATATATATATATATATATATCACCCCATATATATTAATGCAAAATCCTCCTAACCTATGTGTCTGCTTCGTATGCTTCGTTTAACAAATAAAAGATTATGGTGCTTCGTTTACTTATGTGTCATCCGAGCCTAATATTTACCTAATTTAATACTTTTCTTTTTATTGTATCTTACCTAATTTAATTCTTTTAATTATATTTTTCCTTATTCAATACTTTTCTTTGATTCTTCTAATATAAAAATAGAAATAATCATATATAATTAGTAGATAAGATCTAAATTAGTTATTTTAATTAAAAGAAAAACGACATATGAAATAATTTTAATTAAAAATTTTTTATTATGAAAATAATTAAATAAGTTTTATTGATAATATAATTTAAAATAATTTTATTTTTGAAGTTTTTAATATTCTATATAGGTAAAATATAAGTTATATACAATAATCTAAGTATTTAACTAAATATTAGTAATGTATCCAATATAAATATAAAAATATTAATATACTAATAATTTATAAACATTGATTAGACACGACACGGGTTGATAGTGTGATATCTTTGGAATATCTCAAAGTATGTAACTAAATTATTAACGAATTTATTATAAACATTAATATATAAAATAATTTAATAATAATAATAATTAATAAAATAGATATTAGACACGGGTTTAGAATGTGACGCCTTTTGAAATTTTGTAAGTATATAACTAAGATTTAATGAATTTAATTCAAACATCAAATAAAAAATTATTTAATATTTATAATAATTAATAAATAGATTAGACATGTACAAGGTACGGTTGGGAATAATTATTTTATTTTTTTATTTTAGATTTAAAATTCAGTAATCATCACAAATATTTTATATATTTATCTTTTGATAAGTTCCGTGTAATACACGGGTGTTAAACAAGTATATATTAATGCAAAATCATCTTAATCAATGTGTTTGTTTCGTATGTTTTGCTTGGATAATAAAAAATCTTGGTGCTTCGTTTGCTTATGTGTCACCCGAGCTAATATATACCTAATTTAATATTTTTCTTTTACTATATCTTGCCTAATTTATTTTTTTTTAATTCTAATTTAATAGTTTTCTTTTATTATATTTTGTCTAACTCAATAATCTTCTTTTATACTCCTAATATAAAAATATAAATAAGTCATATGTAATTAGTAGAAAAAAAGTCTAGATTAATTATTTTAATTAAAAGATAAATTACATATTAAATAATTTTAATTACAAAAACTTATATATGAAATTAATTAATAAATTATATTTATAATAAAAGTTGAAATAATTTAATTTTGAAATTTTAAATATTCTGTATAGGTAAATTATGATATATTTGCAGTAATTGGAGTATGTAGCTAAATATTAGTAATGAACTCAATCTAAATATAAGAAAATAAAATTATATAATAATTAATTAATATTTATTAGACAATGACACATCGTGAGAGGCTTGAGAGTATGCACATTTTGAATTTTTCAAAGTATGTAACTATAATTACTAATAAAATTAATTTAAACATAATAATATAAAATGAGTTAATAATAATTAATTAATATAGATTAGAGACGGGTTAAAAATGTGTTATCTTTTGAATTTTTATAAGTATGCAAATATATTATTAATGAATTTAATTTGAACATTAAAATATAATATTAATCAATAATTATAATAATTAATAAGGTGAACACGGCACGGGTTGAGATACACATCCTTTCAATTTTTTATTTTAAATTTAAAACTTTATAATTTTTACACATATTTTTTTATATTTAGTTTTTTATAAATCCCGTGTAATATACGGGTGTTAAACTAGTGTGTAAATATATATATATATATATATATATATATATATATATATATATATATATATATATATATATATATATATATATATATTTGAAAATTCTCATACACAATTAAACTTTGGTGTTAAAAACTTATTTATCAAAAAGATAATAAGATTATCTTTGGATAACTTGTAACATGCACTCATATTCATACCCGATTTCATATAAATCACTTTATTCTTGTAATAATTCACACGTGTCATATATATTTATGATATATTTATAGCATAAATATCAAATCTGATAAATATAAATTTATAATTCCATTGTAATCTTACATATTGTATAAGTATTATTATATTATTACTAGTTCGGATACCCGCGTTTACTAACAAAAGAAAAAAAATAAATATTAAATTATATTCAATAATACAATTTATTGAAACGTTCACTTCAGATTATGGAAAATTTCTTTGTAAACAACATTTGCAATCTTATTAACAATATTACTATCGTTGTCACAACATATAATTTTTAATCCTTTATATGATATCGATAATCAGTTGAGAACAATAAATTAACCAATTATGAATTTCAAAATTTCAATAATTATTTTAAAAAAAGCTATAAATTAAAATTTCATAAACATTGACAAAAGAAGAAATTAGTATTAGTATTATTTTATATAATTGTAGATGAAATATGAGATCTATATTGGAAATAAAATCATGTCATAATGTAAACTATCGGGCACAAAATTATCTTCTTGAAAGTGGGAATGATATAGCTCATATTTTTTTTCATTTTGAAAATATTATCGAGTGATCCGCTCAATATTTTACAGACAACAGAGGGTGGCGTAAACAGTTAAATTATATGCTTTGTTGTTTTTGGGTGGCGTCTGTAAATGTTCTTGCGTGAGAAGATGGATATCGTACTGGAGGAAAATTTTCATTTTTGTCCACTATGTTGGCCATATTCCATAAAAGGTACATGATGTTGGTCATCATCGTCAAACAACGTCTGCTGAGTTGGCCAATTAATAAAAAAGGTAAAAGAAAAAGCCCGATCGCGCTTTTTTGCTGACATGGTGTGATTCAATACTTTCTTATCATTTTTTTTTAATTTTAAATATTAAATTGAAAATAAAAAATTGGGAAATTTTTTATTTTGGTCCATTATATTAGTCACATTTCAGTAAAGGTACGTTAAATTGACCATCATCAAATCATATCTGCTAATTAACCAATTTATCAAAAAAAGATCCAAAAAGGCTTTGATCGGATTTCTTTTCTGATGTGGCATGATTCTATATTATTTTATCATTTTTATTTTATTTAAATATTAAATTGCTGACAAAAACTTATTTTACCTTCATTTTCTNAAAAAAAAAAGCCCGATCGCGCTTTTTTGCTGACATGGTGTGATTCAATACTTTCTTATCATTTTTCTTTAATTTTAAATATTAAATTGAAAATAAAAAATTGGGAATTTTTTTATTTTGGTCATTATATTAGTCACATTTCAGTAAAGGTACGTTAAACTGACCATCATCAAATCATATCTGCTAACTAACCAATTTATCAAAAAAATGTCCAAAAAAGCTTTGATCGGATTTCTTTTCTGACGTGGCATGATTCTATATTATTTTATTTAAATATTTAATTGATGATAAAAACTTGTTTTACCTTCATTTTCTTTTCTTTTAATCAGATTAATAAAATATTAATTAATAAGAAATAAAAAATCAGTGATAAATATATAAACATAAAATAAATCTTCAAAAGTTATAAAATTAATTTTATAATTCATATGATTTGTATATTATTAAAATCTTAATTAATACAAAGTTAACAAACTCGGAGATAAATATAAGAATATAAAATGAATCTTAAAAAAATTATAAAAAATATATAAAAATATATATGAAAAAGTCTTTTATAAATGAATTTTGAAATTTCTATATTTATTATATATTTTTTAATAAATTGGGAGAAATTACTACATCATATACCAATGCACCACGATAAGTAAGGACCATTTGATCACCGATTTCAATATTGTTATGTTGGATAAAAAGATCCAACCTGACGTTGAATTCGACGTTCTTATTAATCTTGCTAATTTCAACTGACCATGAATGACCATGCCAAATTCTTAGATCGAAGTCCACAGGGAGTGCATCTTCGAAAAATTTGGAGAAATTATCTGGAATATGTTGTTAGAGAAGATCAAATTTTAGTCTATAAGATATCTTTAATTATATAAATTCAAATGAGAAAAAATAGGAACATTAGTACAACAATGAATATATAGGAGAGCAATATATTTAATACATCACTTGGAAATGAAAAAAAATTAATTAACATGTTAACGTTAAAAATACTAACCAATTTATTGATCGTTGAATATTTGTGGATAAATACTTTATTATGTGGGCAAGATAACTTCCGATCGTATATTTCATGATGACATAGAAATAATATGAAAAGAAAATATTATAAATAATGGGAGAGTATCATATATAAATGAATTTTGTAAATGATTTTTTGGAGTTAAAAATTTTAATGTAACGAAGTAATTTAAAGGGTTAAAAAAAAATTATGTGTAATATACGGGTGTTAAACTAGTATATATATATATATATATATAGATTTGAAAATTTTCATACACAATTAAATATTTTGGTGTTAAAAACTTATTTATCAAAAAGATAATAAGATTATCTTTGGATAACTTGTAATATGCACTCATATTCATACCGATTTCATATAAATCACTTTATTCTTGTAATAATTCACACGTGTCATATATATTTATGATATATTTATCGCATAAATATCAAATCTGATAATATAAATTTATAATTCCATTGTAATCTTACATATTGTATAAGTATTATTATATTATTATTTTCTTTGATGTATAGGTCCATGATATATCGATGCTAATAACGTCCCTGTGGTTTTCTCTTTTAGTCTTCTTCTAAATTATCCTATAAAATACGAGGAATGGAAATTACTATATAAGGAGGGCTCTTATGTAATTTACTCAGGAAATTTATTTTACTCACTTTCCTTCCTATTCCTTTCTCCCTCCTCTCAAAACCCCCCAAATATTGACTCGCTGCCTCTCGCACCCACGCTCACTTTCTCTCCACATCTCAGAAGCAAGATTAGGGTTTCGTCTCAAATCTGATAATCGCCGATGGCCGAAGTTCTAAACGCCGCCGAAGAAAACCTCGACCGCCGCCGAGAAAGAACCACTAGCATCGAAAAGCCCTCCGACGCCCCCCCTTCCGAAGCTGGCCCCGACGCTGCTTCACCGCCACCTCCCCCGCCTCCGCCGCCGCGACGAGGTATCCGAGACCGCGAACGTGATTCCCGAGACCGGCGTGATGACCGGGACTTTGACCGTCCGCCGCGGCGTGATTACTATGACCGCAATCGATCTCCACCTCCGCCTCCGCCACGTGAAAGGGATTATCATAAGCGGGGCAGGCTGAGCCCTAGTCCTCCTCCTCCGCCATATAGAGACCGACGTGGTGGAGGTATGCATTCTCCACCTCCAAGGAGATCACCGCCGTTTCCTCCTTATAAGAGGAGGAGGGATGATGTTTATGATGGAAGGAGAGGAAGTCCCAGAGGAGGATATGGCCATGGGGATCGAAGGTGAGCACAACTGCTATTATTTGTGCAAAGAGTGGTTTATTTCTCTTAATTCCTCACTAATTGATTATTTGATCAAATGTATGAATTTAAGGTGTTTGTTACTTGATATTAGATAAATGGTTTGTGATGAAGTTGCCTGTCTAGGTTTCAGAATTATTGCAAGACTGTTGTGTGCCTGATAATGTATTTGCACATTCTGTGTTTATTGGTATACCTCTATATCCGTGCTATGATTATCTTGGTTGTACAAATACGCAGACAGAACTTTTATAAATGGATTTTTTTGGTGCATGCATATTTTAACTTTGAAACTTTTGTTTAAAGTGAACATGGGCCTTCAAATGTGACACTTTTATTAACATTTGAATACCTGTACTACCAACACTAACAGACATTCATTTTTGAAACGTCAATCACATTGACATTTCAAACATAATCTTGCTCGTGATGTATACACACATACCCTTCTTTTCATTTGTTTTTTCTAATCCCCATAAATGGTCATGCATCCACTTTTCGCTAATCCCCATAACATTAGTGTTTTTTTCCTTTTTCTTTTTCTTCAGATTTGGATATGACCATCCTGGTGGATATGATCGTGACAATGGGGGTAGATCTGGTTATCATGATGATAGGCCTCATGGTCGATATATGGGCCGTGGTGGCTACCAAGGTGG
Source organism: Phtheirospermum japonicum (assembly GCA_014905375.1). Classification (NCBI taxonomy): domain Eukaryota; kingdom Viridiplantae; phylum Streptophyta; class Magnoliopsida; order Lamiales; family Orobanchaceae; genus Phtheirospermum; species Phtheirospermum japonicum. Next base: position 10,879 of record BMAC01000496.1, read on the forward strand.
TCCATCTGGTAATCTTGCAGACCTTGATTTTATGTCATATTCTGAATATTTGGTCGTGTATTCTTTCCAGAGCTACTCTATACTTTATTAATTATTTTCGCAAGTCGCCATTTCATTTTTGATTGGACAGAATACGCAATGCCATTTTAGTTTACTTGTCTACTCCTGTCATATGTATGTTCTGTCTATTAGCTATTTTTCACAACTGGCAGCTGTTTCTGTAGGTCAAATTGTCTTACTAGATGGCCTCTTCTTCTATTTCTGTAGCAGTAGTTGATTATACTTTTCATATAAAAAACCACACATCTAGAATAAAAAGTCAAATACTATTCAAAACGACTATTTATGAAATATGGTCATACTTTTCATATAAAGAATCATACTTCTAGAATAAAAAGTCATACTTTTCAGAACAACTATTTACATTGTTTTGAGAAGTACGACGTTATACTACAGCAAGTTTTGCGTTTCTGTAATGGTCTCCGGGAACAAAATCTTGGAACTAGTTTTCGCATTCAAAATCAAAAGTAAACTTTTATCCTTTTGTTTTCCATTTTGTAACTGTTTTGCTAGTTTTGATGTAGCATTTTGATTGTAGTTTGTTATTCTAAATTGACTATAGAACGGAGCTTCCATGACTGTTCTGTGCATCCCATTCTGTTGACCAGCTCCTTTAGTTATTGCATCCGTGTTTCGAACTTTTTTAAGTGAAGAGTATGTTTTTAACTTACACCACCCATAGATTGCTTAGTTTTTTTTTTTGTTACTATGAAGTAGCCTTAGCCTTTATTCTATCGTATTGTCTTTCCTTGTCTTATGTTTCTATTTCAATTTTCTCTATGCAGATTGGGATTCTGGTCGTGGTGGTTTTGCTGATGCTTTCAATGCTGGTGGAATCCAAAGGTATGTATCGTTCTATGTTATAACTCTGAGTATTGATTAGATTACACTTTCACATTGAGCTACGCTTGATATGTTTGAGCTAGCTACTTGACTTCTCGTAAGATGCCTTTCTTCAGTTTCTATGCTTCACCCCAGATGTATGTAATCCTTGCCCTACCCCTTCTCGACAAGTTATTTGGTTGATGTGCTTTTCATTCTTGAACTTTTAAACAATGCTTAGTGTGATGGATGTCGAACTTATTCATGAGAATTGTAGAAAGGAATCCGTTGGATGTTCGACTTTGCTCTGTTTCATGTTCCTTATTGCTTTGGCATCACTTGGTCCTGTGTTTCTTGAGTCATGCTGCCTGCATCGTATATTTTTTTCGTATGCTGATTTTTCTATGTGAAGTTGAATATTTGTTACTGCAATGTTTTTTTTTTGTTTTAAAAATTATTGCAATGTTGCATCTTAAGTGAGTTGTTGATGTAGTTTGCTGACTTTTTGTAGGGAAGGGATGATGTCTTATAAGCAGTTTATTCAGGAGCTTGAAGATGATATCTTGCCAGCTGAAGCAGAGCGAAGGTTAGAGCTGGAATGCTTTAGAGATTATCTGTTTAACCTTGCTTTGTTGGCTTCTTTCTGCGTATCATTTTTGTCTTTTTCTTCATTATTTCCGACCTTGGGCGTTGGGTTAGTTTCGATTTCTATTAAAATGCTAATTTTACTAACTGGCTAAGCGTGATAGGTACCAAGAGTACAGGACAGAGTACATATCGACCCAGAAAAAAACTTACTTTAATGCACACAAGGATGAAGAATGGTACACATTTCTGTTCTTCCCTTTTTTTTTCCAGTTTGTATTTTGCTCAGTTTTTCTTCTCACATACTTTTCCTTGTATGAACTTGTTATTTGTTCAGGTTAAAAGACAAGTATCATCCAGCTAACTTACTCTCCGTTATAGAACGGTAAGCATGTCATGGTCATTAGGTGGAAGTTTGCATGAGCTATGTCGCACGTCCACTATAATGAAATCCCTATAAATGCCCTCTCTTAATACCTTTTTCTTGCAGGAGGAATGAACTTGCAAGGAAGTTGGCCAAAGATTTTCAGCTTGATTTGCAGAGTGGGACTTTGGATTTGTAAGTGCTGTTCAAACATACTTGGGTCTTCCATACTTGCACATTCTAATTATTTTTAGATTGTTATAATAACTTGACCTTGTTCTGTATGTAAAATAGAGGCCCTAGTTTTAGTCCTTCCTCGTCAAATAAAGTGGAACAGCCCAGCGAGCCTAATTCCGGTGATGAAGCAGATGTGGCTGGCAAAAGAAGGCGGCCTGGTCGTGCTGGCCCCAAAGACTCTGACGTTTTGTCAGCCCCGAAGGCTCACCCATTATGTTCTGAGCCTAGACGAGTTCTGGTCGACATTGAACAAGCACAGTCCCTTGTACGGAAACTCGACGCAGAGAAGGGAATCGAGGATAATGTCTTATCTAGAGGCGAGAATGATAGAATGAGCAGAGATAAGTCTCATGGAAGTTCTAGTGGCCCAGTAATTATCATTCGGGGTTTAAATACAATTAAAGGTCTCGAGGGTATTGAGCTTCTAGATACCCTTCTCACTTATCTCTGGCGTATTCACGGAGTTGATTATTACGGGTTGGTTGAATCGAATGAAGCCAAAGGTCTTCGGCATGTCAGAGTGGAAGGCAAGAACTCCGACAATATTGGTAATGGGAATGAGTGGGAAAAGAAATTAGATTCAAGGTGGCAAGATAGGCTGAAGGGTTCGGATCCTCTGGAGAATATGACTGGAAAGGAGAAGGTAGATGCTGCTGCTGCTGAAGCTTTGGAACCATTCGTACGCAAAATTAGAGATGAAAAATACGGTTGGAAGTATGGATGTGGAGCGAAAGGCTGTACGAAGCTATTCCATGCTTCTGAGTTTGTTCACAAACATTTAAAGTTGAAACACCCGGAGCTTGTGACCGACGTAACTACAAAAGTGCGCGAGGAGTTGTATATTCAGAACTACATGAAGTAAGTATATGTGGTTTTGTTTAAAATGTTTTATGATGCCCCTTGGCTTGTAAGATCTGTAATTGTTTATATATTATTGCAGTGATGAGAATGCACCTGGAGGGACACCTGTCATGCAGCCGTCTTTGGTATGTCCGACTTTGACTTTTATAACAAACTTTATAATTTGGTATCTGATTATGAATTTTAAGAGCACATGTGTTTTCCATCTGCAGAAGGATAAGCCACAAAGGCGTAGGCCTGGCATGGATAATAGAATCAAAGACGATAGAGGGAATCGTAGAGAACGTGATAATCGTGCCAATGGAAACGAACGCTTTGATAGGTCTGAGAATCCTCAGCCTGGTGATTTCGCCAATAATGATGGGAACAATCCGGATGAAGCGATGTTTGATTCTTTCGGTGGGCAAGGTATTCCTGTTGCCACCTTCGCTTCAGATATACCTCCTCCGGTGTTGATGCCTGTTCCTGGTGCTGGGTAAGTCTTAATGTAGCTAACCGATATTTAGTTAGCATATTAAATATTCCAAAGGACCTGTAAATATATGGAATATAATCAATTTCTGCGAGAGTTACAATTTCAATTTTACCTAATTGACATCAAGATTTATTTTATCAAGGTTATTTAGGATTTTACCTAATTGACATCAAGATTTAGTTTATCAATGTTATTTAGGTCCACACTAGAAAATAAAAAAATAAAAAAATCTCGAGTCGTTCATGTTTTTCTTAAGATGTTTATTATATGCATATATATGACTGATTGAATATGTGTGGTCATTGATTACAGTCCACTTGGGCCCTTCGTTCCGGCCCCTCCTGAAGTGGCCATGCAAATGTTGCGAGACCAAGGAGGCCCGTCCCCATTTGATGGAGGCAGAAACGGTAGGTCAGGGCCTCAGTTAAGTGGACCTTCCCCAATAATTGCGATGCCCCCAGCAATGCGACAGGATCCTCGACGCTTGCGAAGGTCAGTAGTTCTTAATTTTATCTTGCCGAACATTGTACCACAGCTGAAGAATTGATTAGCGTCATTTTAATTTGTGACACAAAAAACATACTGAATGCAAGATCTAGAAGAGCCTTGTAGCTCTTTCATATCAGTTTATACTCGTTTTTGTATTGTATTGAAAAAGTGGGAAAAGATCGCAAAAAGAGAATTAATTTCGCGTATAGCTCTAATGCATATTTCCTTGGTTCAATTTAATTGTGAACCCAATAATGCTTCTTGCATGAAACAAGTGAGCGAGGAACATATAGATTTTACCTGAGATTTTTGACCATTTATTTATGTGTAATGAATCTCAACTATTTGCTAAAGTGGACACCTTTTCTTTAGAAACTTGTTATCTGAAATAAAACCGGTTCCAATATATAATTTTCATAGTTAACTCAAAATTTGGGACTCGATCAAATAAATCTACCAGTGGAATAATTCTGTGTTACCCGCGGCGTTGATCTCACATGGATTTCTCAATTTTATTTGCAGCTATAATGACCTGGATGCTCCAGATGATGAAGTCACAGTTATAGATTACAGGAGTTTATAGGTTTCGTATGAGATTTAGAAGCAAATCTCTCTTCTCTTGTTTTTCGAGAGACCCCTCGTATAAAAGCGGATAAAGTTCACTCAGATAAGTGGCCTGTAAAGGTACAATGTCCCGTCCCATCTGCTCAGAGTTGAGTTCCTTTTTTTATTGATTTTCGTAATGCAACCAGATAGAAATGTCAAGAACTTGGGGAAAATTTTGTGGTGGCGGCGAAATTTTCCAGATGCCTCCTTCATCGGCCATATGATTAATTATCAGCGAAGCACACGAGGGGTGGAGGATTATTACGAACCAGTATATGAATTTCTCGTTGGCGACTCTCTGGACGATATTGTTCCCGTGTGCTTATTATTAATTATTACAATCCAGTGAATTTTCCGTTGGCGAATATCTCTGGACGATATGTTTGTGCTGTAATTTGTTTTTTTTTCTTGAATAATGATGTCATGAATGACTTTAGACCCTTTGGTTTGCTTCTTCTAATTTTCGTTTTTTTAAAATATAAAATTGCTCATGCTAACGGTGGAACAATAATATTCGTAAGGAGGTGTATCTAATCGAGTTTAGAAAATTAAATAAAAACAAATTTATTAAATTTAAAGAGTTTTTATCACTTTCTTTACTATCATACCAATGAAAATAATGTCCAGAAGTAGTATGAAAGGGGTCCAAAAACGTGCCAGGATTACATAATTAAGCAGTATGATGAATTGAAAGTCTCGTGTCAAATGCATGTGGAAGCTTTATAGTTTCTATTGAACATTGCAGTGACAACTTGAATTAAATAATCTGATCTATTTTAACCATTTAAATTCATTTAATTACTTGAAATTCGAGGTGATCAAGGGAAGGGATATTTCCCCAAAGTTTTATTTTATTAGGTTAAAAAAAAAAAAGGAAGAAAAAGAAAAAGACCTTGTGTAAAGATTTATTTGTCTTTAAAGAAAAGATTACAAAATCGCAAAATGAAATTAGAACCGTGTTAATTGATGGGCTTGTGTAAGCCGAAGTTTGTGCTTTCATGGTGACGTCTGCATGTGTAAGCTGTCTTGTGGGCTGGAGCAGTTTGGTGGATCTTTGATGGGCCTGTGCCGGTCCGAGACTGTTGAATGGGTTTTACAATACCCTATGATTAGGGAGCCAAATTAGATTTTGGGGTTAAAGTGCAAATTACAATAAGTTTTGATCCAAAATAAAAATATTTTAATAAAATTATTTATTTATAAAAAGTCATATTGATAGATTGGTGGACTAAAATATTCGATAAAAGTTTTAATATTCAAAGGAAAAAATAGATAGTTACACACTATTATAATTAATTAAATATAAAATGTATTTTTTAATATTAGACATGTGTCACTTACCTAAAGGCACATGTGGACATACATTTACGAGCAATGTTTTTAAAATCAGCCCGGACAACGAATCTGACAGATAACTGGCGTTCGACTGATTGAACCATTTTCAAAAAATTGATTGACCTGTACGTATAAATTGTGCTTAAAGTTTCACCCTTCACAATATTTCATTGTTCCCCACGCGTGCGCAGGAAAAAATGAATTATTGTGAAGAATTTTGTGCAACTTTAAGCACAACTTTCTATGTACTTCATTCGTATAATTACAAAAATGAATGTGAAATTGTGTTCTACTCGCTCAGAACATAAAAGATTGTATATTTAGAGTCGGAGTTGGGGAAAATTGGTTTGCAGGGTTTTTTGATTCCACATTTTTAAAAAAGCGGTATAAAGCTATGTATTCCACCTGGAGGAACTCGGCTCATGAATAACCATATCGATGTGAGTTGGGCTCCTGTTGGCGTACTTATATCGTATGATCTTTCCGAACTTTCTCCTAACTATCTCTATCCATCATCATTCCAAAAAAGTGATTTATTGGATTTAAAAATAATAATGAATGTATGGGCCGGTATAAATACGAACACCTTATTATCAAAGAGTAATCATGATAAGTATAGAGGCTTTATACGTGTGTGGAATGTGTGTGTGCAAACACTATCCAATTAAGGTGTCGGACGATTGACTTTTGTGCAAATCAAAATATATATATATATTTTTTCTTTTTTCTTTTTTTTTTTTTTTAACTTGGACCAGTTTTCATACGGTCTGGTTCATGATTTTTGGCCGTAGATCTCGCAAGTTCCATTTGAAAAATAATGAAAAAAATTATTATTTTCTTATACCTTTTATCCAAATGGTATTTGGATAGTAAAATTTTGTAACTCCTATAAAAAGGAGAGGTAGTGGTATGGTGTAACACCCAGTTCAATGAGTATTGAATTGTATAACCACTCCACTATCACTTAAGTTATTGTTAGCATATAAAAAGAGGCTAACAATACAACAATTAGAATAACAATAATTTTTATGATAATACAAATTAAGAAATCATTTGGCAATGGTGGATCAATACCTGTGTATGAAGTTTAGTTTTTCGTGGTTTTGGAAATTAAAGGTTCTATTGGCTTGGTGTTATCATAAATCAATTCAATTGTAAGTTTGAAGGTGTTTCAAGCTTTGAAAAGTAAAGAAAAATGAAAATAAAATAATTAAACTAACTAAACTATCATAGGAAATGAAATTGCAAGTTGGTCGGATGTCTCGAAATGAAAATGCAAAACAATAATGAAAATACGCAAGAACAAGCAATGTTTCACCAAGTACAAGCATGAAAGCTCAAGGTACAACCATACTTGCATGAACATAAAATCTTAAATAATGCAAATTGACAAAAATCAAAAGTATGAATAGAAAGAGCAAGAAAAGTTGACATCAAAGTTTAAAACTTTTCGAAAAATAACTAGAAACGAAGAGTAGATCTAGGATTAGGCATGAAACATAGCATGAAAATAAAAATCAAAATAAAGCATATGAAATACTCAAAATAAAAACGATCAAGAACTCGATCTATGATCTAGATGTGTCACTCATCTAGATTCCATAGCGATTCACAAGATCCAACAAGAAATCAAAGAGTTAAGGCAAAAAGTATAAAATTGAAGAACATGCATGAAATTGAAGAACAAAGTATAAAAATAAAAGAAAGCTACCTTGAATTAAAGGGAAAGGGAAAGGAGTAACAAGGTTGAATTAAATTGCAACAAAGTAAAACCCAAGGGAGTACTTGAATTCTTTTTAGGCTTACAAACCCAAGACAAAGCTTGCAAATTAAATCTAAAACCTAAAAGAGAGAAAGTAGATCTAAAAATTATAGAGAGTGATTTAATCCCCAAACCCATGCAAGGGTGGAGAGAGAGCTGATCCTTTGTTAGTGAAAGATGTGGGCTTGTATAGTTGTTTGTAGGAACAAAATCGTCAAAATGCGCAAACCCTCCGCGGAGCAGTCGATCGACTGCCATGCTGATTCGAAGTTGGCTACTGCCGAGCAGTCGATTTGGGAGCTTTCAGTCAATCCGTGATCAGTCGATCGACCACCGGTCGATTGGGCAGTCAATTGGGAGCTTTTCAGTCGATTTAGGCTACCTTCGGCTCGGTTTTCTCGTTTCGGCACGAATTTTGGGCCTTAATGCCTTGGCTCGAACCTAGGCGTAATCCGACACGTCTTTGAGCAAATCCAATTCCTTGAGCCACATACAAAACAAGAATTTTTGTCGTAAAAACCCCAAGAATTGCACAAACATTACCAACATCGGATAAATAAAGCTAAAAATATTAAAATAAGAAAAAAACCTAATGAAACACGACTCAAAACTACTAACAAGAACTCTAAACTCTAATCAAAAACACAGAAAAAGTACCACAATTATATGCAAAATAACCACCCAACACTTATCGGTTTGTTTGTCCTCGAATAACGAAAAGAATCGAGAATGTACTTGCAATGAATATTATGTAAGAAGAGAAACCCTTGTGCTTATCCTATATAATATGATGGGAGTATCAACATAAACTCGTTATCGTCAAGCATTGCACGTATTACTCTTTCTCAATTGAAAACCAAATCGATGACTTCCTCACAAATGGAATTTTGAGGGTGTTTGCTCAATCCGCTCAAGTGTTTTGTTATATGGGACGTGTATACGCTCGAATCGGGAAATGCATGCACTCGTCAAGATTTCACAAATCGAAGACTCAAAATCACCCATTGTACATGGCCAAACAAGGATCGAAAGAGGTCTTTATTTCGGGTTGTAATGTTGGCTCTTTGGTAAGGTATGGAATATTTGGATATAGTGGCTAACACACGATCAAACGTGATCAATAACACACAAAATCCTAACGTCTAAAACCCGAAGCTTATGGTCGCTTCACCCTTCCCCAAATTACCAAACTTTCCATTCGAAACCCTTTCGTTCTTACACACTTTCCCGACTTTTATTTCACAACACTTAGAAGCCTTTTGAATTTGCTTCTTTTTACTAAACTTAACCTTTTTGAATATTAGGCTTTTCGCTTGAACGCACGCTTTATCATTTTTTGTGATTTGTGTTGGAATTTTATTCCTTTTTTTTGTGTGTATAAGCAACTCAAAAACCTGAAACCCATAATCGATTTTCCTCACATTTCTCGTCAACTAATCATACACTCTCACCTCATAATTTATGAAGATATAAGAGCTAAAATTGAGCTCGGCTAACAAGAAACAGGACATAGGCTCAAGGGAGCTCATTTGGGATTTTTAAGTAGCTTATATATTTGGATATGGCCGGAATACGGGTGATATATGTGCCTCGAGGTCATTTCCAAATTCAATCATGTACGGGCAAAATCAAGCCACCTTAATGCAATTTCCATAAATATGCGAGCAAAACCAATAACTCATTAGATTGCACCGGGTTTTGGAAAACAAAATCAAAAGAGATTTTAGAACTTTGCAATCTTTTCACGAGCAAATATTTATTATATATGTATATAGGCGGGTTTTGGACGAAGAGCAAAAATTCAACTCCTCACACAAGAGGCCATAAACATGTAAAGACCTGACAAGTAAACTATTCAAACCTCCAAGCAAGTGGTGATTGTTCAACAATGTAATAAAGACACAAAAATGACTCAACCATATAATAGCGCAAGTAGTAAGTGTCACTTCACCAAGAATGCGTCACTTCGTCAAGGCTCGAGTTAAGAAAGACAAATCATGCTTTGTGACACCCGGACCCTAACCAGCTACCCACCCCACACTTAAACCATGCAATGCCCTCATTGCATTTTAATGAAAAATCAAGTAAAGGAGGGTGAGATAGAAGCTTCCTTAACCGAGCGAGTTTGGGTCGAGTTCGGTGGGGTCCACCTAAGCATCTAAGCAATCCGAGTGAATATCGAGTATGAATAGTATTTCCCGGCTCCACGAACGCTACTCTCTTATAAAATCACCCAAGGTTGAAGTCGAAAAACGAAACCCTATAAAAGGAACTAAACAAAATAAAAAAACTTAAGAAAATATGTACATAAATCGAAACAAAAACGAAACTAAAGACCAAGAAAAACCAAAAGACAACTCGAAAATATTTTTTTAGTTTTTTTCAAATTTTCAAATATTTTTGGATTTTAATTTTAAGAAGAAAGAAAGAAAGGAAGAAAGAAAATAAAAGAAATAAACGAGGAGAACTTGGGTTGCCTCCCAAGAAGCGCTTGTTTAACGTTACTAGTTTGACGAACTCCCTTTTTGGTCAAGATGGAAAGAGAACGGAAGGACCCACCAAAACAATATCCTCCTTGTCGAGAGGATCCACTCTTTGGAATGTTCTCGGCGCATTGAATAGCTCAAATAGTATTCGTCAAAAAGCAAATGTTCCAAATGGGCAAATGAAACTCGTCTTGGTTAGGTCTTCGGTTGGAATGGTAGTTTTGAAGTGCCCCGAAAACTCGTCTAGGAAATTATAAGAATTATGGCCGGCTAGCTTGTTCAACCTTTGATCGAAAAATGGGGGAGGGAAATGATCTCTCTTGGTATCCGTATTTAACTTCTTAGAATCGATCAACATCCTCCATCTCGTCGTAGACCTCGTGGTAAATAATTCTCCTTTTCCGTCTTAAAAAACAAACACGCCGCTCGTCTTTGGTACCAAGTCAATGGGCTTCACCCACTTGCTTTTGGAAATCACAAACATCAAGCCCTCCAACAAGAACCCCCAATTCTCGGCTTTCACTATCTCTTCAAGATGTGGGTTCAAAGGGGTAACTCCCTTAACAACTCCGGGTTTCCACCCAATAAAACTCTTAAGAACTTTAGGCACTTCAACCGTCCTCTCCTCCTCTTCTCGATTTGAATGGGCAAAGATGATAATTGGCTTGCTTTCCTCTTCCTCCATATGGACATGCTTATCATCAACTGTCCCCACCTCCCCCTCTAAAAAGTTGTCGTTTCCCTCAACGACACACAAACAATCATTTTCACACAAGTCTTGGGCACATAGAGGCACAACAGACTCATCGTTAAGAACAAGGGGCTCATCATCCTCACAAAACCCCTCAATATAGACATCCCGGACAACCTTCTCCTCAATGCTACTTTCCTCCATATACACTTGTTCGACCATGTTTTTGATCAAGTCCATATGTAACCAATCCTTGTAATATTCTTTGAAAGACAAGGTGTAGGGGCGAGAGGAGCAAGAATACTCGGAATCGAAATGACGGCCTCCTCCGTCGGCGAGACAACCATATCAACTACCCCACACTTATCGAGGGTTGTGACCGGAGGAGTATGCGAAGGTGGACTAGGCAATTGTCGACTCAAGACTAAGAGATCCGGATCGTGGGATGGAGTAGGAGCAATCATCGGGATAGATGGACAAAATGGGTTCACGGGAGTGGAATCAAGAGGATTATGAGTCAGTAGCGGAGCAAACGATGGTGTAGAACAATCGGGTCCCACATGATATCCATGACCCCCATACACGTCCTCCGAATGAGTCATCGTCATATCGAATGAGGAAATTGAAGGGCAAGACTTGGAATCATGACCACACATTTCACACCATGCACAAGGAGGAACCGGAACCGGGCCCGGGCTAGACATTTGAGCGATTTTAGCCTCCAACACTGCCATTTTGTTAATCAATTCAAGCTTCTTAGATGATAAAGCCATGCTCGCTGCATTATCACGAGAATACATCGGTGGAGAAAGTTTTGGCTCGGGAGGAGTAAACACCCCCACAAAGGGCTTGTTAACATCACCCATAGCGCGGATGGGGGGGCCACTTGCGGCAATGGAGCGCCCTCCTCCAACCAACTCATAAGCCTCGAGATCTTTAGAGGATAAAGTAATGCGCGTCCCAATTGAGATTCGAAGTAGGAGGACCTCCACACGGGACGGGATTCCCAAAGCTACCATTATGCGTTTTCGGACAATGCTCGGGAACGCTAGTATCGCCATATGGGGTGGGATTCGGATATTGACTACTAATGTACCCATTCGGACTAAAGCCTCTATTGTTCGTGCATTGATCGGGAGTAATATAACCACCATATGGCTCGAATGTCGGATTATGCATATTCGGGAAGTGATTCGGAGCACCATATCCTCTATACGGACCATTCGTACCCGATGATCCGTTAAAACCGACATGGTTTGCACCATGCCCTCCCATGCCGGGTTGACCATAGCCGAATCCACCATTGGCAATGTGGTTTGCACCATTCCCTCCCACGTTACCAAAACTATTATACATCACTCCATTCCCAACATGGTTTGCACATCTTATGATTACATTTCAACTAACTTATCAGAACTCTAACAAGTTAGCAGAAGTGTAATCATAAGAAATAATTATATAAAGAAACCTAGAGAACTAGGAACAACAACCACTACTAATCATAACAAGTCCAATAAAAAAATAGTATACCCATGTTTCCACATCACACGAGCTTTTCAACACCAAAAAATTCAGGGAGAAACTCATGAAATTGTTATAATAAGAATTCAATCGTGTGCCAAATACTAGATTTGTTATTAAATTTAATTTCTTATGTTTACGAATCTCTAATTAATAATGAGACTAACTATCCATTCGATGCTCAGGTAACTGATCAAGCGCCAAAAATAGGGCACGATGATTGTAACAATGAGCTTAGAGATCGAGAATTTAAATCACGAGAAGATTGAATGCTGTTAAAACGACTGAGTAATTGAGTGAGGCTAATAAAATTACTGATGAGTTGAAACTGAAAAAATAACTAGAGTTTGATAAGTTAGATGAAGTGTAAAAAGTTAGGCTTGAGAATTTAGTAAACGGCATAAGATAATCACATGACGTTTCTCAATATCTCGTCTTTTCAAATATACATAGAAATTAAAGTATACGCTGCCAGTCTTAGAATCTGCAAATATAAACTAAACAATATATTCACTTGTCGATCACCACGGCATTTGAAAAACCCCCACCACGCACTTTTTAAAACTTTTTAAAACCACCATCAAATTTAAAAAAAAATTTAAAATCCGTTATTGGAGGGACGAAACCTCTCGCCCAGCGCCGTACACCACGTCATCACCGACGTCTTCCCAAATCAATCACAATATCAATCAATCACAATTAAACCATAACAACAAACCATAACATACATTAAATTAACATAACCGATTACCACGACATTTAAAAACCACTATAGCATAAACGTTAAAAAATAATTGCATAATTGAACCCTTACTGAACACTAACGAACCCTAATTTTATAATTCAAACATAATTAAACTCTAATTATATATTTATCCCTAAAATCAACCCTAAATATATAATAATCTCTACATTAACCTAATTATATAAATATCCCTAAATTAAAACCTAATTATATAATTATCACTAAATTAAACTCTAATATATATATATATATAATTATAATTCTAATATATATATATATCCTAAAATCAACCCTAATTATACAATAATCCATAACTAAAACGCTAATTATAAAAAAACTCTAAATTATACCATAATGATATATTAATACCTAAATTATACACCAATTATATAATTATTTCATATTATTTTTGAAAATCACAAATCTAGATTCACAAAAACAGTTTTAAAAAAAAGAAGAACAAAAGATGGACCTTGGGCGGCGGCGGGGCGGCGGCTGACTGGAGGGTGGTGGGCTGGGCTGGGCGGCATCGGGGCTGGAGATGGGCTGAACGGCGATGGCAGGCGGTGACCGGCGACGGGCTGGGGCTGGGGCTGGTGGCAACGATGGAACTTCGATGGCAGCGGGGCGAGTTTTTTTTTCTTTCTCTCCGTCTGTTTCTGTTTTCTGAGATGGGGATCTAATTTTATCCCCAAAATATTGACGGGCATGGGGCCGTCAGCCTATTTTTTTAATTAATAATGCTGACGGGCGGGGACCCATTATCATTATTATTATTTTTATTTTTTTAGCCCATCGGCAAAGGCAGGCCGTCAGCAAATGCTGACCGCTTTTTAGCCCGTCAGCATATGGCAGTTTTTTTGTAGTGAACGGTCCTAAATTACAGGAACATACTCGATATCCCTAGTATTAACAAGGATGAAGTAAAACAAGTCAAATTTCACACAAGGATAGAAGAAAAGAGAGAATTCGAGATAACCTTTGCTTAATTAGAGGGAAATCATAATGATGCCCTTGAAAATGAAGGATAAATCTCGATCACTTTCGTAAAAGTCCGAGCTTAGACTTAAATCTACTAGAAGAGAAATCAAAGTTGTTACAACGAACGTCGATCTTGGGATCTTTCCTTCGAATACTTAGATAGCCGATCTAAGTGTAACGTTCTAAATAAAATATTACCTTTTAGTAAATAAAATAAATAAATAAAACAAACTCTCACTTGAAATTTGTTTTCATATACATAAAACAAAATAAAATGAAGTCGACAAAAGAAAGCTCTAGACGAGTCAGTTTTCACCTTAAAAATTGAAGTCAACTTCATTTGCATTATCGTCGATATATGGAGAGTTTTATTTTTAAACAAACGAGAGAGTGAGCTAAAAGAGCTCAGTGAGGGCAAGCAAATGAAATACAAATTTTCTTTTAAAATATAAAACTGACAAGAGTTTAGAAAATAATCTTCATAAAATAATCAAAGCACTTGGTATGCAAAACTATTTTCATGCGTGTAACAAAACTTTAGTTAGCAGGTTCAAAATTATAATATTTTAGAAAGATTAAACAATAGATTTTCTCAAAATATAACCAACTATCATATTTAAAATACACAAGTAATACAAACTTATTTTTGAAATATTAATTGAAACAGTTAACAGTTGAACAGACCGGAGAATCTGTCTCGTTCTAAAACAGTCAGTCCGATTAGTGAGTGTTCGAATACGAAACTCTAGGGTGGCTCCCGCGTGTAGCACTTAGCTCCCGAAGGACTCTAGAGGTGGCTCCCACGCGTAGCACTTAACTTTCGAACTAGATTAACTCACATAAACGTAGAATCAATGTCGATCAATCAACTCACACGTTTCTACTCACCATGAAAGATGACACTCCAGGCCGAAACCTCAATCGCCTTATCCCTCCTAGTAGGCTTGCCGTCGTCTCCGACCCGACCAGGAACAATGGGAATAGGTACCACGAGTGGTCAAGCAAGAATCACAGGCAACCTGTTCGATTGATTGCCCAAACTACTCGTGTCTGACAGACAATAACAGTGACAGACAGACAGTAACAGTGACAGTGACAGGCAGACAGTGACAGTGACAGGCAGACAGTAACAATCGATAAGAGACAGTCAATGACAATAGTCGAGTTCAAATGATACATTTGATATAAAGTCATATAATTGAACTTATGACTAAGCACAAGCACATGGGCAATGCACACTTGAACATTTTCCCTCAAAATACTATTTTTCAAAAGACTTGTACAAACAAAAAAATATGTTTAAGCAACAAGTGCTTCTTGAATTGAAAATTTCAAACTTTTCAATTAAAAATATTTTACTCGCAGATAAGCACTAACAACGCATTATAATTTAAGAATTTTCAAACTCCCCAGTTTAAGAAAGTTTTACTCACCTTCTTTGAAGTTCTTTCCACAATCAAGCATATAACTACGATGGTTTTACGAGGTTCCCGATCTAGTACATGAAATACCTCGTCACTTCTAGATAAAACCCATGTACAGCTCTAAAATATAATATAACTATATTAAAGTAATATATATAGGTCCTAAGACACTTGAAATTGAAACTAATATGATCGGAAGCGTAATAGTACAATAAAGACGCTTGGCCTCGATTCTTGAACTTAGAAGTCAAAGGGTAAAATTAGAATTTTGGATACGTCTTACGTAGAAGGATGTTATAACGAATCTATGGTTCGAATATGAAATCATTTGGAAGTCGTTTGACCCATTTCGGCTCAAAAATAAGAAAGTTGTACGCTTTTGAAAAATTAATAAAGTAATTGAGGTCGAAATATAATTTTAAGAACTTTTAAAAGTTTGTGAGGTCAATATACATTTTCAAAGAATCTGATTTGGGGTGAATTCAGAATAAATCAAAACTTAATTTCAGGAAACTAAATTGAGAATTAGAGGGTTCAAATTGAAGTTTTAAAAATCTTCAATTGGGTTCAAAATTATATCTAATTCTCAAAACCTAACCCATAACTTATTAACCAAATTCATTTTCACCCAAAAACTTCAAAACTAAGGTTCAGCACATCCTTCCCATCGACATCACCTCAGCCTGGCGGGCTCCACTGCCGAAAACTTCCTAACTGCTCCCCGACCAAGCTCCGACCATCACCGGTCGGGAAAATACACACACGATCCCACACAACACATATACTTACATATACGCACAACCTTTCAAACTCAAAACCCCGACTAGATAAGACCCGAAACATGAAATTAATTAAGGTCTTTTGAAGATGAAGTAAATACGAACAAATCGATATATTATATGTTAAATTTGGACCTGCCGTTCGCCGGAAATCAGCCGCCAAAGTTCGACGGCGCTGGCCGAACGTGACAGCGCACAGGAATTTTGCCGGCGTTTTGCCGATGATCCAGATGCCCGATCATCGATCAGAAGATGGCGTTGGAAACCTTATGAAAAGGGATATTGATGGTTTAGATTCTGTTACAATCGGACGGTCGGATTTTCATCACGAGTCCGATGAAGTTTACTGCTATGAGATGGCTGTAGGGGAAATGAAAGAGACTAAAGAAGTGTTGGTCTTCCGTTTGATCAATTGCCACAAAGAATAAAGAGCAATAAGGCGATTGGGCTTAGTTAATGGGCTCAATATTTGGGCCCAAATCTCTGGGCTAGGCTCAATGGTTTGGGTCTATTTAATCGAATAGGTTTAAAGGATTTTGATCCCAATTTAACACAACGAGTTAAAATAAAAATATACGATGTATATTTATTTTCGTTACAAAATAAAATAAATCTAAATAAAAAAAATTCCATAATACCCAATATACATTCCAACAAAATATTATTGTAATAAAACATTTCGATTGAAATGAAATAAAATAGTGATATAAAGAATAATCAAATTTATTTAAATAAATTATAAGGATAAATAGACGGGGCTTCACACTAAGCACTCTGTTAATATTCCTAGGGGAGCAGAAAGAGAGGTGTGCCTAAATTTCATTCATCACTTTCACATATACACTTTTGTCAGTACTAACTTGAGCCTTAGAGAGGGTTCACTAGAACAACGAATGTCGGAATCAAGTGAGACGGCGAACCTAGTTCGCGCTCCCAATGGGAACCAACGAATAAACATGGTTGAGGAAAGGCTGGTGGAAGCGAAAAAATGGGCCATGGAAAGAGGCCCCGGGTTGGAAAAAACGGTGGAGGAGATGGAAACTACAATACACGACCTCCAGCACCAGCTGGATGAGAGTCGGGTGGCTTGCCGCATGCTTAAGGATGCCTTCCAGGCCGCAAACCTGGTTGAGATGAAGCAACAGTGGGAGACTGTGAACGTGGTCGAAATGAGACGAGAGATGGAAGCAATGTCACTTCAGATTGGCTTGCTTCAGCGGGCGGTGGAAAATAGTCCCCCCGCTACCCCCGCACCCATGGTGGGTGCCAGAGTACCGGACCCGAAGCCGTATAATGGAGCTCGAGTCGCGAAGGAAATTGACAATTTCCTCTTTGACATGGAACAATTCTTCCTCTCCATCAACATGACGGGCGAAGCGAAGAAAGTGGCGACAGCCACAATGTATTTGGTGGATGATGCGAAATTGTGGTGGCGGACGAAATACCAAGACATACAAGATGGTCGGTTGCGACTAGAAACATGGGCGGATCTCAAGAATGCAATAAATTACAATTCTTCCAGAGAACGTCGAGTACAATGCTCGTCGAGCCTTGAGAGCACTCAAACAGACGGTATTAGTGCACAATTATGTGAAGACTTTCTCGACTCTCATGCTGGACATTCGTGACATGTCCGAGAAAGACAAGCTCTTCACCTTCATGGAAGGACTCATGCCCAATGCTAGGGCAGAACTACAACGACAACGCGTAAATGACCTGAACACCGCGATGGGAGCAGCAAAACAATTAATTGATTTTGAGCCTGAAGTTAAGAAAGCCGCTGCGACCCCATCAACAAGCACACCCGTCCGCACAAACACGACATATCGTCCCTACAAACCGTATAATGGATACAACGGGGGAAGTGGCACCTTCCTGACGCCAACAAACTTGCAGGGAAGTTATGGGTCAAATAATAGTCCTAATTACGGCAAACCACCGTCAACATACCATAAAGCATCGAGTTCTACCGTGAAGAAGGAGACTTGCTTCTTTTGTGATGGACCGCATGCGGTCAGAGATTGTCCAAACAGGCGAGTATTGAACGCTATCGTGGGTATTGCCGCGACCCAAGTACCGGATTCCGAAGAACCGGGACCTAATGTGGAAGGTGAGTCCGAGGGTGACCCTAGCCTTGGAGCGATGGGACATTGGTGCAATGCCTTATCCCCGAAGAAGGGACCGAACACCACGAAGAGTCGGGGACTCTTATTCATTGAAGTAATAATCAATGGGAGAAACATTCGCGCCATGATCGGCACTGGCACCACGCACAACTATGTTGCAAGTACCGAGGTGGAGAGACTCGGACTTGTGTTGGAGAAAGGGGTCGGAAAGGTTAAAGCCATCAATTCGGCTGCTCAACCTATCGCTGGAGTTGCCAAGCACGTATCCATCAGAGTTGGTCCATTTGAGGGAAGGATAAACTTATCGGCGGTTGCGATGGACGACTTCAAACTCATCTTGGGTTTAGAGTTCTTAAGAGACACAAGGACTGCAGTGTTTCCCCATGCAAACACGTTACTGATGATGGGGGAAAAATTTGCCATCATCCCGCTCCAGGCAGGTAACCAGGGAGTAAGGAGTGTGTCGGCGATGCAGTTTAAGAAGGGTTGTACGCATGATGAACCGTCTTATCTCTGCACTATCAGATTTGAAGAGTTTGAGGAACGGTCAGGACCAATCCCCGATGTAGTAAAAGGTCTTTTGACCAAGTTTGAAGATGTGATGCCAAGCGAGTTGCCTCGCAAGTTACCACCAAAGAGAGAGGTGGACCATGAGATTGAGTTGGTGCCTGGTACAAAACCACCCGCTAGGGCACCGTACCGTATGACGCAGCCTGAGCTCGTGGAGCTTAGGAAGCAGTTGAGGGAGATGCTCGAATGTGGAATCATTCYGCCAGCGAAGTCGCCTTACGGAGCTCCTGTCTTGTTCCAAAAGAAGTCAGATGGCTCCCTTCGGTTTTGTTGTGATTATCGAGCTCTGAATAAGCTCACAGTAAAGAACAAGTATCCTATTCCGCTCGTCGCAGATTGTTTCGATCGGCTCAGTCAAGCGATGTTCTTCACCAAAATTGATCTAAGGTCTGGGTATTGGCAAGTTCGAATAAAAGAAGGGGATGAAGCAAAGACAATAGTCGTGACACGATATGGAGCCTATGAGTTTTTAGTTATGCCTTTCGGGTTGACGAACGCTCCAGCTACTTTTTGCACCCTCTTGAACCAAGTACTCCACGGTTTTTTGGATGAGTTCGTAGTGGTGTACCTGGACGACATTGTCATCTACAGTGAAACCTTGGCGGATCATCTGGAGCATCTCCGCAAGGTCCTTACAAGACTTAAGGAGCATCAGTTGTATGTGAAGCCTTCGAAATGCTGCTTTGCCCAGGAGAACATCAGTTTCTTGGGACACATCATTGAACGGGGTAGGATTCGTATGGACCCTACCAAGATTCAGGCTATCGACGAGTGGAAGCTACCTGGTAATGTTCACGAAGTGCGATCGTTCCTCGGACTAGCTAATTATTACAGTAAATTTGTGAAGGGATACTCAGAAATAGCAAAACCTCTTACCGATTTGACAAAGAAGACGGAGACTTGGAATTGGTCGCCCCAATGCCAAGGTTCATTTGAGAAGTTGAAGCAGGCTATCACCACCGACCTGGTGTTAGCCCTACCAGATATGCCAAAACCATTTATGGTGGAGACAGATGCATCCGATTTTGCCCTTGGAGGAGTGTTGATCCAAGAAGGGCATCCAGTCGCTTTCGAGAGTCGGAAGTTGAAAGACGTGGAAAGGCGCTACCCAGCGCACGAGAAGGAGTTACTGGCAGTTGTACACTGGCTGCGACAGTGGAGACATTACTTATTGGGTTTACCTTTTGTTGTGAAAACAGACAACGCGGCGGTTAGCCACTTCACGCAGCAGAAGTTGAATGAAAAACAGGCACGATGGCAGGAGTTACTTTCAGAATTTAATTTTGTGCTGGAGTACCGTGCCGGCTCTAGTAACCAGGTAGCAGTCGCCCTCAGTCATCGGGCAGACTTAGCAGAAACGCAGGCAGTGGCAGCACTTACGTCGAGTAGGATTTCTACTCAGTTATTGGACCAAGTACGTGAGCTGATGAAGATGGACCACACAGCTCAGTGCCTGGTGAATTTGGTGAAGAAAGTCAAGTCCCGAAAATTTTGGGTGGACAATGGAGTATTGAGGACCAAGGGCGACCGCCTATACATTCCGAAGGGCGGGGACTTGCGGAAATCAATCATTGCAGAATGCCATGACACTCTCTGGGCGGGCCATCCCGGAGAGGAGCGTACAGTGGCCCTAGTCCAGAGGGCCTACTTCTGGCCGCAGATGCGAGATGACATCGACACTTTTGTACGCACATGCTTGGTGTGCCAACAGGACAAGCCGGATCGTCAGAAGAACGCAGGATTGTTGGAACCTCTACTAGTGCCAACGAGACCCTGGGAGAGCGTGTCGATGGATTTTATCATTGGCTTACCAAAGGTGGGGGAACTGGATGCCGTCATTGTCGTGGTGGATCGGTTCTCCAAATACGCGACTTTTATACCTGCATCTAGGTCCATTACTGCAGAGGGGACAGCTCACCTCTTCTTCAAACACATCGTCAAATACTGGGGATTGCCGTGGGACATAGTTATTGATCGGGACCCCCGATTCACTAACAACTTTTGGGATGAGCTCTTTCGATTACTCGGATCCAAGCTGAATATGAGCTCGAGTTATCATCTACAGTCGGACGGACAGACAGAGCGCTTCAATTCGATGTTGGAGGAGTATCTCCACCACTTTGTTAGCGCTAATCAGAAGAACTGGGTGACAATCTTAGATGCGGCATAACTATGCTTCAATGCTCAGAAATGCTCCACAACTAATAGGAGTCCATTTGAGATATGTACTGGTCAGCAGCCGCTACTCCCACACACTATCGATACCCCACGTGGCTCCAGGACCTCCTCAGCGCAGAACTTCTCCCTTGAATGGGAGCAAAACCTTGACCTGGCACGCGGTTACCTTGAGAAGGCACAGTGGCGGATGAAGAATTATGCTGACAAAAAACGTCATTTCATAGAGTATAAAGTCGGGGATGAAGTGATGTTCAGGGTCCCAAGCCAGAGTATGTCAAAAACGTCCCGTGGTAGAGATTCACGCTTAATGCAGAAATACATTGGCCCCTTACCGATCACTCGCCACATTGGGAAGGTAGCTTACAAACTGGAGCTGCCCTCTTGGTGGCGCATACACGACGTCTTTCATGTCAGCCAGCTCAAACTGTACCAGGCCGATATGGAGAACACCAACCGCAACCAGCCCAGCCGGCCACAACTGAAGTTGTCACATAGCATCGGGAAGCGAGTGGCAGAGGCGATCATCAACCATCGAGACACGGGCGCGCGGAAGAAGCTGCACAGGGAGTACCTCGTCAAATGTTTTGGAAGCAGCTTACAGGAGAGCACCTGGGAGAAGGAGACAACACTCAAGGCGTTTCAACCACTCATCGACGCATACAAGAACTCCATGACGCCGAGGACGTCGTCAACTCAGGTGGGGGAGAGCTGTCACGGGATGCCCCTTCAAAGCCCGTGATTGCTTGGCCCGCAGCCACTTCAGCGGGCCATCGACCAAAACCGCACAAGGAAGACCGAGCTTCAACGCATACCAAGTTAGAGTCCTTAGTGTAGGTGTTTTACTTTCGGATGTAATGTACATATTTTCTTTGTCGCTATTACGGTAGCAAGGGGTGGGCTTCCACAACCCTTCGAATGTCTAGTCAGTTTACTTTGCTTTATTTTGTTAAGCCTATTATAGGGGGAATAGGGTCTACGAACGAATTGTTAAGAAGAAGAAGCTTTACTCTGGAGCGTCCCCCTCTCCATCAACGCTATTTGTAATTTGCTGGCATATTGTAATTCGCTTCCGTGATCAATAAAATTCGAATCTTTCTTTCAAACTTTGCTGTGCCACTAAAACGCCCCTGGCGTGAGTGCGTCGCACAGCCCAAGCATTCACGCGAGTTAAGGCGAACGTAGTCAGCATAATCGACTACTAGCCGCACGGTGCGCTCTTTAGCACATACACTACAAGCGCCCCGTGACAGGTGGTATCAGAGCCGGCTAGCCTTGCATAATCTGTATGGGCGGAGCAGGCTAGTACGGTCCTCTTTTTGTCCAAAACAGACTCGTGGGTACTATGAGCAAGGCCGTACCGGCTGGGTGTGCACCGAGCAACCTGCGCAGGGCCGCGGCCACGGGTCACCCAGGTGGGGGCGAAGCAATCCTCCGGAAAAGGGCTGTCCACCATGAGAAAATTCGGGGACATTCCCGCCGCGAGCAACTTAACGCACATCACGGGGCACGTAGGACTGGGTGAGAACGACAGGCTCTCCTCGGGCAGGCAGTGCGGACGCACCTACTGGATGTGTACTGAGTACTTCTTGGGCCTGGTCCTCCCAACGATCCCTTATTTTGCCGCCAAGAGCGGTGCGCTTGAAGAAACCCGTCCTAGCAGGTGGCTCCACGGGAGCGCGTTGTGTCCGGGGACGTCCACAAGAACAAGTGGGGGAGGGTGTCACAGGTCGCCTATTGAGTTATCCTATGCTTCCCTGATTGGCTAGGATTGGGCATGATTGCCGGGTGGGGGCGACGCTGTGACGCACGGGAGCACATGTCTCGCATCATGACGAGCATTATTCGGGCGGTGACTGGTTGTGTACTATAACGATCGACTGCACTCCAGGCAGCTTGCATGGGGTAAACCATCCCTTTGGTGTTCAGGCATTCTTACCCGGTTCACTGCGGGGAGAGTGTCGCTATTCATGGAATTGACGGTGAAGAGGGGAATAGGCAAACCCTACCCAAACCTGGTCGGGAGCTGAAGCCGTTCCCTTGAGGAGCCCAAGGCAGGGCGAAACCAGTCGTTGTCCCGTAGATGGCATGTGTAATCGGGCCAGCGACGGCAATTTTGGAATGAAGACTTTGAAAGCGAGCTCGAGAGAGAGGCTTAGTGAGAAGATCCGCAAGCTGATCCAATGTATTCACATAGGAGACAGAGAAAACATATTTAGAAGAGAGGTCCCAAACGAAGTGGAGGTCGATGGCAATGTGCTTCATGCGAGAGTGAAGCACTGGGTTAAGAGCAAGACGAGTTGCACCCATGTTGTCGCACAGAATTCTCGGAGGAGCAACCAGTGTGAGACGAAGGTCATCAAAGAGATGACGAAGCCAGCAGACCTCAGAAGCGGCAGAAGCAAGGGACCGATATCCGGCCTCAGTATAAGAGCGAGCAACGCCTCGTTGCTTACGAGACCTCCAAGAAATAGGTGTAGTACCGAGAAAAATAATGAAGGCAGAGGTAGACTTGCAATCTGAAAGGTCACCCCCAAAGTCAGAATCCGAGTAAGCAGTCAAGGAGAACTGCGAGACCGGTCGGAGTAGCAAGCCATGATGAAGAGTGCCCTTAAGGTAGCGGYACAGACGCTTAACTGCCAGCCAATGATCAGAAGTGGGTGCGGACATGAACTGAGCCAAGKGATTAACAGTGAATGCAATATCAGGCCGGGTAAGGGTGAGATACTGTAAGCCACCCAGGGCACTACGATAAGTAGTTGGAGAAACCGAGCCAGAAGCAGGCGCCGACTTCAGAGAAATGGGTGTACCAACTGGTTTGACCCCATCCATCTGAAAACATCGCAAAAGATCAATCGTATACTTGTGTTGAGAGAGAAATAAACCCTCTTTGCATGGGGAAGCCTCAACACCAATAAAGTAAGACAACGGACCAAGATCCTTGACAGCAAAGCAGGATTGCAAGTGAGTAGTCAAAGCAGACAATAAAGACGAATTAGAGCCAGTGAGAACCAAGTCGTCAACATAAGCAAGTACCAGAAGAGTTTCCGAGCCCGAAAAAAGGTGAATAGGGAAGAATCAGCTTTAGAACGGACCATACCAAACTGAACCAGAGAAGCAAACAAAGAGTCGTACAAAGCACGAGGGGCTTGACGAAGACCATATAAAGAGCGCCGAAGTAAGCATACATGCGTAGGACTAGACGAGTCTTTGAAACCCGGAGGCTGAGACATATAAACAGGCACATCTAGATCGTCATGAAGGAATGCATTACTCACATCTAACTGACGAATAGCCCAACCAGAAGAAACAGCAAGAGTAAGAACATAACGTATCGTAGCAGGCTTGACAACAGGACTAAAAGTCTCAGTGAAATCAACCCCAGGACGTTGGTGAAAACCCTTGGCGACCAGCCTCGCTTTGTACTTATCAATCGTGCCATCAGGCTTCCGCTTAAGACGAAAAACCCATTTGCAACCAATAATGTTAGCATTAGGAGGGGGAGCAACCAGATCCCACGTACCATGACGTTGTAAGGCGGTGAACTCTTCATCCATAGCAAGGCACCACTGAGGCGAGGAAAGAGCCTGTTTAACAGTAGAAGGCTCAACATCATCCGGAAGGGGATACTTAGTGGCACTGTGCAAGACCTTGGGCCTAAATATATGATTTTGACTACGCGTACGCATACCATGGGTACGTGG
Organism: Phtheirospermum japonicum; assembly: GCA_014905375.1. Taxonomy (NCBI): domain Eukaryota; kingdom Viridiplantae; phylum Streptophyta; class Magnoliopsida; order Lamiales; family Orobanchaceae; genus Phtheirospermum; species Phtheirospermum japonicum. The sequence continues at coordinate 35,677 of BMAC01000496.1, forward strand.
AGGTGAGCCAGAAGGAACAGTTCTAGAGATAGGTGGCAGAGGATTGTCCACAGGGGGAGCCACAATAGAGGGAACAGGATCAGCATGAGGCAACTGTAAAATAGATAAGGTAGCAGGCTCATCAGGTGATGAAAATAAAGGCGGAGGTGAGAAACCCGGGAAGGTATCCTTCAAAAATCGAACATGTCGAGATAGAAAGATCTTGCCAGAGGAGATCTCCATGCACCGATACGCACTTTGAGAAGTAGAATACCCAACAAAGAGACAATGACGAGAAGGCATCGATAGCTTGTCAGAATCATAGGGCCAAAGCCAGGGAAAACAGAAGCACCCAAAAACCCTTAACTTCGAGTATTGAGAAGCCCGCCCAAAAAGCATATGAAAAGGAGTACGATTCAGGAGAACAGGTGTGGGCATACGATTTATCAGATAAACAGCTGTTTGCAAAGCAAATGACCAAAAAGAGCTCGGGAGATTAGCATGTGCAAGTAGTGCACGACCAACCTCGAGAATATGTCTGTTCCGACGCTCAGACATACCATTTTGCTGAGGGGTATAAGGAGCTGTTGTGAACCAGCTAATACCCAAACGATTGAGAGGTGAACGTAAGGATTGAAATTCCCCACCATTATCAGAGTATAAATTCTTAATAAGAAATCCAAATTGCTTCTCAACCACAGGTTTAAAACTCATAAAAATATTTGCAACCTCGGATTTAGCAGACATGGGATACAACCAGTAATAACGAGTAAATAAGTCCACAAACAGCAGAAAATATTTAGACCCATCACTTGAGACAGAAGAAGGACCCCACACATCAGTATATAAAAAATGCAATGGATGCTTGGCATTAAATGAAGTGTCTCCAAATGGGAGTCTACAAGACCTGCTCAAATGACAAGAAACACAATTATTCCCCAAAACATGGGATTTATTCAAGACAGGTAATTCGAAAGTGTTCAAAATAAATCGACTGGTCTCCACAGACGGATGACCAAGTCGGGCATGCCAATTGTATGAAGTAGTATGAACACCAACAGAAGCTGACTTCAACAGAGACTAGATGAAGACAGAGCATAAACACCATCTTGACAATCACCTTTAAGCAGCGGAGTCCCCGTTGCCCGATCCTTAACAAGAAAATAGGATGAAAAAAATTCCATCGAAACATCATTATCCCGGGTAAATTTACTAACAGATAACAGATTGCGCTGAGCAGTAGGAACACATAATAAATCTGATGATAAGAACTGACGAGATGGAAATTTCAGAAATCCAATACCAGAATGAGAAATAGGAAGATCCGTACCGTCAGCTATGTGCACCTCGTCGGTGCCATCATACTCCGAGTGAATGGATAGATTGCCAAGTTCGGATGTAAGACTGTGGGAGGCCCCCGAATCCACCAACCAAGAGGACTGAGGTCGCGACCCAACTTGCGAGAAAACAGCGTGTGCCATGGGAGGCCGCACCCGGCGGCACCCGACGGCATGTAGGCGCTGCATGGCCACGATACCCGCACAATTGGCAGATTACAGGAAAAGGCTTCGGACCTTGTGAGTTAGCCGACGAACCAAAGGTAGCCGATGGACCAGACCCCTGCCAATAGGAACCAGACGTGGTCGTCTGGGGCTGGCGATGCCAACCGCCAGAACCACCATGGAGACCTTTGTTCGAACCACCCGAACGACCACTGCCACCGCCACCACCAGTGCGAGCGGTGTTAGCAGTGGCTACAAGCGAAGCAGCAGCCGCCTCCGATGATCGTAGCGAGGACTCATGTGCACACAGAAGTTCATGCAATTCCTCGAACAGAAGAGGAGTCTCACGAGCCCTAATCGGGCCAACAATGGAGGCATACTCCGGGCCAAGTCCATTGATGATAAATAGGGTTAAGTCATCAGGTTTGACGSGCTCGTCAATGAGGGAGAGCTCGTCAGCCATACCTTTAACATGATGCAAGAATTCAGTGATGGAGCGATCTTTTATTTGCACCCGAAATAGATCACTCTTGAGGTTGTTTACGCGAGAACGCGATTTACTCATACAGAGACGAGTAAGAATACCCCATGCCTCCGCGGGGGTGGAGGCGGATGAAACCATGGGAAGTATCTCCGCCGTAAGGGAGCCGAAGATAGCAGCGAGAAGAAGCTGGACTTGTTGAACCCACGCTTCAACGATGGCTAGATTAGAGCCATCGGCGGCCCTGGCCGGACATGGGCGTGACCCATCAATGAATCCGAGCATGTTATGTCCGCGTAACAAGGCAATGAGATGAGCACGCCAAGAGGTGAAGTTCTTGTGCGTTAATTTGATAGGGAGATCGTGGCGTGCAGAGAGGGGAACGATAGCAGGGACGGCGGAGGACTCGCCGGTGGTCGTCGCAACAGAAGACGGTGCCATCGAATCTGTGTACGAACGGAATTTGCAGCGGAAGAAACGGGAAGGAGTTAGGACCGTTTCGCTCTGATACCATATAGAAAAGTGGAAAGATAATAAACTGTATTTCTTTTTATTGATGTTTACAATATCAACAGAGATATATAATTACAAAGAGTTGAACTATTCTAATTTAGGAAGAATATAATAATGCACTAATCTAGGAATAAATCAAGATACAATCAAATAATGAATGGAATATATTTATTCCTTAATACCTTGGACCCTCTTTTCTAACTCTTTTGTTGGTGCAGGTGCTCGCTCAGCTAGAGCATACGATGGTCTTTTTTAGGCCCGATCAGGACTCAAACGAGCTTGTCCAAAAAAGAATGAGAAAGAAATTATATGTAACTGATGTCACCGCTGAAGAATGATGAAAATCCTAATATTCAAAAAAGATAAAATATTGATGCCACCGCTAACTAATGATAAAACCTAAGATTGACGCTAGCAATGTTGACGTCAGCACTGACAATAGATGGAAACTCTAAGATTGAGAGAAATAATATTGACGGCGCGACCAACGATGAAAACCCTAATAACCCTTATATATAAGGTTGACGCTGTGTCTAAAAGGAGTACACAAACTCAAAAAGTGAACAGTGCCCAGATCGTTACGCCTTTCGTGCGGGTCGGAACTCAAGTTCTGATATTTCGAGCAGTCAATCGAAGAAAGATTATTTTAGCAACACCTTGAGTAAGTAAAACTAATTTACTTTCCCATTCAAGAACAATTTTATTTTTATAAAATTTAGAAAACTTAAGGTTTTAACTCAATTTTAATAGTAGTTCAATTCATCCTTGTATTATTTGTTCTATGCTTTATAAATGACTTGAATTTTTTTTTATTTTCTTTTACTTTATGATTTACTTCCATTTTGAGTTTGTAGATCTTGAATATATATGTATGTATGTATATATATATTCAAGATCTTGAGAATATATGATCTTTTCGAAAAATGACAGATCTCTTTTGAGCTTTTATAGTTTATTGGTGGTTGTTTGATCTGTTTGTAATTATATAGCAAGTTCAGTCTTATACTTTCTTTCTTTTCTTTCTTATTATATTTTTGCACAATTCTGGTCATATTTGGTTCCATTAATTAATATCATGTTTTTCAACCTTTGTGCAATCTTGATCTTATTCTAGTTTTGTGCAACTTTGGTCACAAATGAGTATTTCCACCAAAATGACACAAAACTAAAATAAATATATGTCATTCGTGCTCATTTGTCTTGAGCAGCTTATTTTACAGCAACAAGAAAAAAAAAAAAATGTCGGGTCCAAGCTCGAAACTCACTCTCCGAAAACTATCCGGACAAGGTTACCTCACTTGGTCGAAAAAGATGAAGAAACAATTACTGTCAGAAGGGGTGTGGCATTTGGTGGAAAGAGGATGCAGAAAGCCCGAAGAAGTAGAGAGTCTCAACGATAATGTTAACGATGCAACCGCTCTATCTCTCATTCGCCAATCCCTCTCATCGCCCGTTGAGGAGAAGATTGGTGATGCTGAGACGGCCAAGGAAGCTTGGGATCAACTGCATGACATGCATCAGGCTAACAACCAGGTATTATGTTATGTGCCCCGTTTCTTATTATATTGATATAACACACGTTTTTCTTATTACTATCAAGCATTTAATGTGTCAAACAATCAAATATTTGTTTCGTATACCAATTCTTTTTTACATGACTAAAAGCAACACCAAAATTGCAAATTAACCAATTTTATCCATAGTAATGTTAATTAACATTAGTTTTTATTTGATTTTTTTGTTTCAGAACTTTTCGGTTGGAGTGATCAGTCCATTGTTGCCCTCGACCAATGTAGTAGCAAACTTGCCATGCCTTATGTAATGTTTTTCTTTCCCTCTTGAAATTATTGTGTCTTGAAATAGATGTTAATTCTTTTTATTCATAGGATAAATACTGGCTCTTTTTGCGCTTTACACTGAAGCCCACCACGATTAATTATCCGGTCACGATAAATACGTCCTAATGTAGAATAGTCCTAATAAATTACCAATTGAAGAAAATAAAAGTCCTAAAACGTCACGACCCAAATTAGTTAAAGGATTAATTTAGCAATTAAGTCCATTCCTTAACATAAATTCATCCAAATTTGCAATTGCTGTGTTAATTACTAATTTGCTCTATCATATGCCATCGATGTTGACTAGATAATAGTAAAAGTTTAATTTGTGATTTTGTTTTATTATATGTACAAATTAGCATGTTCCATATATGGATAAATGGTTGGAATTACTTAGTACGAAACATACCACCATATAAGATACATAATACTTTATTTGCCTGTCATCTTTTGGGGCACTAGATTTTGCATAAATAAGTAAACAATGTTAAAAATTTATTTGAATCATCAAATAGCAAGGACTCCGAAAAGACCAAGACCGCCTCAGTGCACTTGAGGCTAATATTGATTTTTAATCCCATTCCAGGTATGATACACATTATGCATTTAAGACTAAATATTGGTACTAAATATTGATATTTTGTCAAAGTTCAGCCTTATTGATTGATTTTATTCTTGTTATTAGCCAATTTGAAGGTGGTTGTTTCTCTCATTTCCATATATATAAAGTTCCACATTCATAGTGAAGATCTATTTATAAGTTATAGATAGATAGATAGATTTATATATTTTTTAGTTTGATAATTTTTTTTTTATTATATGATGTTTATTTTTATTTTGTGTGTGTGTGTGTGTGTGTGTGATGGATTCGGATATATTTTTTATATGATTAGATTCTATAGTCGAGACATAAATAACAAAGGAGCGCGATTTGTCGGTAATTTTCAATCGCATATAATAATTACTAGCTATAACATTAATTATCCCATCAAACAAAGGATTGAATTTGAGACTCATTGAGTTTCTTGTTAATTAGCCAGTTTGAAGGTCAATTAGTTCTTCTTCTTATACTTGTTCCTTTGCAGCACAAAGGAACAAGAAATGGCTGGCTCAAGCTCCAAATCCACTCCCCAAACACCATCCGAACAAGTTTGGCCAAATTCGTTGAAAGAAACGAAGAAAAAACTAATATCGAATGGGGTGTGGCATTTGATCGAACGAGGCTACAAGAAGCCCCGAGCAGGTGAAAGTCTTAATGCTAAAGAAATGAAAAATCTGCAACACGACATGACGAATGATGCAACGGCTCTATCTATCATTCGCAAATATGTCTCTCCCGACTTATGTATCAAGACTACCGATGCTAAAACGGCCAAAGAAGCTTGGGATAATCTTCACGACAGGCTTCAAGCTAACGACAATGTACGTGTCGTGCTCTATATTTTTATATTAGTCGAGAGATATATACGAATATAATAATTTTTATATATTTGCCTTATGTGCCCAAGAATCATTAACTTTTGTTCTTCGTTCCTTTTTATTTATTTTTATTTATTTCGTTATTAAATATGTTTCATCAGAGGAATGAGCCTGCCCATGAATCAAAACACAAATCTTCAACAAAACGTGCCAAGAAGATCGCTAATAAAGATATCGGAGAGGATGACAAACTTCATTCGAGAAATAAGCGAGCCGAGTTGCTGCAAAACGTCATTCCACCTCCTGACTTAAAAGAAAAGAATAAAAAGAGGAAAGATAAACCTATCATCATCATTGATGAGGAGGACGAAGAGAGGCAGGATGGTGATGAGTAGGATGTTGGAGATATGTGTGCTTCAATATGTAATGTTGTTTACACCCATATCAAGAGAGCATTTTAGAAATACATAGTCTCATCATAGTATGTTCCGGCAATATATTTCTCTATATACTAAACGAAAAGATCTCTATTTTACGTGTCAACTAAAGAATTTTTACTGACGTGTAATTTTCTGGTGGTTCGAATGCTTACTTGGCGAATTTTGGGGGATTTGGAAATTTACTAAAATATAGAAATTATATTTTGTCTATGTTAATCTTTTCCTTTTATTATATTTTCCATAATTTAATATTTATTTTATTTTATTGAGGAAATACACAATTGTTGTGTTTGCATCAACAAGTAACTGATAAGGGATAATTTAGGTATTTTTTTATATTTATGTATTATGAACACACATATTTGATACCTTACATAAAGAGAATCTGGTCCGCTCCAAAAATCCGACATCCGTGATCTGCCGTGTTTACCCCGAAATGAGCTAACTCACGCCAAAATAGGTTAGAAAGAATCATCGGGGGGAATTCTAACCAACCCTTTCCGGGGGAAATATAAGAATATACTAGTGATCGGTTAAGATTTACGAGATCTCGGAAGGATCATCCGCGACTCGTACCGTTATTGCCTATCTGGATAATCCTTGGCCTACTCGGGTCTTATTAAAAGTAGACAATCCTAATTTTATGAAGGTGGTTCTTTACCACCCTTTTTAAGATCGGATCAGATTAGACTTAAAAATAGACTGAGCCTTTTTTCCTTTTTTTTTACCTATACCACAATTTGGATTTGAGTTTTCTTCCTTCCTGGCACTAGCTGCATGTTCTTAACAGATTTGGCCCTTGCACTGATGATGGCTTCGGGACGTAATTTTATTTAATTCGAGTAGCACAGGTCTGTTCATAAAAAACGTCCTTAACTTCTTTCTACTTCATTTAACCCACTCCACAAACTTGACTTTGTCCATATGATATCAGGTGTTCTTATAGATATCCTTATCCATTTCTGATTGTTTCAGTTTGGCTTGCCCGAGGTACTTTTAGGTTGAGTTTTTTTCCGAATAAGAGAATTCTTGTTCTACTGTCTTTTTTATGTTTTCTTCTTTTTTCTTTTATTTTTCACGTTATCAGTACAGAATTCTTACATATTGAAGTGATCGAAAAATAAGCCTCTATAAACTAAAAGAATAATTATACAATTTTCGCACCTAAAAAATCTAACTACGCTAAAAAACTGAAAATTTATTTTTTGGAGTTTGAACTGTTGGATCACGCTCCATTTTTTACAGCACCTTCATGACTAGTCGATTACTTCTGAGTGGTGGATATTGGAATCTAAGAGTGATGAAATATGATATAATTCGTCCTAAAAGATTTGTTTTATAGTGACGAAATATTGGTCGTCACTGAATAACTATATATTATATATACAATGAAAAAACAATGCGTCAACATTAGTATGAAAGATGATACATATTATGTCATGAAAAAAATAATAATATGTGACAAATATTATAATCATCATGAAGGATATATGTTTGATGGATTTAAGGGAACATATATTGAAAAAATATATTATCATTAGATGAGTTTATATGGTGGCGTGCCAATCATCACAAACGAGTTATTTTAAGTGACAAATATGTAACCATTATATGACAATACAAGTTGTAATATAACTCAAAGGAAAAGTGCCATTTTTAATAAATAAATAAATAATTTATTCTTTTTAAATTTTATAATTTATTATAACATTCATAACCACCCTACCAATTCATGCTCGTCATCATTCAAGCAACCTAGTTCAAATAATAAAGAGACGAATTCGCTAACACAAACACTACTAGTATACAAGGGTAAATTTAGAAGACCACGAAAAACACAAGAGTTTCTTGATAAATCTCGAGAATTTTTTTAATCATAGTAACTCTGTTCAACACTCGCATCCAATTGAGTTGACCTTGGCTGACTGCTGCTAACAACGTCGCTTGTGTCGGGCAGGTATCTTCACCAGCATCAAGAATATTCCTAAGGAAGAAATGTAAAATCAAGAAATGAGAGATCAGTAATAGTATTATTATAGTTGAAGACAAAAGTGAACTATTCTATTAGTATGCATCTACAACTATCGATATAACTTGCTTGTTTTTTATAGACTAAAATTTAGGCAAAATTAAAAAACCTACACCGAGGTTAGCCTACTTACCCAAAAAAAGAAGTTTTCAATTTATCTTTCAAATTTGTTTCTCTTTTACAAATAGCACCCTAGGCGAGGGTGTTTGTTTGATAAATACAAAACTCAAAGGGTTTCAGTAATTTTGAGAGAGAACAAAGTTTTACCCTTTTTTCATTAAGCTAAATCTTAGGGTAGGTTTTATAATTAACCATAACATTTTCTTACATGTTAGAAGTTCCAACTATCTAAATCAATTTAAAAACCCAATAATGAACTTTAAATTCAAAAGGTTTTTTTTTTCAACTCACAAGTCTTCTTCTTCTTCTAAGGGTATTCTTTACAACAGTGTTCTAAAAATCGGTAGGCGGCTGCTAGGCGTCAGGCCAGCGCCTAGCGCCTAGAACGCCTAGGAGGGGCCTAAAATTTGAGTAAATACCCTAATTTACAACATTACATCTAACCATTTAATAGTTCAACATACTACCTGTTACACAATAAAATATATGACAATTCAAAACTAAAAGTAATAATCACAAGTTACGATCTACAAGTATAAAGCTATTGTTTGATTCAAAGTTCAAAACAACATAAATCCATAAGTTCATTAATAAAATAAAAATACCATAACATATATTACAAAATCAAAACAATAAAAAATAGGCCCAAAAAAGACGTCGTTTCAGGCCAAGAAAAAAAAAAAAAAAAAACTGGTCTGGCACCTAGGCGCCGCCTAGGGAGCCCGACGATTTCTTTGGCCGATTTTTAAAAATCGTAGGCGGATTGGTGGCGCCTAGCGCCTAGGGCGATTTTTAGAACAGAATTTTACAATAACCTGAAAAGGTTCTTCAACATTGATGCCTTCTTTGATAGAAGTTCCAAAGTAGAGAATATTCCCTTTCGAGGCACACCAAGTCCGTGCTTTTTTTCAGATACCTGTGGCAAAGCAAGCAGATTAACACATTTGCCACCGCCACTAAATGACTATTGACTGCCTCACTCCATCCAAATGAAAAGTACACAAAACTACACTCCAATATTTTTCGAGTTCATAGATTGAAAGTAATATATTACAAAAAGAAAAGAAGGAAATCTTAACAGGTTATAAAAAATTATTTGTAAAACAGAATGTTTAAGATTCTCAATATAAATGGAAAGAGAAAACGCTAAGAAATCAAGAAATATCTGCAAGCATGCATGAGGTTACTACTATTTTTTGCCAACCCCAATTAAAACACATCATTGAATATATCCAAAGTATGCTCATGCTCTTGGGAGGGTTACATTGCTTTCCTATGTATTTAACTGCTTGTGCACTCATAAATAAAAGCCCTTGAAGAGGGAAGAAAAGAGAGAGAGCGCACACGCGCACACAGTGAGAGAGAGAGAGAGAGGGCCACAGCATGAACAGCTGCATCATTCAAAACCCAATCCTTGTACAAATTGCAAGAAAATAAGATTTAATCCCAAAAATCATCTTACATGCTCCTCGACAACAGCATGAACAACTGCATCTGGCGAAATTGGCCGACCAATAATTGTTTGTGTCTGTGAACCTAGCATAAGAACCTTATTGAGGACCACCTGCAAGAAATAAAAAATAGGAAATGTTAATCTAAGAAGAGGTTGGCTCGACTAAATGCGCATAAATAGCATTTACCACATAACTAGAGAAACAAAATGTTAATCAACATCAAACATGCCAAGTTATTGGATACAGAATAGAGGACTGATGGGTTTCTAATGAAATTTCTTAAATGGAGATAAGTGGCAAAATAAAATTATTTTCAATTTGAAAATTAATTTGCAAAAACACTTCATGAGGGTTAACTTAATGAAAAATTGTAGGAGACGTCAAGATTTGAGGAGTATTATTTTTCTATATGACAATAACTCAAAGCATTATAGTCAGTATAAGCTCAAAGATCCATTGAATAATGCCAAGGACAATATAAATCTTGCAGACTTGATTTGCATATCATATTAATTCTAAGTTCCAAGAATTTAGCATGGTAAACATTACCCATTATCATTTCACACATCTGAAATGTGAATCCCTTGGAGAAATGAGGAAAATATAGTTAATTAATATTTTTCGCAGCGATAAACCCAAAATACAAACCGGATTTTGTAAGACCTGAATTAAAGTCGCCAGCCACCAAAAGTTGGCGAATTAAGGAAGAAAGAATTTGGTTATGCGAATTAAGGCTGAGGAGAAGGCCTTTTATACTCCAATATCTTTGAGATACTACGAATTGACCACAAAGACTTTTAACCCTTTCAGTTTAGCCCAAAGTTTACTCAATATCTTAAATTCAACCTTCAACTTTATAAAGATTTCAATCCAATCCAATTCCAAAATCGATGTCGTGGGGTCCAAACATAATATTTATGAAAGTAATGTCAATTTGTATTGTTGGTATTAGTTCTTTGCCAATATTTTATTTTATTATAAATTAATAATTATAAACTTTTATATTTATCCACTCATTTTATGTTTTTCAATTTTATATTATATTAATCCTGATTATATTTTTTTGGATTTAATTATAAATTTATACAGTTTATTTTACTTATTTAACGAATTTTTATTTTTATTTTCTCATATAATTGATTATTTAGTATTTTTTTCTTTTAGATTTATCAAGTATTAAGAATTTAATTATAAGATTTTATATTCACTTATATGATTTGTATTTTTTTCATTATTATTTTATATTAGTTTATAATATTTATGTGTTTGCTATTGTGGATTTTTTTTCTAGGTTCATCAAATAATTAATTAGAGTTTATTTATAGATTTTATATTTAACTAATTTTTTTAAGATTATTTTATATGTTTAATATTTTGTATTTTTTTTAATATTTTGTTATTAAAACTATTTATGTGGTATTTTTAAATTTGAAATATGCAATTTAAAATTTATCAAAAACAAAATAATAAATTAATATTTATTTATTATTTAAATAAATGTCAGTTTAGAAAAAAGGAATAAATATTATTGGTACTATACATGTCACAACACATTAGAAGCATATATCCGTAGACAAGTACAATGAGTACTTATTCGTGATTCGTATTCGAAATATGATGAGTATTCTCTAAGGTTATGTATCATGCTGTACATGTATGTCTACAGATACCATATAATATATGGAATATGTTAAATATAAAATAATATTTATTCTTCGAGTACTGATATTATTTTGCAAATGGTTCATTTGACATTTGAATTTAATAGCCATGAAAAGAAATCTTAGAAAATCTATAATAAGTATGAAAAAGTTTATAAAATTTGTAAGGCAAATTTGAAAAAATATAAGTTATTTAAAATAAATATAAAAAATAAAAAATAAATCTAAAAAAACTTTAAAAGCCGAAAACAATACATAAATATTGTCAAATGATATAAAATAAATTTGAAATAATTATAAAATTAGATAAATAGAATATGAGAATTTATAATAAATTATAGATATTTATTTAATAAATCTAAAAACTAATAAGCAAAACTAAAATTCAATAGTATTATAAATTAAGTAGAAAATTCAAAAAAGAAGTTAAATTAACTAATAAAATCTATCATTGAATTATAGAAATTTATTAAGTGAATCTAAAAATGAAGATAATATAATATGATATGATATGATATAATATAAACTATATATATATATATAAAGGCTAGCGTTTCTAAATATATTTTCCAATATTTTCTCCCGCTCATTTTACTTACTATTATAGTAATTCATATTTATTATTTATATAACTATCTATGTATATTTTTTTGGAGATTATAATTTATTTAAAGAAAATATTAAATATATAGAAGAGTTATTTATAATTATATATAAAATTTGAGAGAAATAAATATAATATAAAAAATATCTGAGTAAAATATAAAATATAAAAAAAGTAAAATATATATATACGTAAATGTAAATAATTAATTAATAAARTTGAAAAACTCAAAAAAGTAAAAATAAAATATAAATATTTTTAAATGCTGTAAAATTGAATTAAAGATATTAATAAAATTATAGAGATAAAAATATAAGAACTTATAATTAAATTATAAATATTATTTAATAAATAAGAAACAAAACCAGAAATTCATTAATCGAATAAAACTAAAGATAAAAATCATAAAATAAGTTAAATTAACTTAAATTTTTCATATTTAGATTCTATAAAATTATTAAATAAATCTAAAAATAAAAAAGAAAATCTAGAAAAATATAAAATAAAATCGAAAATAATAATACCAATTACAAAAATATATATATATATATATATATATATATATATATATATATATATATATATATATATATATAAAGAAATCTAAAAAATAAAATATAAAATGTATAATTTATAAATAAATCTAAATATTTAGCTCATAAATCTGTAAAACCTAGAAAAGTAAAATCAAAATATAAATATGTCAAATGATATCAAATAAATTTATTTTTCTTATAAATAAAATATTAGAATTTATAATTAAATTATAAATATTTATTAAAATGAAAAAAAAAGTTTCTAATATTATAAACTTAATATGAATTCATAGCTACAAAAAAAAAATACCATTAAAGTATAGGAAATTATTAACTAAGTATAAATATAAAAAAGAAAATCAAGTATTACAAGAAATATAAAATAATATAAACAAAATTGAAGAAAATATGAATAAAAAAAATATAATTTGATTTTAAGAAATTATTAAGTTTGCTAAAGAAAAGAAAATATATTATAAGTACAACCAAAACTTGATGCGACGAAGACAATATATGTGTGTGTGTGTGTGTGTGTATGCTCGCGCGCGCGCGTGCATATATGTATATAATCGGTAACAACAACTTGTCTTTTCTTTCATAATTTTATTTTTTGACCAAAACAGGCGATATAAGGACAAACCTAATAGAGTCATATTTTTCATTTTTTATACGTAATTCGGATAAAACCCAGATAACCCAAACTTTAACTCAAAACGTGTCACAAACTTGATAATGACACTTTCTTTCTTTTATATTAGTTGACCGACGCCTGTTTGAACAACCTCAGTTAATCCTGTCTTTTTTTGATAAGAATCAATACGATCTTTATAAAGGCTCCTCCTCCGAATGAAATCCAATGGGATCCAGAGAGACCATGTCTTCATCCATAGGATTCCCAAGTGCCGGGTCGATCAAAACTTCGATTCTTTCTGAACTACCCATTTCAAATGATATCCACATTGTTCACAAATATTCATTTTTGATTTCAAAATTTCTTATAATTTAATCCATAACAATTTTCGCATTGAACCACAAATGCTTGTATTTGTGAGTTGCATCGAGATCATTAGAGCTTTATGTTAGGTGAAATCACCACTCCTTCGCGGGGGTTTGTATACTGGACCCCTCGCTTTCACTACTAGTTCTACCTTTATCTATATTAGTTGACCGACGCCTGTTTGAACAACCTCAGTTAATCCTGTCTTTTTTTGATAAGAATCAATACGATCTTTATAAAGGCTCCTCCTCCGAATGAAATCCAATGGGATCCAGAGAGACCATGTCTTCATCCATAGGATTCCCAAGTGCCGGGTCGATCAAAACTTCGATTCTTTCTGAACTACCCATTTCAAATGATATCCACATTGTTCACAAATATTCATTTTTGATTTCAAAATTTCTTATAATTAATCCATAACAATTTTCGCATTGAACCACAAATGCTTGTATTTGTGAGTTGCATCGAGATCATTAGAGCTTTATGTTAGGTGAAATCACCACTCCTTCGCGGGGGTTTGTATACTGGACCCCTCGCTTTCACTACTAGTTCTACCTTTATCTATATTAGTTGACCGACGCCTGTTTGAACAACCTCAGTTAATCCTGTCTTTTTTTGATAAGAATCAATACGATCTTTATAAAGGCTCCTCCTCCGAATGAAATCCAATGGGATCCAGAGAGACCATGTCTTCATCCATAGGAATCCCAAGTGCCGGGGTCGATCAAAACTTCGATTCTTTCTGAACTACCCATTTTCAAATGATATCCACATTGTTCACAAATATTCATTTTTGATTTCAAAATTTCTTATAATTTAATCCATAACAATTTTCGCATTGAACCACAAATGCTTGTATTTGTGAGTTGCATCGAGATCATTAGAGCTTTATGTTAGGTGAAATCACCACTCCTTCGCGGGGGTTTGTATACTGGACCCCTCGCTTTCACTACTAGTTCTACCTTTATC
>BMAC01000496.1:63166-111211 GCA_014905375.1 Phtheirospermum japonicum
TTGCAATTTAGCCCGGGACGCCACTCCCAAAGGCGTCCCGCCCCCTCGTTTTTTTTTATTTACAAAACCAACCCGGGACGCCACTCCCAAAGGCGTCCCGCCCCCCCAGAATGCACGATCTCCTGCTGTGGTGTGTCATCGTCTATATGTCTGCTCCTGATCCTGAGATACTCACTCAATGTCGAGATTCTCATACGGCTCGCACCTTTCATCTCCTCTTCAGTATCGACACTCAGTCCTACCATCATCTCGATATAGTCTGCCCAATCATCCCTGCTCCACTCGACATCATCGCCGATCATCGGGGAACCTTCAATCGGAAGACCCCAAATAATAGCCACATCCTGCAAAGTGATAGTCGCCTCTCCCACAGACAGATGAAAAGTATGCGTCTCGCGACGCCATCTATCAACTAGAGCGGTGATCAAATGACAGTCCAGCTTCGCGATTGCTCCGCACCGTGCGACCCCGTAAAACCCCCATCGATGTAGCACCGACATAACCCGAGGATGCAGACTCTGATGCTCATCCCAAAAAATATGAGTTACCGCACGCTTCATCCTCAGAACATCATCTATATGCCCACCCGCAACGGTCCTCGATCTATGTAAACCCTGCTGGCTCAAGAAATGTGATGCCATCTGCAAGATAAATACATACACACGTACTGTAAGATAAATACATACACACATACTGTAAGATAAATACATACGCATGATACAAAATGAAATGATACAACACAGATTATTAATTCAACGTCTGTCAATAGGATAATAAACTGAAATACATCATCAATGTCAATATTASTAATAGAAATCACACAACAATMWTTCCTGATAGCGAATTACAACATCGAAATCATGAAAAGATCATCGCCATATCTAATATCAATGTCTGGAACCAGAACGTCCACCGCCCTGTGATGAGCTAGCAACATCTCTCGTGCGGTATTGTTGCCTTGCGCGTACTTGTGGTTGGTCCATTTCGTTGGGTATCCTACTACCCCTGATTCGTCCAACGCACCGCTGCCTCCGCGTGTGGGGATCATGAACCAATTCAAAACTTGCCTCGTTCCAGTCCTCCGCATCAGGCAATGGTTCAAAAGCCGGGCCAGAGTAAGTACGTAGGTACGCAGCAGTGCTATAGTAGTCTTGGACGTAAACTCGAGGATCCACTCAAAATTCGGTGCACACTTTTATTGCATGAGAGCACGGAAGTCCACTGCTCGCCCACCTACCACAAGAGCATTCCGTGTTCGACAAGGACACTCGAAAGTTCCGGGCACGAACTGATCCATCGACCCGTGCGGAAACTTGGGCCGTTTGTGCCGCCCAGTTATATCCCGTAATTTGGTAAGATGTTCCCAACTTCTGTCTTGACCTGAACACCCCATATATCTTATCTGGCCAAAATTGTTGCATGTTACGGAGTCTCGTCACGTCTTTCAAACGATCAAAAAATATATGAATACTTCGGGCAAATGTGATTCGAACGAGGGTAGTTATTGGTAGCCGTCTAGCACATTTCATCACTCCATTGATGGACTCGGACATGTTGGTCGTCAGGATGTCACACCGTTTGCCGCCGTCGTGGGATAGTGTCCACTTGCTCTTATCAATACCATCTAAGTACGCAAATGCATCCGGATCAAGCGCCTTAATCTGCTCCATTATTTTGTGAAAGACAGTAACCCTGGGTTCTGCACCAGCTTTAAAACACATATCCTTCAATTTCACAGACTTGGCATGCATATTGAAGTTAGAAGAGACATGTCGCAAACAAAAAACGTTAGAAGAGAATGCCGGAACTTGCTCTAGTGCACTAAGTAGTCCGGCATGTCGATCGGAAATAAGACAAACCCCTTCTATGTCGCGGATAATATGTTTTGCAACCATGTGAAGAAACCAATGCCAGGAGCTGTAACTCTCTGAATCGACAACTGCGTAAGCTAGTGGCACGACTTGTTGGTTGGCGTCAACTGTAACTGCCATCAGCAACGTGTGCTTGTACTTTCCAACCAAAAAGGTTCCATCAACACTGATCACCTTGCGACAATGTCTGAATGCCTCGATACATGGTCGAAATGCCCAAAATACAAATCTTAACATATGCACATCGGCAATTCCAGAAGATTTGTGCAGCCACTCAACCACTGTCCCCGGATTGTACGACTGCAAGGCCTCCATGTATTTCGGCAAATGCTGGACCGACTCCTCCCACGTCCCGTACACATTTTCACGAGCCCGTCGCAAACCTTGCCATGCTTGTGATATGGCACGTTATAACCATATTCTTGTTCAACTGCACTCTGGACATGCAAAGCACCATATAACGGATCTTTCTCGACGTGAGTGGTAATGAGCATAGCAATCATGTTTTTACACAAATTGGGGTGATCTTTACGTGTAAAAGATGCAAGACATCTGTGCGTAGAACCCAATCTAGTGATTACCACGCACCTTCCGTTTACGAAAACTAGCGCGGAGACACCATCCGCACTCGGGTGATTCGTCGATTACTGGATTCAGAACATCCACATCATTCTCACCAAGTGAACTCGACAAGCAAACAACTTTCCAAACCTTTGGATTGCTCAATACCACTCTGTACGCGCACTTGGCGACGCGCACTGAGTAATCCTTGACAGCCCACATCAAATGTTTTTTATCTCTGAATATCATGCCCGTTCTCAACACTCCTTCGTCTTTATCGTAGTAGTAGTCCGGTTGAGGGACACCAATAGAATCAATTGGAACGTCTTCATATACGTGATCGAAAAATGGTCTGTTCTGGTACAGTGCCGATCCTCTATCCGCTCGTTTATGGGTTCTAGGGGCAAGCTCATCCACGGTGGGTTCAAAAGGATCTTCATTTGGTCTACTACCCCCCAACTGAAAGAATTCTTCGTCAGTTTCATGACCATCATCATCTAGTTCATCTAAATTCTGTTCAGAATCGCTTCCTTCATCCGGTTCGAAGCAATCGGCGGGGTAGTCCGAGATCACCGGTGGGGGAGGAGCATGATGCTCAGTGGGATTAATATTTGCAAATCCATCATCGTCTCGTAGAATAGATGCATACATGTCATACTCGTTGCCACTGGACGCATTCGCCATATGTGCACTTACTTCTAAACCCAAATAAATTTTATTAAATATTGATACTAAAATTAACATATTAACAAATCTAAATTATTCACATAATGAACATTTCATCACAAATCAATAGTGTTAAATTTCATAAGCAATTAACACCTAAAATTCACAAAAATATAAATTGATATTTATATTGAATAAAAAAATTTCAGAATATATCTATAAACATTGACACTAAAATGGACATATTAACAAATTTAATTATTCACATAATGAATAATTTCATCACAACTCAATAGTGTTAAATTTCATAAGCAATTAACACCTAAAATTCACAAAAATATAAATTGATATTTATATTGAATAAAAAAATTTCAGAAATATATATATAAACATTGACACTAAAATGGACATATTAACAAATTTAATTATTCACATAATGAATAATTTCATCACAAATCAATACAATTAAATTTCACAAGCAATTAACAACAAGGATTCACAAACATATAAATTGACATTTAATTTGAATAAAAAAGATTCACAACATATTCTATAAATATTGACATTAAAATTGACATATTAACAAATTTGATTATTTATATAATGAATAATTTCATCACAAATTAATAAAAATGAACAACTAAAATTTACAAACACATAAACACACAATATATATTAACATTTTTGATATATTAACACACTAATCATAATAACACAATATACACATAAACAATATAATATATATTAACATAATAATATTTATAATGTTGCTGAATTTAAAAAAAAAAAAATACCGCGCCGCTTTGCTGCTGCTCCGACCGCCGCGCTGCTGTTGCTCCGACCGCCGCCGCCTTGCGCCGCCTTGTGTTGCTGTTGCCGGAAAAAATGGGAGAAAAGGGGAAGAAGGGGGTTTGGGCAGACGGAAATGGGGGAGAGGAAGAGAGAGGCTAGGGTTATGGCCGTTTATTTTTTTTTTTTTGCATTTTAATCCGGGACGCCACTGGAAAAGGCGTCCCGCCCCCCCATTTTTTTTTATTTTCAAAACACACCCGGGACGCCACTGGCAAAGACGTCCCGCCCCCCCACAATTATTTTTTTATTTTCATTTCAACCTCAAAATTTTATTTTCGCCATTTTAGGCCCGGGACGCCTTTGGGAAAGGCGTCCCGGGTTATTTTCTAGAACGATTACTTTAAAGTACCGTCTAGAAAGTACCCAGGACGCCTTTGGGAAAGGCGTCCCGACCCAAAATCGCAATTGTTTTTGAAAGTGTATTATTTTAGCAATTTTGAATAAAAAAAGTATTATATATTTAATAAACCGCTGTTTTCTTCTCAAATCTTCGCCTTTTGGTTTGATTTTATGGAGAGTTGGAGGGATGGGGTATGTGTAGTTATTCAGGGCATTTTTGGCATTTCATAAATAAATAATTTAAGCTGGTGTGTTTATATAACAAATGCTATTTGAGCGGACTTCAAATTCAGTTGCTACAAAAATGAATACAAATCTGCAATTATAATTACTTGAAAGTAATTTAAATATGCATTTCTTAATTTATATTTGTATCCAATCCATCCATAGATATAAATATTTTATAATTTTAGTTGAAAGGGAGGAGCTGAAGCTATGCCACATATATCATGAATCGGATATTATCTGTAAATGGGCCGAGTAGACGAGTTGGTAAATAACCCAAGTGCAAAAAGGCTATTATCTGTTTCCAGGGAATGAAATAATAATAAATAATGTCTTGCGTACGAACACTTCATTATCCACTCTCTTGTCCACTCAAACAATCAATCCCATCCCATCCCAGATGGATTCACACCAAACCCTACTCACCGGAAATCCATTCAATTCATCAATCCCAAAGGTCTGTTGCTGTTCCTGTGTCGTTCAATCCGTCCGGGAATTCGGACCTCTCTCTATTCGACAACGATCAAGGTATATGTATATCTTTTCATTTACACATCGATCATGTAATTAATTATTAATTATTTATTCATTAATCAATTAAATGGTTACAGCGAAAGCAGCAGCTCCGCCGATGCCTCCAAAGGAAGGGCGATATGAAGTAGTGATCGATAACGATATCATTACTCGCCTTGATTTATCCCCTTTCCATACAGCTACCGGGATAACCTCACCTCCCTCCGGTGGGTTGAGGGTAGTTCGGTCATTTTGATATTTGGGTGTTTTTAGTATATCCTGGGGTGTTAATAGCTTATCTTTATAATTGTTGTTGTTTTTATTATTATTAAATAAAAGTGAGTGGTGTTTTATGTTGTGTGGTAATAGTGCAGTGGTCATAAATAGTAATTATTATTATGAGATGATGATTTGATACTTAAAAAAAAAGCTAAAAAAAAAAAGTTTCCTACGTAATTGTTGTGTGGTTTTGCAGCGAAGCCCAAGCAGTTTCTTGAACGAACGATCGGGTTTACAATAAACTACAGACGGGAAGATGAGAACGATCCTCGAGAATTCTCAGAATTCCCGGATATAAGGTTGTGGTTTGTTAGACTGGACACTATGTATCCATGGCTCCCCGTTCTGCTGGACTGGCGTGCAGGAGAGCTTGCACGCTATGCTGCCATGCTTGTACCTCATCAGGTCAAAATCCAAGGAATAGCTATACAATGTCACTTAATTAATATTCTGACTTAGGAGCAACGTGTTAAATTAGTGTCTCGGTTATTTAAGAATCTCACTAAATTGACAAATTTTAGTGTATTGGGTTTTTGTGTTTGTTTTGGGTTGAGTTTGTGATGTGTGATTTGTGAAAATGCAGATGAGTATGAGAATGGGAGTGGTGTTCAACCCAGAGGCATTGGAGTTGTTTGTGGTTCAGAAAGTGTTTGTTGTGTACTCATGGTTGAAGGAGCATCATGATAATGAGAGTCCATTGCCCAGATTGAAGGCTAAAGACATGGCCAGGATGCTTGGCTTTGGTATTGGAGATGACCTCTTTGATTTGGTTGACAATCATAAATAAATAAATAGCCACCCCAAAACAATAGGGCAATTTTCTTTTTCCATGTTCCAAAAAATAGCCAAAGAGTATATTTATTTTTTATATCACTTACTTTTAACCAATTTAATGAGTTTTTTTTTAATGCTCTCCATTTCTTAACATATGGTGCAAAATAAATGAGCCTTATTAATTTGGGACAGCGAGCATAATGTTTTAACAGTGGTAAAATGTCAAAATAAAAATATAATCATCAAAAAAGAGCACAAATCAATGACTAAAATTCGTTATTTTTAGCAAAAATGTTAATATTTTCTTCTTGGATTTTCTCTAGTTATTCGAACATCAAATAATTTAATTTGTTCTTAAACTTTATTTGAATTTTGGCACAATATATGTAGTTCATCTGTTTTCACACAGAATTTATTGTTGAACGTTGTTACATCCACACAACTCGTATTTCTTCAGAGATAGTGTAATGTAGGTAAAAATATGAAGACCCCATTTTACATTAAAGTCACAAGTCAATGCTGCTTCACTAGTTCCTAAAAAATGACTAAGTACATGTACAACAATTTCAACTAACAGTTCCAACTAGTGAACGAGAACACTATTCTGTCAGGAAAAAAAATAAATTACATTTACAAACATGACGACAAACCAAAAATTATATTGGCATTCACGAACGACTATGCCGGTAGAACACAGGCGAAACTCAGAGCTAACTCAGTTGGAGATTGTTCAGTGACAAACTCAGATTCAATTTGTATGGTGTTAATACTCAAAACAAGAAAGTAAACTATCTACTTACGCAATCTTTTTCCTGGGTTATCTTGTTTGGGTTCAATCTGTCATAATGCAAACGTGTATATCAGATCATTGGTATATGGGGGAGATAATTATAAAAAAAGTTCAGTTATCTTTTAAATTTACAAATACACTCGTAAATACTCAATGGGAGGTATTTGTAGTTTTCTAAAGTTATTATTATTATCATTATTTAATCAGAATAAATTTTAATGGTTTATTTTTATAACTAGGACAATTTCAGGAAGAATGCATTCATGGGCACAAGAGGTAATGCTTACTGCATTTGAGAGTTGCTCGCGAATGTAAGCCATTGATCTCAACATAGCGCCTAAGGTATCCTTCGACACCTGAAACTTCACTAATGATTCTCCTGAAGTCGTCTCCGTGTCTTGCAGCTGAACAAACAGCAGAGTCAACACACACATAATGACACATTTTTCTCAAGACGAAACAAACGTACAGCTACGATGAATATGAAAAGATTTTGCCATGTAGACCAGTGTGATGAAAAGAAGAACAAAGATACAATAATTATTTCACTCAGATCAAGGATCAAACATGAGAACGGCAGACCTTTAAATTGATGACAGCAACTTTACGGCCAGACGCAGAGAGCTTTTCACTGATGTCCGCCATGGACATCAGCATGGGCTCCAACTTCACCCTCGACATTGAGAATTTTACCTCCGATTCTCCCATAGGATTCTTACCATAATCTTGTAACTGGACAAGCAGTAAAAGAAAAGTAAATCTCGAGCAAGAATTACTTCAACCTCTATATTTCGAGCTTGCGAGCATCATGTGGACAATATTTAATTCAAAAACTTGGAAGAAATACAACAAATTGTGACGGTTAAAAAAGCAACATCTAGAATGACAATTTTTAAAAAGGATTTCATCTCAACAAAATTCAAATTAACCTTAAAAAAAACAAAAAGAAAAAAGAGGAAAGCGTTAGACAAAGAAGTCACTGATGTATCATTAATTTGAAGAAACAAAATTAATCATATAATGCGGAGAAAATACCTTAAGATTAATTACAGCTACCCGATTAGCTGGAGTTGACTTCTTATTCTCCATTACCCAAGTCATTGATTTAAGACAAGGAAGAGCTGCCTGCGAATAAAAAGAGTGAAATATGAGGTTAAAACACTTAATATGCTAAGAGATAATCCAATTCTACAAAAATGCAAAGGTTAATTACAAAAAGTACCCTTGAGATTTGACCTGATTACAAAATTTTAAATAAAAAAAACCCAGCTAACTTTCAAAATTACAAAAATATCCTGAGATATTAATTTGTCTTACATTTACCCCTTTATAAGCAAAAACCATTTCAAAACCCCACTTCACATTTATAAAAGCATTACAACTAGCCCCTTAATTTTCACACTGAATCAAACATCACGGGTATTGTTTGTAATTCAAAAGTTCACTGTTTTTTTGCGTAATTCAAAAGTTCGCTGTTTGTAATTACGTCGAGGGCACTTTTGTAATTAACCCAAAATTTAATAAAGACTTCTCATACCATGTTATCAGTGTGAAGAGAAACTGGGATCATGCGCGGGACATTCGAATCAGAAACGGATTGACAAGAAACACCAGCATCATTAAGATTAAACCGCCGTAAAATCTCATCATCTTGCCGTGGCCACAGCAAAGGGGTCATTTCTGGACTCGTTATCGATATTCTTCGATCATCATAACCAACACCACTGACCCGTGAACTCGAACCTGCCACTTTCCCTACACTTTTTCTAACACCAACAACCTTCTTCACCCCGTCTCTAAGACTAACGAGCGACGCATTATACGTCTCTAATGCCACAGCCCCTTGCTCAGCAAATCTAATTGCTTCCTTGCATAAATTATTATATCTCGCAGTCAAAGATTCATGACCATGCAGCTCAATATGATTGACATTCATGCTCTTAGCATTTCTAGTCCACCGGTTTAAAATGTAACGGGACGGTAAAGTAAGCACGTTTGTTACAGTAAAAACCGTCAAAACGTGTCTGCATAATATCCCAGAATACTCAAACATCTTACAGCTACATTTCGCTTTCATTTCCGCAATATTTAGCGAAACGAAATAGGCTTTGTTGTCGTCCTCGAATTTTGCCACCCTGTACGTACCGTTATGCCCCTCCCCGTCGACTCTATTCGCCGTGTACACAAAAGTCTCAACTAGCTCGTCTTGAAATTTCGAGAATAGCCTTTTCGTGTACAAGTTCGCAACCTGCTTCTCCATAGGAGAAGGCGTTCTTAGAACAGGGTTGGTGCACACCGTATCAAAATCGGCATCCACTTCCTTCTCGAACGAACTCTCTAAAGCCCTCTCGTACTGCCTGAAAAAAATCGGCAGGGTCGTTTGTTGATTCACGTAGCCGTCGAAAAATGAGCCCTCAAAACCCGGATTGGGAAATGCGGCGAAGAAAGAGTCTCGGAAATAAACAGGCACCCATTGGCGACGGGCATCGTATATCGACTGGAGCCAATCATTTCTCTTCAAATCATACTTTTCGACAATCAACTCCCAAAACGATTCAAATTCTTCGACCGTCTCGGTCGTGTTGATGCAGTTATAGAGGTCAATTTGAAAATTAGGATGAGTTGAGCATACGCGGGCCATTCTTTCTTGTCCTTCTCGTAAAACATGCCACTTGTCAACACAATGACGGGTTTCCGGAAAAACCTGTGTAACCGCAGCCCGTACGGCTCTGTCGTTATCCGTCGTTAAGGAAACGGGCCCACGGTCGTTCATGGCAGCTAAAAACGTCTTGAATAGCCAAACGAACGTGGGTTCGGATTCGTCGAGAAGCAAACCACACCCGAACAAAATGATCTGACCGTGATGGTTCACACCTGTGAAGGGCGCGAACGGTACTTTGTATTGGTTTACTCTGTAAGACGTGTCGAAAACGACAGCGTCTCCGAAATGACCGTAAGACGCCCTCGACCGGGCGTCAGCCCAGAACGCATTCGCCATTCGATTTTCTTCGTCGAGCTGGATCGCGTAGTAAAACCCAGGATTCTCGGCCTGCATCTTTTTGAAATAGTCTAGAAGGTTCTGGGCGTCCTGACCCAATGTTCTTCTCCGACCGGGAAATCCCATATTATTTAATCCACTGTTTCCGTCCATAGAAATGTACATCACGCCACTCGGAACAACGTCTATGGCGGCAAAATGCCTCTTAGGCCTGAGACAATGCAACTTGCTATGATTATGGTCCTTCACGAGTTTCGTCACGACCCATTTGTTTTCGCCCCTTAGCTCGATTCTAAGGACCGCCTCACAGCTCTCACCAGCTCTTTTTTTGGAACACGAGAATTCGCGAAAATCGGGCTTTGACCGGTCAAATTGGACTCGAGTGGTGAACCCGACATGTTTGGCGTAGTCATCGTAGAAGATCTTGGCCGCGTGTTCAGAATCGAATTCCATTCCGACGTGCGGCTCAGGAAAAACCCTGTCATCATCGTCTTGAAGTATTGAGTTACCGGAAGCGTCTATTTCCCCACTACTGGTCGAATCCTCGTCACCGTTGTCCGTGATTACCCCACGTTGGCCCATGTTCCCCTCTTCGACGCCAATCGATTCAACACCCATATGAAAATAACTTTATCCCACCATCACAATGATGCATTTCTCTCCATAACTGTAAAATTCCTCAATTTCCAGACTGACACTCAGAAACTTAACACAAACGAAACAAGTTTTCCAGCTTATATATGTTTCTAACTTGGAATTTCCCGAAATAACGAACTACTCATGCGCCGTAACTGCAAATAAATTGTGATGAAATAAGAAACTTTCTCAAGCGTATCGGAATTGAATTTCACACGCTAGTCAGCTTATGACCAAAGTAACTATAAATGAAAATGAAAATGAAAAAGAAAATCTCTAGATGTATAACGTATAATTATATATGCTGAATAAATAATACAAGGTGAATCGATATCAGAGAGAGATTACCTGCGATCCAAGGTGAGATTTCAGAGAATAAATAATCAGAGTCTGCAGTGAATTTAGCCAATCTGAAATTCTAGGGTTCGCAACTTGTTGATACGACGACGTTTCTAAGAGCACCGGCGACGGTGTAGAAAGGCGAGTGCGAACACAGAGAAAGGGAGAGAGAGTGGGTGTCGTGTGTATACCAATTGACCTTTGTGGACGCGGGCATCTTAACCGTCGATTTGGATCCACGGTTGAAATTGTTCCCAAAAAAATCCGAATTCGTATCGAACGATGTCTGATATGTGTAGGGTGCAATTGCAGGGTCCCTTGTTACTTATGTGGCTCATGTGATCGGAACTTGTGTATTAATTGTCAATAAATTAGTATTATTCCCACGGATGCACACGATTTGTATATTTATGTTGGTATAGAATATTTGGCGAGATTGGTCTCGTGGTCGCTCTATAGATTAAAAGTCAAAATTTATTTACCTATTTGGACTTCTGATTAACGGTAATTTATCAGGCCAGATTTAGATCGGCACCTTAGGGATAGTTTTGTGATTCGTCTTACTAGTTCGGCAATAAGTAGATTCATGCAGTAATTGAGAAGAAACTCGTAACAATTGTTTAGGAAGACGACTACGATAGGAATTCGTAGTAATTTCTTCAGGGAATTGATGCATTTTGACGTGACACAGTGTGATTGGTCAACTCAATGAGATCTAACAAAGTACCCACTGAATCGAGCAGACTAATTTTGCAATAACTCACCGAGTACTTTTCCGTTCAGTGGGTATTACCGAGCTGACCAAGCACACCGTGCCACGTTTTTTACGTTGCACCATGCTATGATGGCTTATACAAATAAGCAATCATTTGAGCTTGGGATATTTTACAAGTTCTATAGTGCTATTTTAGATTCACCTATTTAGAATAGTTCGGTAGTCCTTTTAATATACGTGCTTTTATTTAAGTCCATCTTTTGGTCATAGATTTTAGTTCATACTTTGGGTTTCTTAACTACAAAAAGCAAATACAACAAATAAATAAAACATAAACTTAAATAAAATAAAGATTAAAATATATTTAAGGGTAGCAAAGCACAGGACAACCAAGTATTTACATACCCGGACCTGACATCATTGTGTATGAGAGTGAGGAGAGAGCCTGCATTGAATTCAACTATTTTTTTTCACCTCCATATTTAAAAATACTATAAACTCACACTATTCTTGAACTACTCTATTTCTTAAACACCATGTGCACAAAAGACACACTATATAATACTTTTACATTTTTCCTAGTAAATTTACTTGTATCTAGATGGGAGGTTAGATATATACAATTTCTATTTTTTTTTCTTGTAGAAAAATAAAATAAAAATAACTTAATGATGACTTGGATAAAATTTGGGGGATAAGTTGAAATCAGAAAAGTGCATATATATTTTGCATGTCTATACAGTCACACAAATATTGACTATACAAGACAATTTTTCTCATCAGCATTTGTATTTTCTATTTATCTTCCAGACGACGACCAATATATAATGCATAAGGTACAACCCATATTTTTCTTGGCTAACAAGTAGTTCTTTGTACTCTATCTCATAATGTTCTGTTCTGAAATTGATTTTTACTTCATGGGTTTTTCCTTTTGAAGTTCTAATAGTTTTGTGTTTATTTATCGCAATGTTTTTTTTTTTAAATTACTGTTAAATTAAAAAATGATAGAAACAGCAACAGAAACAATCGGAAGAGAGCAAAGTATGTGAACACCAAAAAAAAAAAAGTAATAAAGAAAACCCAAATGAGAAAACAAAAACAATCCAGATAATGGGATCATTATATTGGGGGTTTACATTCATTGTGAAGGCTGTGAAAATGAAGTGTTCAAATGTCTTCATGGATTTGAAGGTTTGTGGATTATTGAGTTGATTTAGAAGATTTCTTGTAGAAATATTGTTAGATATATGTGGTCTGTGCCATATATATATAATTTAGATATTAATTAATTAGTTTTAATATCTAATTAATGATTTATATAATTAATAATTTAATAGATAAGTTTTATTAATATATCATTGGTTAATAAAAGAGTTGGTTTTTCACCAACTAGACCGTGTGACAGTTCTGCAATAACCGCCTTTGCAGATAAAAGTTATATTAAAAGATATTTGATCATCTCTCCGCCGTAACAAGTTTTTTCTCAGTTTTCATTATCTATCAATTCACTCAAAATTACGACTGAAATTAAGAACGGCAAGAGAGAGAAATCAGATATATTCAATAATCAGACGTTCAACAATCAGTGGGCAGAACAATTCACAAGAACATGGCTGCTCACGGTTAGTCATATTATTATTTTATAATTAATTGTGAAAATCATGAAGTTCAAGATCTGGGACTCATTTATGTTTTATTTATGATTAATTATGAAAACGATTTACAAATATAATTATGGGTTTTGAGTTTTCTTCTTTTTTCTTTGCTTAAGGTGTTGATGGGATTGAAATTGATGCCAACAATCAGAAGGTAATAGTTAAGGGGAAAAAAGTTGATCCCATCAAAGTGGCAGAGAGACTAAGAAAACTGGGAAGCATGTGAAATTGATTTCTCCACAGCCTAAGAAACAAGTGAAGGAGGAGAAAAAACCTGAGGTACAATACTTTATTACTATTCATATGTGGTGTTTGTAATTTCAATTATATATATATATATATATATATATATATATATATATATATATATATATATGCATATACTGATTTTATTAAAATGTTGTTTGTGCTCATGTGGGCAGCCTGTGCCTAAGGTAATTGAGGTTGTGTTAAAAATTTATATGCATTGTGAGGGCTGTGCTAAAGATGTGAAGCATTATATCCATGATTTGTAAGGTATATATATATTGATTTGTTTAATTGTAGTTAAGTTTCACCTGTTTTTGATGAACTTTTGTTGCCTATAGTGACAATTAATAATAAACCGGCCAGCTAATGATGTGTAGGGGTGCAATCTGTGGAGGCAGAGATGATGAAGAATCTGGTGACGGTGAAGGGGACGATGGACCCACAAAGACTTGTCGAGTTCGTAAGTAAGAGAGGTGGATGGCGAGCAACGATCATGAAACAAAGAATCGATGCAAAGATTGTGAAGCAAAACAAGGAAAAGAAGAAAGAGGAGGTCCACAATCATAAAGATGCACCATCTGCTATATCTATCCTCCACAACCACTCTATGCGCCTCAATTGTTCAGTGATGAGAATCCCGATTCTTGTTCGATGATGTGAGAATTTTGATGTAGGCCTAAGACTACAAAAGAGTAAGGTGCTTGTAAAGGTGTTAGATGGCATGACACTGTTTATATAGATATGGAATATGATTGACATGTTTATCAGGTGTCTTGAGCAAAAGGTGTGCACATACATGTTTAAAAAAAATTTCCAAAAATTCAAGATTTCATGTTAATGATCATCTCTTGTATGGCAACACTCATACCCCTAACAAAGACCAAGAGAAGGTTGCCTATGCCAAATGGGAAGTCAAAATCATGGTCTGGATCCTGAGTTGTGCCGATTCCAATATTGTCTTGATTCTTCGACCTTACAAGACTGCAAACAACAATGTGGGGTTTCTTGAAGAAAATCTATATCCAGATCAACACAGCTCGTCGATTTTAACTTGAGCACGACATAGCCACCTGTAAACATGATAGTCCC
The DNA here is from genome assembly GCA_014905375.1 of Phtheirospermum japonicum. NCBI lineage: Eukaryota > Viridiplantae > Streptophyta > Magnoliopsida > Lamiales > Orobanchaceae > Phtheirospermum > Phtheirospermum japonicum. The sequence goes on from BMAC01000496.1 coordinate 77,721, forward strand.
TCCATATTTGATTTTCACTCCCAAGTAATGAGTCTTTGAGCTAAATACACTGATATAATGTATACAAACTTGACTTCCAATGGTCTAAGTTCAGTACAAACAGTTTCATGAAACCACTAAACGAGACCAATTTGGCAAAACGCCTCTTTCCGCATTTCGTTTTTTGAAACATTGCTTAGGGGTTGAAACAAGATATATTCATGAGAAGAAAACTTATCAAAGATTTGCTAAAATCAACATGACAAGCTTAAACACAAATGTTACTAAATCAACAGTAGGTCATCATGTTCATCCAAGAGGGGAAAAAAAGAAAAAAAAAAAACTCCTTGGATGTAACACCATAGTCGTCCCAAAATTTGCTACTACTCCTATTATTACTCTTTGCCTTTCACGTTTCGGCTGACCTGGCGACAACAGTTCAATGTTGAAAGAGGTCCTGTAAATCGAGGATATCTGCGAGGACACCAGCAGCAGTAGTATCGTTGCCTGCTCCAGCACCTTGAATTACCAGTGGTTGTTCACTATAGCACCGGCTGTATATCTCTAGCTACAATTTTAAGTAGCTTATTCAGAATGATCTCCATACTTTAAGGATTATCAAGAGAAGATACAGGAATATTAATTATTCGACGGTACGTTACAGAATATACAGATACTACCCATGAGGCCGAGTCTAATTACAAAAAAAAAAAAAAAAACATTTTCTTTCAAAATTACAGAATACCTCACTTAAAAATTGTATTTACCTAACAAAAACCAGATTTGGAAGGTGCAATTTGTGAAAAAGATAAAATTGTGAAGAGGGTATTTGAAATTTCGAATGGTTATTGAGTCTTTTTTGTAACTAAGATAGACCTAAGGAGTGGTTTTTGTAACCCTAAAACTAGCAAGAGATGATTATAGTTGAAAGGATGTGTTTCCAAATTTATTTGCAAAGCTAAACATGAAGCCAAAAGGTAATAAATGTGCATGTAACGTAATATATTGCTTACCACATTATCACTTCCCTTCAATCTACCGAGAGCAGAATCTTTCGAGACTTCTTGTATGCCAACTTCACACCTAGACAGGTGTAAAAGACACGTCATCAAATGATGAAATTGATTGCATTTTAAGATTCACAGGCAAAAAAGATGCACGGACAAATTAGCTCAACTCTTTACCACTTGTAACCAATGTTTTAAAAAATCGGGCCAGCCGGCGAACCGGTCACCCCACCGGTTCACGGTTGGACCAGTAGCACCGCCAGTCCCACCAGTTTTAATACAAGCCAAAACTGTTTTGGTGGGTGTTCGGACCAGACCTGACCAATGGCCAGTTTGCGGTCGAACCATCTGGCCCGATTTGGTCCGGTTTTAAAATCATTGCTCGAAACCATGAAAATGAGAATATAACCAAGAAATAACTGGCATTGTATATACTGTAGGAATTTCAAAGACAAATAAAAGATTGCATAGAGATTAAAAGATGGAATAATTACAGAAGTTTGATCTAGTGAAAAGAAAATTCAATTATCTTTTAAAATTACAAATTCCTCCCTGAGGCATTACAAATACCCCCTACAGATTTGTAAAATAGAAACATGTCCGGGGGAGTATTTGTAGTTTTCAATGATAACTGTGTTTTTTTCTTTTGTAATTAGGCTAAAATTCAAGGGTGGTGTTTGTAATTATAAAATGGTATGTTTATTTATTTAAGTTTCTATATCCATATGTAACATATGCAATAAAAAGAATAAGATACCCGGACTCCTCAATCAAACAAACATAGCGCAAAACATTTCCATTTGAAGCAGCACTATCAATTCGTTTTTGGATATCTTTATCAAGCGACGGAAGTCCATTAGCTAAAAACTCTTCAAGTGGCATTACATCGGGTCCCATTTCCACAGGGTACAAGCTTTCAACCTTAAAAAAAATGGCAATAAATATCTAAGTTCGACTCTTTTTAATAAAGGAACAATATCTGAGGCACACTGCACAAAACTAACCTTAATGCTGTCCATGTTAATGCGATGTCCAAGAAGTCGAGCAAGGATCAGCGCCTTAATTTTTTGAGAGAAAAAAGGAATATATCTCAATTACATAATTATTACAATTTCACGCATTTTCTTTGCACATGCAACGATGTGCATGGCTATCCTGCCTCTAACTAATAATAGTCGTAGGTTATTATCACTTTTAAATCAAAAGGAATGCTTTTATAGAAATCTCTGATAAATTGGGAAGAGAAAGTGTACAGACCTTTCTAGCTACATCCATCCCACTGAGATCATCTCGTGGATCTGAGATCAAATACGAATTTTAAGTCGGAACATTATGAAATTGTTTAGCCAATAAATTAAAAAATGGGTTAATTACAAAAGCTACCCCTGAATTTTAGTCTAATAACCAAAAAAAAATTATCTTTTAAAATTACAATTAACCACTCGAGGTTTGTATCCCCTTTTCAGGCCGCACATTTGTAACACAAAAATAAGTGCCAAGGAACTGGGTTTTTTCGTAATTATATTAAACATCAGTGGTAGTTTTTGTTATTATCCATAAAATAAACCAGAGTGGATCATGACTACATAGAGTTGTCAAAATGTCAGCCCGGTTCGGGCCCACCGGACCAAACCAAAAAGTTCTGGGATGAAGCCATTTTGGCATATCATTTTCATGGCCCCAGCCCAGCCCATGCTTAGGAAATAGAGCAACAATGTCTCAGGCTCACCAGGTTCAGTGTATCCAAGACTTTTTGCAGCATTAACTACATGGCTAAAGGGTCTTCCACCTTCAACCTGACTCATCACATACCCCAGTGTACCTAATACCACAAACACGAGACTTTTAAAAAAAATGGAGGAAGAGGAAGCTATATAGTTAAAGTAGGGAAAAATCTTACCACTCAAACTTCCCATGATGCGAAAGATTGGATCTCCAGATGAAATGATACGATTTATAGTTGAAATGACAGGAAGACCAGCACCAACCTACATAGTGGAAAACATACATTGAAATTTGACAGTCAGTGTAGACAAGTATAAAAAACAGGGATAAGGAAGTAATGAAATAAATGCTCAGTAAATGCATGCATCAATAAAGCAATACTAGGTGGTCATCAGAAGTAAAATTGCTTGCAAGCTTGATCTCAGGCTTTTTTATCGACCAATAGGCTGTTTTGAAGAGAATCAATACAAGAGGACGTGTCTAATTGATGCTAATGAACAAAGAACCAAGTAAGAGTTACAGTTGACTCGTGTCTAATCCTTCGAGGCCGTGAGACCAACTTGTCGTAATATTCCTGCACATTAAAAGGAAGAGCACTGACATATAAATCATTCATGGTCTCAAAGCATGACAGAAAAATCAAATAAGGTGACACAATTTTAACATTATTCATTCAACATTGAATATCCATATCAATGACAGAGGAAGATAACCCAGAGCCACGTTTCCACAAACTTAATTCAAATAGAATAAATACACACTGAATGGGAAAGAAAAAAAAAGGATTCAGTTACCAATGAAGAAGTAAGAGGCTTCTTGTTTGCCAGCACCACACAGCAATACATATTCACCACTTGATTCAGCAGCGAAACAATTTCAGAGCTGGCTGAACAGTCCACAACTACCAGTCCTGTCAAAATAGCCATGCGAATAGGTGTGATCGAATCAAATTTGGCAAAAATATTAATGGATCAAACTATATCATACCACTCGATTTGCAAAGAGTAGCAGCAACATCCACGACTTTCTTCTCGATTTCTTTACCCGAGTACACTTGACACCCACCTGCATTTTCAAACAAAACCCATTATTCTTATGCACTAAATCAATGCGCATTCATTGGGGCATTTTGACAAACACGTAACGTACAAAAAGAATGTACCCAAATTAGCTAGCTCCTGCAATGAAGATCCACTGGACTTGACTTTACAAAGTTGCAGCAAAAATTCATCATCCAACTCGGAGAGTAAAACATCGGGTTTGACCACTATACATTTACTGTCACACACGCCCACCACCCTCAGCCTCGCCCCCTGTAAATTTTAGCATCGCCGATGAAATAAAGAAATAATAATCGAAATCATAGTAAAGTAATTTAAAAAGGGAGGCCGTAAAAATGGGCATAAATCGAAAAACCTGTTTAGAATGGAGGGTCCGGCAGGAGATGATGTGGTGGAGGAGCTGGCGGCCAACCCCGCCGCAGCCCATCAACAGCAATGGTATATTAACCATTTTCTCACTGTAGTTTACTTTTACTCTCCTAATTTATTCGTTTATCTTTTCCAAATCCTTTGATCAGTTTTCTTGAGCCAACTTCGAGACAGTATGAGTCGACTGTGTGTTCTCTCTGTGTTTTCGACTTTATTGAGTTAATTGCAACTTTGACCCTGATAAAGTAGCAATCTTCGCTTGCCCCTTCAAAGTGTTGAATATAACATTTTATGCCCTAAACTTTTTTATTATTGTATAGAATCCCCTAAACTAGTATAATGTGCACTTTGTCACTCCCACTAAGAAAATATCATATCTTCTCCTATTTCATTACCCTTTTTAAAATATCTGGAAATAATTAGAGTTAACAATTGTAATTTTATAAGAGTGGCATATAATAATTTATTTATAAATTATAATGGAATACCGAAAAAGTAATATTATTATATTTTAAATTAGAACAACCTTTTATTATTATTATTATTATTATTATATTAACATTTGTCATGTCATATTTATCCATGATTGTTTTGGTAGTAACATTATAAATACTATTGGTATACATAATACCTTTTTTTTGTTAGCAAAAATGCATATTTAGTAGTATATAATAATTTATTTAAATTGATTTACCTATCAAACCTCATAATTAAAAATTATGATTTATATGTCAAACACGTGAGCAACAAAAAATATATTTTTGTATTTGTTATTTTAAAATATATTTTATGACATTGTATGTATATTTTGTGATATTTTGGAATAAGACTATAAAGCAAGAAAAGAAATATTAAAAGAAATTACAAAAATTCCTATCTAGTAATTAGTGGTCTATTGTGTGCATTAATTTCAGCAATTGCCTTTGTGTGAAGGCATCGAGTCGCAGTGGAATTTATAGTTTTAGTTGTACTATATATAGTTCTAATTAGGCCGGCTTAACTAGTTGTCATAGCTATAGCCTAATTGGAGACTCATCATCTATTTAGCCACCCTACAACAAGAAACTACAGTGTACACACACTACTCCACTTAGTACAACCACATTTTCTTACAAGTAACAATTAGCTAACACAACCACAACAATAACCATGGCCAAGACCAAAATCACCACGATTATGTCTATCACCTACCTAGTCATCACCATCGCCATCGTCTCGCCGCTCACCGAAGCCCAAACACCGGCGGCACCTTCTCCGGGCCCGGACTGCGTCACGGATTTGGGCGACGTGGCCGATTGCCTACCCTATGTGGAGCTTGGGAGTAACATGACAAAGCCGGACTCTCCTTGTTGTCCGGAGATGTCAAATTTGATAAACACACGTCCGATTTGCTTGTGTCAGCTTCTCGCTAAGCCTTCCGATTTTGGGATCTCGGACATTAACTCGAGTAGGGCTCTCGAGTTGCCTTCTCTTTGCAAACTTGTCAAAGGTTCTCCGGTTGGTTTGTGTGAAGGTAAGTGTAGTTACTCTCTGTCTCGTTTTAGATATGTCATTTTAATTGTGACCATGATTTCAACAAGGAAAAAATACAAAATTGGTCTATAATGTTTGAAATTATTGCTTTGTCCTATAATTGTAAAACCCCTCGTTTGAGAAAAGACTTTTGCAAGGTATAAAAAAATTTTAGGCTAAACCTCATGGCTAGTTGTTGTAATTAAATTTACTATTTCATATATATTTATTTGATGTACAAGACGAGAGTAAAATATATGAAATTAAAGATCGTCGTTTTATAACATAAATAATATACAAAATCATTTGCATTGTTAATGCTACGATATAAAATAATGAAGAAACTCAAATTATAACCAGACTCATTTCACAAAAATTATTTATCACACATTTCAGTTTGAATCTAATGTTCCTACTTCCTTTTTTTAGGTGGTGTTTATAATAACTACCATCAATATTCAACTAATGTATTAAAATTAGACAAAATATCGTAGAAAATATGAGATGCCTATATATGCTAAAACTTGGCCGCCCTTCATTAAATTAAATTAATTTGGCAGAGCACACATTTACTACATTGTTCGTCGTGATAGTCAAGTAAAAGTCAAATAGTTGTATAGTAAAATCGACACAAAATATTTGTAGAATTTTTCTTAATGAATCCACGCAATAAAAGATTATTTATCCAATAAAAATATTTGTACGAAAGCATTAAGGAAACAATAAAGTGTGAGTAAAAATTGTGTTTAAAATTGTTGTTTGTGAAATATTTACTAACAAAACTTTAAATGGTTGGTAAATGCCTAAAGCTTTTATGTCTGGTAAATTTAAAATTTATTGATTTGTCCGTAGTTGATTGTACAATATGAGAATTTTTCTAAAAAATTTTATCCATATTTTGTTGGTAACTGCAAAATTATATGGCAATAGATTTTGCTTTGGAAAAGTCAGAAGAAAAAAATTATTGAACCAAACTGAAAATTGCCACCTTTGAGGACTTCATAGAGCACCTATGTGAAATAGGTTTGGTTAATAACTTAATGGCCTTTTAATAGTGTGCTGTGTCAATAATTAGAAATTGGGTCCATTTATTTACGGCGTTATAGACGCCCTGTACTATACAAGAGATTGATTAAATTTTCGATATTAAATTAAATTAAATTAGTTCAGTAAAGAAATGAGTTTTGCATATTAAAAGATTTCTGGATTTTAGTTTCAATAAGTTGATTTAAAAATAGTTTTGTAAAGGTCATTCTAATTCGGTCGGGTGATTTGACTACATAAGTTTTGTACATTTATTTTTAATTGAATTGTAAATTTGTCAAACTCCAAATTGTTACCTAAGTTTTGTACATTTATTTTTAATTGAATTGTATATTTGTCAAATTCCAAATTGTTCGTAATTATAATTTTATTTTATTATTATTTTTTTTTTACCGTGTAGCAATTGGTGTTACAATTCCATCACCAACACCAAGCCCTTCACAAGGTATACAGTCTTCTCTCCTCCACCCACCTCACAAAAACAAAGGGGAAATTTTATTTTATTTTTTAAATGAAAATAATAATAATAATAATAATAATAATAATAATAATAATAATGAGCACTTAGTGTTATTTTCTTGTGGATTATTAACTTAATTTTTTGACATGTGAATCAGCAGCAGCGAAGCCATCTCCTGGACTATCATCTACCCAACATTTTGTCATTGGATTAGCACTTGTTTTGTTCACACATTTCATTTAATTTTATACCATTTAATCTATTTGGATAGATACTTTGAATTTCCATTCATCTGCTGTATCAAGAAGTTTCATCTCTTTTGTTACCTTGAATAATAATATTCGGAGTTTGGTATTGACAATGAACACTTTTGCATATTTCACCAATCTCACACATGAAACTTAAAATTGAGCAAAAGGCGCAGTACATGTACTTTCGAGTTTTGAGCAAACAAACAAACAATCAAAACAAAAACGCCCATACAATTGTTAAAATATAGAAAATAATCACACCCCACAAACACACATACACACATTATTAAAAGGGCAATACTTTTCAAATATTCAAGAGTTAAAAAAAGGAAAATCCAGTTATCTTTCTTTTACAAATTACACCATCAAGACGATAACAGGGAGATTTTCTTAATTAAACTAAATCTCAAGATAATTTTTGCAATTACTCCAAAAAATTCAATGCAATCAACACAAATATACGCAGTAGATACTTGCAAGCATACACAAATTCGAAAAAAAACAAAATTATGTCAGCCAAAACAAATATTTTTCTGAAATCCAAAAAACAAAATATTTAAACTAAAAAAAAAAAAGCTGATCAAACCGTACTTCCATACATGACTAAACCCAGTAAAAATAAAATTACTGCACGAAAATAACCATAAACTATATATTATAATAATATATTCTCATCTACGCTTTTACCTTCCCACTCGCCCTACGCTTGCTGTGCCAATCATTCTTATCGCCGTTCATCTGATTCTTCCTAGCCGCAACCAAACACCGCTCCTCTTTACCACTCGTCTCCATTTTACCCTTCCGACGCCTCATCCTACTCTCAACCCTCTTACCCCTCAACGCCCTAACCCTCTCCTCAATATCCAACGCCTGTGAAAAATTCCATATCCTAACCACACCCTCTTCACCTCCACAAACAATCCGATCGAACCCAATCCCAATCGAAAACAAATTACACCCAAACCCATGCAACATCCTCTGAGGCGGCTCCAGATCAGAAGTGCGATGCTTTTTTGTCGTTTTCAACAGCGACCGAACGTCAATAAGTGCAATTTTCCCATCGCTCGATGCCGAAACGAGCCACGGGTACTCGAACGCGAGCGAGTAAACGGGCCCGCCATGAGGAACCCAGGTAGCGATCTTCCGAATGTTGCACTTCAAATTCCTTGTCATCTCGAACATGTGTATGGACCCGTCCTCGCCTCCGGTGAACAAAAGCTTCCCCGTGTGGCTCCGTGCCAACGAATGCACGTTGCCCACGTGAACGCTATTCATAACCACCAGCTGGGCCCCACTATTAGTTTCCCATACATAAACACCCGAACCCGCCGTGCTACCGAGAGTGGTATCGTGCGGGACCAGGCTCCAAACCCAGTCGTTATGCATCAAAACCCTCAAGCATTTTAAAGAAGCACGGTCCCACAAGCGTACAGTCATATCCCAAGAACCGCTATAAATCTTACTAAAATCCAACGCGAGACAAGTAATGGGCCCCACGTGCTCCCAGAGCCGAAACTCAGTGTTTTGAGTCTGTGGGGCGCCGAGGTCGAACAGCAAAGGGTTTCTATTCTCCGCATTCCAACCATGTATGAACCCGTCCGTACCTCCGGCTACTAAAAGTTTGGAATCGGCCGCGACAGCTCGGATGGTGCAACCGAGAGGCCGTGACGATGCGATCGATAACCCTTCCTCCAGGTCCCACATTCTTATGACCTGATCGTAACCCGAGGTGAATACTAGTTTCTTGGAGACCAGCACGAAAACGGTCCTAACAGCCTCGGTGTGGCCGTAGAGCGTGTCGATGCTGTAACGTCCCATGAATGTCTTGCTCCGAAACTCCCTCTCGATGAAAAGCTCCTTCCATGACTTGTCGGTTACGCATCCGGGCCCTAGAGTTAATGAATTTACGGGATGGCCCCACCTCTCGTTGTAAAATTCCTTCCAGGCGTGGTGATCGCAGGCGAGGCGGTACAGGGATGTGTTGACGCATGAGACGATTCCGAGTTCTTTGGGGTCGAGAGAGTTGAGAATTTCGGTTATTAGTGCGGGTGGGAGGTCGGTGAAGGATCGGGTGTGATATGGTGCGGGTTTGCTGAAATGGAGCCCGAGTTTGATGTTTAAGGTTTCTGGGTTTTCGGTTTCTGGTGATTTGAGTTTTGAGTTGCTAGCTGAAAAGGGTTGATCTGAGCTGACTTTGACCTTTTCTGTTTGAGGGCTATTCAAGGTGTCTTTCAATGCAATTTCTGTATCCGGTTGGCATTCAAATGCCATAAAATGATTTTCACCGAGTTTGAGTAAAAAATTAACCCACACGGAGAAAAAATCTCCTGAAATCAACCTTAAATAGTATAACTTGCTGAATTTCTGAAGAAAAAATGGATAATACGAACTCGGAAGATAAAGAATTGGGGCAAAAGCCGAAAAATCAGCAAAAAAAACCCAATTTAATTCACAAAGACAAGAAATTTATCCTAAGCAATTACTCTAGATCGATGAGAATCAATTGAACGAGAAAATCAGGATCGAATGGGTAATAACAAGTACGAAATTGATGGGAATATGGCGAGAGGCTTACTTACATAAATAGGTAAAAGGTAGCAAAAAATAAAACCAGAGTAAATCTTGACAGAAAAAAAAAATGGCGAAGAATACCAAATGTAAAATTTACAGTGGGAATAGAAAAAAAAATAAAAAATTATGGTGTGACTGAGATTGAGAGGAGATACTACCTCAAATTTTGGGGGAAAGGCAAAGATTTCTTCTGGTTCGCCGAGGATTGAATTCGAAGGGGAAAAACAATCTAAAATTTGCCCTGCATAAATTTCGGAAGGTTCCAAGTGAAAATTGGAGATAGATACTTTTCTTGTGGTGGGTCGGGTTTGATGGGTCAATTATACAGATATGGTATATACTATAGTAACTTACAGTTTTTAATTACAGAGGTGCTTTAAATTTTCTTTTTCTTGCTGTAATTAATTAATTATAATAATAATATAGTATGTGAATAATTTTTCTATCCCTAAAATCTAATATTGTACCTATATATATTCTTTTGCGTCATTTTCTTCTTTCATTTCTTTCTAGTTTCACAACATGTTATCAGCACGAATCTCTGATGATCAATTGAGATTGATCGAAAACTAATTTTTCAAAATCAAACCTTCATAAACCAAAATAATAGAAAATTCTCTGCGCATAAAATTTGCAAAACCGTTTCATAAAGTTTTAATCGTTGGATCGCTTTCAAATTTTTATAGTGTATTCAAGACTTATGGAATTAAGATCTGAACAGTGGAGTTCTTATTTTGATTTCTATGGAGTTCAATAATGAATTCTAAACAAAACAGTTTTTTTTTTATGGAATCTTCGGTGCAGATATTTTTCAAAAACAATTTCACACAATCTAACAGTTGGATCAAATTGATATTTTTTGATATTATTTAGGACATATAAAGGTTATTTTTGGACGATGGAGATCGGTTTTATATATCTCTATCGTTATCAAAAGATCACGGATTTAAAGTTGTTTCCTGAATAACACTATAGGAAATTGATTTCTTCCACCGTTATTGTGTAGAAATATAACCATATCTCAATATATTCTATTTGAATATTATGTATTTTTAAAAAATACTATAAGATCTACAAATGCTCTTGAATAAGCAATTTTCTTTACTTAATTATTATTTTACTATTTTTATTTTCCTGTCATGTGTTTTAATTATATCAATTCAAGTTGTTTCTCCTGAAGTGGAACAATTAAGTATATTATTTCGAAAGAATATACGTATGTATTCTTATTTCATGTGATAATTCAATATTCCTAAAGAATATGGATTTTTTTTAATATATTGTACTCTTGAAGTATCGCATGTTATGATATAAAATACTTATTCTCTTGATACTTTATCATGTATTTATATTCATGATATTAGAAACTTCATCTTATTGAATTGACGATCACAGGCAAGCATGAAGTATAATTTATGTATTTTATGCATTTCTATTTTGAGACTTGAAATTTTTACCCCCATATTTCTTGTAACACATTGCATATTTGTTAATGTACGTTATGTGATAATTATACTACTTCTTGTGATGTGATTTTGTTTAAGAGGAGATGCATCCCAAATATTATAGTTAATATGATATTAATGGAATCTACTTATTAAATATGAATTTAGAGTATTCATTTGGTTCAATTCTTATTATTGTCAATTAGTTACATGACACAATTTATATGCCAGTATGATAGATCTGAAATAACAAGCTGTGTTTTTCTTTTCTTGATAAAACATGTAATCATGTATATTTGCGCGTTGTATGAGATTTATTTTCAACTCATATTTATCGTAGTATTTTGAGAAATACGATTTCACAATTCTTAATAATCTTGAGGATTATTATAATACGAATCATGGTTTCTAAAGAAATGTGATGGTATCTTGTAATTTCTCAGTTGAGTATGATATGTTCACGAAGAACATTACATGATATATAATCCATATTCTTCTAATGAAAAATAATATATAGTATTCCACAAGAATATTAACAATGCTCTTGAAGAAATACTTTTATTATATGTCTTCTTTAATTATTAAAAGTATTATTTACATGTCATTGTTGTATTATTTACATTATGATTAAGTTGTTGTTCCTGAAGTAGCACAACTAATAATAATATTTCTTACGAAAATTATATGCCCCTGAGAATTATTTATATATTTATTTGCCAATTTTATATTGTTGAAAAATATTGATATATTGCTCATGAAGTAGTGCTATTTATGTCAGATTTTCAACTCAATACTTATTTCTTTTGAAAAATGACACTTTGTCGTATGCAATATTAAAAACCAAGCATACTCATGAAGGAGTAACACTTAAGATCAATCATTACTACTTGATAATGTACCGAAAATCATATTTCTTATACAAAATTTATTATTTTCGAAAAATATATACCATAAGTATTATGTATAAGTTATGGATTCTTATAAATTTTAATCTTTAAATTGATTGTATTTTTAAAGTAGTACAACTCTCAATAATATTACACGTAAAGTTTTTGTAATTATTTTGATATGATTTAGAATATTATTTTTGTAATTGTTTTGTAATGTCTGTAGATAATTGACGTCTTTCACTTTTTGTTGTAGACAGAGCATTAAACATATGATGGGACACATGTGGAACAACATGTCGTAGATCATTCTATGATCGTTTGAGCAAATGGGTGTATGAGTATATAAGACCAAGCTATTTTCATGAAAGTGCATGTGATCTTTCAAAAACTTCCACTAATTGCCTCGAATAAATTTATTGGAGATTTGGGTGGGTTGATTCCTCGAGTCATTAGATTAAGACAGCTGGTTTTGAGTAATATATCTACATTATATTTTTTTTTCCTTTTTGTTTAGGAAAGTCTTGAATGTATTTACTCTTTTTGAATTAGAGTTAGAGCACATGGTTGATAGTAATGCTTATGGATTAATGAGAGTAGTTTGAGATTTTACCTTGGGAGTTCTGTTTTTTTCATCGAGCTGTCTTGAGTTTTGTGATATGTTTGGGAAAGAGTAATGTGTTTGGATTTTTAATTATTGTTATTATTATTGTTATTGTTATTGTTATTATTATTATTGCTGCTGCTGCTACTACAAATTACTGAAAAATGAATTTACTATTTAGGAAAAGTTATCAAAAAGCTTTTCCGAGACATGCTGGTGATTTTGTTCTTCTTCATATGTTTTGAATTGACCTTTAGATTATTATCGAGACACACTGGTTAAGAAGCCACATCATTTGTAAGGATGACAAAGGGCATCTAATGAGTACCAGTAAAGTTATCCATAATGGAAAGGGGAATTACCCATTTAACGGGTATGAGCATGGGTAAGGGTAATTATTTACAATATTTGATGGGTACGGGTATGGATACATTAATACCCATTAATCGAACTTTTCACACTTACTTTTTTATTAGAAAAATTCGTCCGCAAGAGAACGGAGAAATTGTAAATGGAAAGTTTGACTCGAGTCGAATCTCTCGAGAAAGACTAATCGGAAGCAATTCTCATGTTTGATTCATGAATGAGAAAACAAGGAAAAAAAATACTCAAACACATGATCAAATTTTGGTTTGTAAAGTTGTAATATGTAATACGGTGATTTAAATGACGAGAAATGAAATCGACAACTTGAAAAGATTAATAAAATGGGGGTATAGGGCTCTAGAATCGTCTCCACGATCAATTGACATTTTATCGAACACTTAATCTACGAGTTGGCGTTGTCAATTCCAACTTGTAAATTAAACACCCAACAATGTCAATTGATGGTTCTAAACTCATCGCTCTAGACCCATGAAATTTAAACATAAATCATCAAGAAATGCAGCAATACAAACTCAAAACAAGCATTAACATGATTAAATAAAAAGCTTGAAAAAAAGCAACAATGGAGAATGAACTTTTACGAACAACAAATATTATCATATAAATTTATAATAATCAAACACTTAAAGTCATGAGAAATTGCAAGTAAATTAACTACCAAAACAATAACATCACAACCCCATAAAAACATATAATCAAAGCAAATACAAATGTACAATAATTAAAGAACAAAAATTGAAAGCTTACTGATTAAAATTGGAGAGTCTCATACTTCAAACAAGAAATACACGAATTTCGACTAAGCTACGTCCTGCGTCCAAGCAATGCTCAAGAATCTATATTCTACTAAAGACCCTAAAAACTGCAGTCGATCGACTGCACTTCAAGAGGATCGACTGCGAGATAGTAGCCTCCCCAAATTTGGCACGGCAGTCGATCGACTATCACCTGTCGGTCGACTTGAAGTCTATCGACTGACATTAGTCAATCGACAGGTACTCAGTCGACTGACTTGCAGTCAATCGACTGCGAGTTCGGGAATTAGAGAGATTTGATGACTTTGCCCCTACTAATAACTATATAAACCCCACATCTTGACTTGAGGATGCATCCACTCAACACCCAACTCTTGCATGAGCATTGGGCTTAATTTTCCCTTCCATTTCTAGATCTACTTTCTCTCTCTTAGGTTTTAGATTTAATTTTCAAGCTTTGCTTTGGGTTTGTAAGCTCAAGATGAATTCAAGTACTCCCTTGGGTTTTTTACTTTGATGCAATTTAATTCAAATTTGTACTCTTCTCTTTTAACTCAAGTAAGCTTTCTTTATTTTTATGCTTTGTTCTTCAACTCCATGCTTGTTCTTCAATTTATGTTTTTTGCCTTAACTCTTTGATTTCTTGCTTGATCTTGTGAATTGACTATAGAATCTTGATGAGTGACATCTAGGTTATAGATCGAGTCATTGATCCTTTTTTTTTTTTTTGAGTTATTCCTATACTTTTATTTGAATTTAATTTTCATGCATAGTTTTAGATTGAGTCTTAGATCTACTCTTTGTTGCTTGTTATTTTTCGAAAAGATTTAAACTTTCATGTCAACTTTTCTTGCTCTTTATATCCATGCTTTCGATTTGTGCTAATTTGCATTATTTGAGTTTTTATGCATAGTTGTACCTTGTGCATGCATGCTTGTAACTGGTGAAACATTCTTGTTTTTGTTTGTTTTCTTTATTTGCTTGCAATTTCATTGAAGACATACAACCGAGGCATTCTACCCACTTGATATTTCAATTCTTAGCTTAGTTTAGTTAGCTTGCTTGCTTTATTTTTATTTTCCTTTACTTTACAAGCTTGAAACACCTTGAAACTTACAACTGAATTAATTCCCGATAATACCAAGCCAAATGAACCTTTAATTTCCAAAAACCATGAAAAACTACAAAACAGCTGTAGCAACCCAGGATGGCCCTCATGATCTGGTTTATTCCTCATACACACATCACAAGACTGTAGCATTTTAATAACATCACCTTCATTTTTGGCCAGAAGAAAACACCCTTCAACCTCATATAAGTCCCATTTATTCCAGAGTGACCACCATAAGCTGACTCATGCATCACTGATAGTATGTGTTTCCTCACTGTGTCATCTTGCCCAACCATTAACCTACCCTTATACCTGATGATTCCCCCATTGATTGTGTAATCAGGAAAAAGGGTAGGGTTTAAACTCTTACTAGCCAATATTTTATTACAGAAGGGGTCTTTTGCATAGATAGTTGTTACCTCATGTACCCATCCTGGAACCACAAGTCTAATAGCCTCACAACTATCCACACCTTCACTTCTCCTTGATAGTGCATCTGCTACTCTATTCTCCACTCCCTTCTTGTACTGTATTTCATAGTCAAGCCTTAAAAGCTTGGTGATCCACCTCTGTTGCATAGGGGATATAACTCTCTGATCCAACAGGTTTTTTAGGGCCTGTTGATCAGTTCTAATAATGAACCTATGGCACTGCAAATAGTACCTCCATCTCTGAATAGCCATTAGGACAGCTAGGAACTCCCTTTCATATACAGATAGGCTCTGGTTCCTTGGACAGAGTGTCTTACTCATGTATGCAATGGGCCTCCCTTGCTGCATTAGTACAGCACCTACTCCATACCCACTGGCATCAGTTTCCAGGGTAAAGGGTTGAGTGTAATCAGGTAGGGCCAGAATAGGGGTTGTTCTCATGGCTTTCTTCAATTGTTGGAAAGCCTCTTCAGCTTCAGTTCCCCATTTAAATTGGTTCTTCTTTAGCAAATTGGTGAGGGGCCTGCAAATAACTCCATACCCTTTAACAAACCTCCTGTAGTAATCTGTCAGTCCCAAGAAACTCCTCAACTGCTTAACAGTATTAGGTTTAGGCCAGTTGACCATACATTCTACCTTCTGGGGGTCTGTGGACACTTCTTATGCTGATATGACATGCCCTAGGTATTCAATCTGCTGTTCACCAAACTGGCACTTGCTCCTCTTAGCAAATAATGTATTCTCTCTCAATAGAGTAAGCACTTCTTCAAGGTGTTTCAGGTGTGTTTCCTTTTCCTTGCTATATATCAGTATATCATCAAAGAAAACTAGAACATACTTCCTCAAACATCTTTTAAAAACCTGATTCATTAGGGATTGAAAGGTAGCAGGGGTATTGCACAGCCCAAAGGGCATCACTAGGAATTCAAAGTGGCCATGATGTGTACTMAATGCTGTGAGGTACCTGTGTTCAGGCTTCATCAGAATCTGGAAGTATTCTGATCTTAGGTCTATTTTAGAAAAGTTTTTAGCCTCAAAAAGTTCATCCAGCAGCTCTTCAATGATAGGAATAGGGTAATCATATTTCACTGTCAGCTCATTAAGATACCTGTAATCCACACACATCCTCCAGGTTGGATCCTTCTTCTTTACCAATAGCACAAGTAAGGCAAATGGGCTCTTGCTATTCTGAATAATCCCCGAGTTTAGCAGCTCCTGCACAGTTCTCTCTATTTCATCTTTATGATTATGAGATGTCCTGTAGGGGTATTGATGTTTAGGCACACTCCCTGGTTTAAGAATTATTTGATGTTCCACACCTCTACCAGGTGGCAATCCTTCAGGTTCTCCAAACACATCCTCATACCTTCCCAACAAGTCATGCAATTCCTTATCCTCCTTTAGGTCAGGCTTGAAGGGGTGCAATAAATACACTCCTTCCACTTGTTCCTCAAACTCATTATGTAGCAACTGGAATAGGGAGTGTTCTGTGATAATTTGGCATTGGGTTGTGTCAGTTAAGGCCTTCAATCTGACCCTCTTCCCTCCAAGGTTCACAGTAACTAACATGTCATCATAATCTAACTCAATAGAGGTATTCTTCTTAAGCCAATCACCTCCAAGAATAAGATCACATCCCTCATGTTTTAAGATCCTCAGAGGGTATTTGAGCATGTAGTTTTGCATGGTCTAGGTAAACCCCACTGCTTGTTGAGAGCTCAACAGTTTCTGTCCATTAACTACCCTTACCAATATGTATTTGGTGGGTCCCAGCTCACATCCTAATTCTCTGGCAGTTTTTTCTTTAATGAAGCTCGGTGTACTCCCTGAATCTAACAACACATGCAATTTTTTATCTCCACAATACCCTACAAACCTCATGGTTGTGGGACCATTTCCTCCCAAAATGGAGTTAAGTGACATCTGCACCTCTTCAACACGGTCCACCACTCTCTCAGGCTCTTCATGGATAGGGTCTGAATTCAGGTAGACCAGTTCCTCTTCTTCAGTCATCATGTTATTCACCCTATGTTTGCACCTGTGTCCCAATACAAACTTCTCGTCACAATTATAGCAAAGTCCCTTTTCTCTCCTTGCAGCCATCTCTACTGATGAAAGTAACTTAGGAGGGGTTTTCCTTTGGGTAGGAGGGGTCTGTCTGTAAATATTGGAATTATTGGGCACAATTACTCTCTGATTTGGGTAAGGGGCGAGAGGGAAATTCCTGTTAGGTCCCTTAACCCTTTTTGTGATTGCCTCCAGGGTCATCAACTGTTTCTTCCCCAGTTCTATGGTTTGTTGTAGGGTGCTAGGCTCAAACATGTTCACAAAAGCTTGTAAGTCCTCATCCAGCCCACTAATGAAACTTGCTATAAAATACTCCTCAGTATATCCTCTCTGATTTAGCATCAGCATACAAGCCCTTAGTTCCTCAAATTTCTCTACACAATCAGCATATGAACCCCCTTGTTTCAGCTTGTTAAACTCTCCAATGATCTTAGTCTCCTTCAGCTCATCAAATTTAGCAGAAACCAACTCTATAAACCTCTGCCATGTGAGGTCAGTATCCCCTGAATTGAGATTTTGAAACCATTGGGCAGCTTTGCCTTCAAAGTGCATGGTGGCTAGAGTTACCTTGTGTGTTTCTAGAATGTTGGGTATTAATTTAAAATACCCATTGCATTTGAGGATCCATCTTCTAGGGTTCAATCCATCAAACCTGGGAAAATTAATTTTGGGCAAAGGGCCGAGGATCTGGGTGTTTTATTGTTCTGTAAGTATTCTGTTTCTTGATGATGTTTGTATTCTTGACTGACAACCCTCATGAATAGGGTTAGAGAAAGGGGATCCCAGAATGGATTCCTCATCAGCTGTTGCCTTGCCTTTGTTCATGTTGAGAAGTTGCAACTGCATAGCTGCTAGGGTTTGGGTGAGGTGATCCAGTTTGTCCATGAACCCTGTTCTTAGCTCCTGCATCTCAACCTTAATACCATGAAACTACTCCTATGTTTCTTGCTCTTTTGTTGTTCTCTTCAGATTTTCAGTTTGTAGGTTGATCTCTAATTTCTTTTGCATTTCTTGCAGGTCCTTCAATCTAGATACCAAATGTTGGGTTCTTGTAATTTTGTAGGAATTTTGATGTAATTTGTAAATATGTGTTGCTGTTTTGAGTTGTAATCCGGAAGAGGAGGAGAAGGGAATTAGAGAGAGAAAAAGAAATTGGTAGGTAGGAAATATGTAATATTACTTGTTTCACCAAATCATGTTTGTTCTCACCCTATTTATAAAACCCTAATGCAACATGTAAAGACAACTAATTAAAATAGACCGATTAATATAAATTCATAAACTAGACTAGTGAGCCCATTAGCCAGCAGCCCACTATCCAATAGAATCGGATCTTCCAGCAGTCGGCCCAACTCTACATCCAGCTCGGCGCCCATCAACCCGACCCGGTTCCTTTGTCTCACTTATCCCACTCCATTCCCTTCTGCTCACCCGCAAAACCCACAAACGCAGCTTTGTCCCAATTCGTTTTCTCTTCCTCTCTCTCTCCCTCTCGGCCGATTTCACCATCTCCGAACAAATTAGGGTTAGTGGCCATAACACAATATGGAAAAAAAAAAAAAAGAAAAAAAAGACCGAATTAAGAATGACCTGCACGGAACTTTTTTAAAAACTAGTTCGACAGAATACTATGTATTTCTTACTAGGAAACAATAGATTGACGCAACGTATTTATTGAATTTCGGCTTTGGTTCTTTCGATTATAATAATAATAATAATAATTATTATTCATTCATTTATTTATTTATTTTGGGAACAAAAATAATTCAGGTTCATAGTTGAGTAGGACGGGTAGGTTCATACTGTACATTTTGATTTTGAACATGAGTTTATTAGTGGACAAAATTGATTGACACTTGTTTTCTAGAAATTGTCCGTTTTTCGTTTTTGGAACATTGGCTACATCCATTATGCTAATTAACGACCAATATATTGTTATGCTGAATTTTGTAGCCTATTGTGTCATTGCGGTTGATAAACTCAAACTTTCAAAAATTTAACATAATAAACTAAATTTGTATATTATTCTCTTAACAGAAGTGTAATAAGAATTTGAAAACTGTACAAAATAAATAAATAAATCCCATAATATGGTTTTTTGGTATCTGCCTTCGAAGGACAAAACAGCACAAACCCTGTTTTGCCACCAGACCGGGGCGACACCGAGCTATAAAGAGATGAAAGGAAACTGAAAGAATGGAACATGAAAATTTCTTATCTGTTTCTACTACTCGTGTATAGTCCACCTGTACATCACGCATTTGGATTCAAATTGCAGGAAAATAGAAACAAGTCTAAGTCCAAGAAAGGCAAGGCGAAAGGGTAAGTCGAAATGGTGGAGGCAACCACACACTAGGAAACCCAATATATGGCATAAAAAAGTTAAAAAAAAAAAATTTCAACACTGGAGGAGGTTGAGAATCGAGTAGTTAACCTAAGCAGTAAGGCAATTGTAAATCCCAGGCGTGTGGCCTAGGATCGATCGATCGAACCCCTTGTCCTCAGAAACATTGGAAGTGAGGGCAGATGGACAAAAAGACGATGAGTGCCAAACAAAGGACAATGCCAAACACAATCAGTTTAATCTTCATATTCTGAACCCACATTTTTCTCTTCATTTTGGTCCCTTGTGTTCTAAAGTCCTGTGCCTGAAATCCAACATAGAAACACAAACATGATGGACCCCATCTATGATAGCTAGGCGGATAAATGATTTTTTTTTTTATTTTTTTTATTTTTTTTTGAAATGCCAAACAACCGTTAAACCGGATGTTTTATATTTATATATGACCTATATATTAATTCGACAATTCAACTCTTTAATTTGACAATCTCTTTTACAAATTGCTTGTAACACTTTAAGGTGGTTTTGTAATTTTAAAACTAAACTGGAGTTTTTTCTTGCAATTACTCCAAACCTCAGGGGTAGGATTTGTAATCCTCCCAATAACTTTTTTCCAAACGAGTAAGATCAAATATTACAGTTTTGAGTTCCATCAATGATTTAGAGTATGGATTAATAATAACTTTTATATGTTAAAAAGAACCATTCTGGGTTACGAAGTTCTTCAGTGATTTTAGAACAATACTAACGTCAGTGATGAATCATTCTAAGTTCCTTCAATGATTTTACCCAAGGGTTAATGACATTAAAAGGTTTAATGACGTCAAAGGTTTTTTCTATAATGTAAATTACAAGGACCTCAAACATTTATGAATGCATCAAATATGTTCCAAACTAACCTGTGATCGGAGATTCTCAGTTTTGTCAACAAGAACTTCGATCTTCTCTCCTCGATCAAGAACCTGATAAACAGAAAAGTACATTTAACAACATCATGGTTAATAAGAATGAATGAACATGTTTTATTTACTTAATTATTTATTGATGAATTGAAATCACACCTTCGTGTGTGTTTTTTTTTAAAGAAAAAAATATATATCATACCTTCTCAATATTTTCCATCATCACACCCTTTACTTCATTAACCTGAGCCTTGACTTTAGCAAGTTTGTTAATTTCCTCGGGATGATTGACACAATAGTGCATTTGCTCTTTCAGTTTAGGGCTGGAATACCAATAAGAGTTCGATAATGCCCAGGAAAAAGAAATAAAAAAAATCACCAACCGGAAACGAATAACAGTATTTACCCAAATTCCTTTTTGAGACTATTGGGACCGGCAGTTGCAGCTTTACCTCCTCCATATCTCTTGGTAAAATCATCCTTAACACGCTCCAGAAAGGCAATTGGGAGTTGCCTACCAGCAGCTTCAACCGCAACGACACAATAGGCTACAAAATTCAGCATAACAATATATTCGTCGTTAATTAGCATAATGGATGTAGCCAATGTTCCAGAAACGAAAAACGCACAATTTCTAGAAAACAGAGCCAAGATTCAATAAATACGTTGCGTCAAACTAATTCCTGATATATGTTCATGCATTGTATTTCTCATCCATTTGAGACATAATTAAAAAAAATTAAGTTTTTAAGCTTTGACAAATACAAACCTGAACATAATAAATTTATCACAGCACATTACCAGCAAAACGATAACAAAAACAACAGATCGAACCAGAAAAAAAAATAAAAATTGAAAATAAAACGAATTCGAAATGGTGGGTGCATACTAAATCCATTATCCACAAGGTAATTGAATGTGTGGGCGTCGCAATTGTACGTGAACCTGTTACTCGAAGCGGGTAGCTTCTGCAGACATTGGGAGGCGATTGTGGTGAAATTCCCGGTGAACTCAGTGTACTCCGTTAATATCGTCGTCCCCCTCGCCACAAAACTGTAGATCAGCGTCTGCTGACCCATGATGGCATAAATTAAAATCCCCCGTTGTTTGCTTATTACGATGGCAATTGAAAAACCCAGAATCCCAAAAATGGAGGAAAAACATTAATTGACAAGATGCGGATGAGGGCGTAGAAAATATGGGTTTGCGTTGAAAGGAGGGAGAAAAAAGGAATGGAGTTGCGAAAATTGGGGAAGAAGGATGAAAGGCTTGTATTGTATTCATGAGTGCGTTAATTTTGCATTTCGCCACCACCACATATTATTATTTATATGTTCGAGATATTAGCTTCTTTCGGCCCCCTCTCTCCGTCCCCAAGCCACCATCACGTCGCCCGCCACCACCACCCAAAACCTCCTGCCACCTATACCACAATTGCATATCCAATTCTTAATTTCTTCCTCTGAGTTTTCTTCCCCCAATTATAATAGTCAGCGGAGTCCGAGTTTAATTAAATGCGTGTAAAATTGTTTCTGTAAAAAACAAAATCTAAATGTGAACCATGTCGACATTCTTAAGGTTTCATCATCTCTCTTTTCTTCATATTATTTGATGCAGACAAAGGGATGAAGATTGGAGAATGGGAGATATTATCCACACTCTTACAAACAGAAGGTGGTTGGAAAAATGTGTTTCCTATGCAGAAAGTCATGACCAAGCATTGGTTGGGGATAAAACTATCGCATTCTGGTTGATGGATGAGGTGATGCATATGTGTATGTTTATCTAATATTCATTAGTTTTTATTTTTTAATTGAAACCAGGTCAGAATATACTTGCTCACTTGGTTACTCTAGAAGAAAATTCTAGTGTTGTTCAATGTAATAAGGTTCTTCAAAGCAGTATTTCTTTCTACTCCGCGGTCGGATCTCCGGGAGACGCTCCTCCAGGTAGCTCACCCAGACCTGGGGAGGGGGTGGAAGCAAGAAGAGCCAGAGTAACAGTCTGGTCTGGTTGAGACGACTCTGGAGCGGGAGCATGGAAGGCCGCTAAGACGTGCTCAGCAAACTCGGCGGCCTCAAGCCTGTGCAGGCGATCCTCCTCTGGCACGTAGGTAAAGGAGGTAGGCTCAGGTGGCTTTAAGAGTGGCTGCTCTTGGTCGAAAGGAAGAGAAGGATGATCCTGGGCCGATTTAGCTTGAGCGTCTAGGTCGAAGTGGTAGTACGCCTCGGCTTCAGGGACCAGGAGCCGTTAGAGCTCCTCAGACCTGAGGAAGGCTCGACGAGTGATTTCCCGGGATAGTTGGATTAGCCTGAGCCCTTCCATGGAGTTGAGAAACTCCGTTCTCCCTTCCTCACGCGCCTTAGCCAGAGCCTCATCAGCTAGACTCCGGGCTTCAGCCAGCGCCTCGTCCCGTGCCTCAGCTCGTGCCGCAGCTAGAGCTTTCTCATTTGCCCTCCTGTTCTCTGCCAACTTCGCCTTGAGCTATTTTAGTTCAACTCCTCGCTCTTTGCATGAGACAAATAGTCTCTTCTCTTTCTCTTGCAGTTTCTTATGCTCCTTGGCCAAATCTGCATTATTCATGGAGCCCCTAGCCCTGGCCACTAGAATGGACCTCTTGGCAGCTACCTAAAAAACAAGTGAAAATTTTGGACCGTTGATCCGTATCTGATCCGACGATTTGGATTAAATATTAAATCAAAAAAATAATAAAGATTAAAATAAAAAACCCTAATCAACATTCTCGTATCATCACCGTCATCGGATAATTTCAAGAAACCCCAAAAATCCGATTTCACCCATCTTCGCTTTCTCATCACCGCCGCCAAAGAATGTCTGGCGAAGACACCAAAACCCCGCCCCACCACCCACGTCCATCAATACAACGCCACACCGGCGAAAGCAGAACCCAGTCGAGTTCCTAGACCACAGCGTGGATATGGACGAGCTCCTGTCCTCCATCGCCCAGACCTCCGACGAGCACCAGCTATTCGCTCTAATGTCGCCGTACAAAACCCGCTACCTCTCCATGAGATTCATGGTCTCCCTCCTCTCACGCGATCCGGACTGGCAGCGCTCGCTCGCTCTCCTCGACTGGATCAACGAGCAAGCCCTTTACACTCCCTTCGTGTTCGCTTACAATGTGGTCCCGCGAAACGTGCTGCGCGCCGAGCAGTGGGAGGTTGCCCGCGGACTGTTCGACGAAATGCGCCAGAGAGCTTTGTCTCCAGATAGGTACACTTATTCCACTCTAATCACGCATTTTGGGAAAGAGGGTCTTTTTGACGACGCCTTCTCTTGGCTCCAGAAGATGGAGCGGGACCGGGTCCCAGGCGATTTGGTCTTGTACAGTAATTTAATTGAGCTTTCCCGTAAACTCTGTGATTACTCGAAAGCGATTTCGATTTTTTCCAAACTAAAGAGATCGGGCATTACACCCGATGTCATCGCATATAATTCGATGATTAACGTGTTTGGTAAGGCCAAGCTTTTTCGAGAAGCGAGGTCGTTGATCGAGGAGATGAAACTAGCAGGGGTTACACCGGATACGGTTAGTTACTCGACGCTTTTGGCTATGTACGTTGGGAATCTCTTGTCTTTAACTAATTGTTGGTCTCAAGTGAATTGATTGGTTTTGGTTGTATTGACTTCTATCATTTTTTAAAAAAATTCTATTTATTGTCTAATTTTAAATACTTCAGCAGTTGCATATGATGAATATCTATCAGGATTGTAATGTTTCGCTCATTTCATGACATAGTATCTACACTGTTTTTTAGATTCCCCTTTTAGTTTGTGTTTGGAGTAAGAGAAGTTAGGTGTTGTTTGATCAATTGAAATTCGAAATTCTGAAGGAGGCCCCAATAAGGTCTATTTCTGAAGGATGTTTTTGCATTGAAATTGTTGTGGCAGTATTAGGCAAGGTACTTTTCTGTGGGCTATCTTTATGCATGCTAAATATGTTTGTGGATAATATTTGGAAAAAGAAAGTGTGCAAAAGGTTGGATCTTTAATGCAACTGCACTCTGCATGGGCTTTGAGCAATGATAATATTAAAATTATCTTCTTTGCCTTGACATTTGTTTTGAAAACTCAAGGATGATCTTTAATGATCTTTTAGGACCATACATCCTCATTAATTATAGTTATTAACCTTTTTTATATTTTGTAGTGGTTTGAATATTGTTATTGTGAATTTGGGAAGATGACCACATTGGAGAATTGAAAACAAAGCTCAAGGGGTTACTTCGATTCCAAAAAATTATATAAAGGTACTAAGGGACGGGAGATGGAGCAAGCAAGAAGCCTCGATTCTGGTCCCGGGCGATATAGTCAGCATCAAGCTCGGCGATATTATTCCTGCTGACGCTCGTCTGCTCGAAGGGGATCCCCTGAAGATTGACCAATCTGCCCTCACCGGTGAGTCTTTGCCCGTCACCAAACAGCCCGGTAGCGATCTGCTCGAGGGGTATTTGCAATTTTTAAAAATCAGAGTTTTTTGTAATTAAGATAAACATCAGGGGTGGTTTTTGTAAATAACCCAAAAATAAGTAGTTATAATTGTGCATTTAGGTAAAGGTTTCAAAACAATTTACTGTTTGAATCATTTTGGTTTTAATGATCATTGTTTCATCAATTAATTTTGAATTTTGAGTGTTTTACGCTCAAAATTAACGTATGATACAGTGTTTTAATCATACGATATGATACAGTTTGCATTAGCTAGAGATCACCTTTTATACTGATAATCAATACATTCCGATTAGCGGGAATTCGGACCATTTTGCTATCGGTTGATCTTTGTCTTATCACACTGTAGATCTCATTATATAGTCAAAGGCATTTGTTTCTACCATAACTGATTTTTATATTTTGACAGATCTAATTCATGCTTTCGCAGCAGTCATTTCTATGTCCAACTGATTTGTAATGTTTATCAAATCGTCATGATTTAAAGTGTTTGGTTGTAAAACTTTTTGGAATATGATTCCTGAGTTTTGTGACTTTTGTCTACGCTGTTCTGATAAAAGCAACATTTTGTTTTCTTAATTTTGTGACTATATATTTCCTTGAAACATATTCAATTTCTCTTTGGTTCTAGTTGTGTTCGTGAATTACCATGTTTGATGTAATAAGAACTAATTTAAGTTCTGAATGTACAAAACTTCAGGTACCTTCCTGGAATGGACGACATGTTAGTTCTGGATATTGCACATTCAATCTATATGAAATTCAATCAATATCCAAGAGCTCTGCAAATTACCTTGTCTCTTTATAATTTGCAGGTTTGTACTTGTTTGAGTTTATGAGATGCCTATGTTTGTGGTCTTAAATTAAAAATAGTAAGGAGCAACGCAAGTATATTTTTGATACGAAATGTAGGCTTTTTTAGTAGTTTCTAAATGAACTTTTAAATGCTAGTGTACTTAAACGAGAGTTTGATATTTTTACTGTCTTTGCTTTGATATGTATTTACATGACTTTATCGAATAACTTAAAGGAAAACTTAAATTATCCAGATAAAGGGTGTCCGATTCGTGAATGGAATTCTGGTAATATTTCATACTTTGTATTCAAACATATGTTTTCTTGTTGTTCAATTTCTTCTGTTTAATATTACCACTTTTTTTTAAATAAAATTTATTTGTCGAGTGCAGATAGGAATGTCGAGTGCAACGAAAACACTCTGTGACCAAGCCTACGGAGCAAAACAATACCACATGATGGGCATTTTCTTGCAACGATCGTGGTTGGTCGATCTTGCATCCTTAACCATATTATTACCGAGAGAATAAGAGTGTTAAAGCTGAGAAGGTTGCCGAGGAGAAGTTTGGCGCCCATCTTGACATTATCGCTCCTATTAAGTACTAAAATTCATCAATAGATAGATTTTAAGTGATCACTTCTTGTGTTGGTTGTAATGTAAATTATTTAATTGTAGAGTGATGAACATTTAGAAAAGTGATATAATAATAATGAATCTCAAAAAATTGGTGCACCTGCTTTCATTTTTTTTAAATTTTCTTAATACTTTCTAGAAGGTATTTTCAAGAACCGTCGTAAAATGTCAGTTCTGGAATATCGACTCCCCGAACAGTACTATAAGAATCGGTAGACTTTCTAGAAGGTATTTCTCAAAAACCGCCGTTAAAAGTGAATTTCGATGGCGTTTCAAAAACCGCCGTCGAAAGTATCTAAACTACGGCGGTTCAAAAACCGCCGTTAATTAATGATTTTTTACGGCGGTTTTTAAAAACTGCCGTAATTTTTAACGGCGGTCGATATAAAGGCGGTTCAAAAACCACCGTTAAAAATGAAAAAGAACCGCCCTTAAAACCCTGTTCTGCAGTAGTGCACGAAAGGAAAGGAAAGGGGAAAGATGCAAGGGAAATAAAGTTACCCTGAATTCATCTTGGAACAAAGATTCAATGAGCTTAAGATCAGGCCACTTTTCCAGGGTGCATCAGTCGGACCGCGGAGGACACTGTGGAGCAGCTTGCTGAAGAGTTGGATGCTGAGAGTTAGGGTGCGGCATAGGATAGCCTGTTTTGTATTTTCCTACTCTGCCCTTAGCAAGATCTGTATTTTTGAACAATTTGTCGTTTTTTGAATAGTGTCGCTTTGTAAATTTAGGGTTTCCTTGATTTAAGGAAACCCTATTACTATTTCCTTAATAAATATCATGATTTGTTCTTCTATATATGCATTTCCTTTTCTGCATTTTCCTTATGGTCTCTCCATTACTTAATGGTCTCTTTTTAGTGAAAGCATCCGTCTTTCCGATGAGAATTCCGAACTACGTGAGAAACTTCTCCAACTACGACATCTCTTGGATAGTAAAAGGGGGAAGAAATGACACTACAAATGCGAGTGGTCTGAACTCCGCCAAATCAATCGTCAGTTGCGAGAGGAGAGAGATGAACTGCTGGTGTCTGTGCATCGATTAACCACTGCCGCCGGCGAAATTCATTCCATCACTGCGCGGGCAGATAAGTATCATCAGGGTCTTCATGAGGCTAAGCGTGAGCTATGGCGCATCCACCGAGTTCTGGATTCTGATAAGAGAATCTCTTCGTCCCATCCATGACGTCTCACTTTAATTTCGTACTTTTTAATGTGTATTCGCTGGTTTTCTGCGCAATTGTAATCAGATCTTTTTGAGTCAATGGACTTTTGCTGTATCGTCGAGTATTTTGCTTTTGAATGTCCTTGAGGTGTGCATTCATCTTTGTCAAACCGATCTTGAACACTTGTCTTGATTTCTTGTCTTGATGTTCGCAATATATCTTTTATTCAATCAAGCTTGTGTTTGGGACATCCACCCTTAACTGATCTGGACTGGAAAGTTTTGCTGATGACCAGGCCAGACAATATTTGGACCTCCACCCTTAACTAATCAGGGCAAAAACAATGCTGGTAATCAGGTCAGAAATATTAGGGCATCGTCCCTTAAAAAGTCATGGCTAAGTTTTGCTGACAATTAGGTCAGGAATTTCTGGACATCCTCTCTTAGCCAATCAGGGGTAAGTGTTGCTGACAAGCAGGTCAGGAATGTCTGGGCATCCGCCCTTAGCCAATCAGGGTTAAATTTATCTTACAATCAGGTCAAGAATATTTGGGCATCCGCTCTTAGCCAATTAGGGCTAAATGTTGCAGACAATTAGGTTAGGAATGTCTGGGCATCCGCCCGTAGCAAATCGATGTAGATTTTGCTGACAATCAAGTCAGGCATTTCGTAATAAAACATAGACAAATCAAAACCATCATTTTATATAAATAAGTTATGTAGTAATCTTACACATAATATTTTCGTGAGTTTGTTACATTTCAGGCTCGAGGTACTATAGCCCCATCCATTTGTTCTAACCCGTAAGCTCCTCCTGCCAGAACTTTCGTGACCTTAAACGGTCCTTGTCAAGTGGCATCCAGCTTCCCTTTGGTCCTTCCCAGGTCAGCCTTGCGTAGGACCAGGTCTCCTACTTGAAAATGCTTCCTTACTACTGTCCTTTTATAGGTTGTTCGGACTCGTCCTCTCATGTGCTCCATTCTAATTGCAGCACGGTCTCTTTTCTCCTCAATCAAGTCCAGTGCATCATGTATTAATAATTCGTTCTGATCTGCATCAAAACTCTGTATTCGGTGAGTTTCCAGGCCTATTTCTACAGGAATTACAGCGTCCATGCCATAAACTATGCTAAAGGGAGTTTCTCTAGTGCTCTCCTTGGGATTAGTACGATAGGCCCAGAGGATTGTCTGAGCTCCTCTACCCATTTGTCTCCTGATCTCTCTAGGCGTGCCTTGATCCCTTGTACCAGGATGCTATTGGTCACCTCGACTTGACCATTTGCCTAAGGATGATAAGCAGATGTGAAGTGTTGGTCTATCTTCATATTAGTGCACTAGGCTCGGATCCTAGCTCCCATGAACCGCGTGTGTTTTGCATGTAATTGTTGTATTTTTATTATTGTTGATAGTTAGGGTTTAGTGTTGTTTTTATTCATTTTGAGTCAATCTCATTAGGTTTTCAGTCATTTCCTCATTTTAGCATTGAAAATTGATTTATGCTTTGCTTGATGATAATTCATGGGTTTTGAATTCAAATTCCTATATTGTAGGTGGCACGAAGTATCGGACCGGCTCTAAAGTTGTTGAGGATCGAGTCGACACGTTGAAGCACGAGAATCCTTGACGAAACGAAGAAACCAAAGCCAGTCGACTGCCCGACCGACTGCCCGCAGTCGATCGGCTACACTCCAGAAAATCGACTGATCAACAGAGAGTGCGGCATATTGGCAAGGCAGTTGATCGACTGGCCGTAGTCGATCGACTGATCCTGGGGAAATCGACTGAGCACGCCAAAATTCGACTGATCAACAGAGAGCTACGCAAAATGGCCAGGCAGTCGATCGACTGCCCTTAGTCGATCGACTGAGCAGTCGATCGACTGGACCTCAGTCGATCGACTGAGAATCCGGGAATCAGCGCATTTTGATGAGTTTGCCCCTGCTAATAACTATAAAAATACCACATCTTGACTTGAGAAAACATTCACTCCTTCCCCAACTCTTGCATGAGCCTTGGGATTAATTCTCTCTTAATTTTTCTCTAGATCTACTTTCTCTCTCTTAGGTTTTAGATTTAATCTTCAAGCATTCCTTGGGTTTGTAAGCTCAAGATGAATCCAAATACTCCTTTGGATTAGCACTTTCATTGTAATTCAAGCTATGGGATTCTCCATTTAATTTTAGTAAGCTTTTCTTTTAATTTCAAGTTTTGTTCTTCATTTTCATGCTTGTTCTTCATTTATGCCTTTTGTCTTAGTTACTTGATTTCATGATGAAACTTGTGAATTGGCTATGGATTCTAGTTGAGTGACACATCTAGGCTATAGGTCGGGTACTTGATCATCTTGAATTTTGAGTTTTTCTATTGTTTTATTTTGAATTAAATTTCCATGCATAGTTTTTTAATGAATCTTAGATCTACTCTTCGTTTCTTGTTATTTTCCTTCAAGATTTAAACTTTTACGTCAACTTTCATTGCTCTTTACTTTGGTGCTTTCAATTTTTGTCAATTTGCATTATTTGAGTTTTCATGCATGGTTGTACTTTGTGCATGCATGGTAGTACATGGTGAAACTTTGCATTCTCTTGCTTATTTTCTTATTTGCTTTGCATTTTCAATTGAGGCAAACGACCGAGGCATCCGACCAACTTGCACTTTCAATTTCTTAGCTTAGTTTAGTCGCTTTAATTGCTTTATTTTCATTTTTCTCTTATTTTTCAAAGCTTGAAACACTTTGATCCTTCAATTAAATCGAAAATTCGATAAGACCAAGCCATGAACCTTTTAGATTTCTAAACCACAAAAACTATAACTTCAGCGTGCCATTGTCCAAGACCAGGATCCTGGGAATGCCAAATTGACATACTATGTTTTTCCATATAAAACCTATCACCGCATCCTCTGTAATTTTTGCCAGAGCTTCAGCCTCCACCCATTTGCTGAAATAATCGATGGCCACAATCAAGAACTTCTTTTGGGCTGGAGCTGTGGGGAATGGTCCAACCAGATCTATCCCCCATTTCGCGAAGGGGTAGGGAGTGCTCATCGTCCGATGGGTTAATGGGGAAATCTTCTGGCATCTGTCGCATCTTTTAACAAAGTCCTCTGCCTCTTTCCGTAACAATGGCCAAAAATAGTCAACTCTCATCAATTTGCTTGACAAGGTCCTAGCACCCATGTGATTGCCGCAGCAATCTTCATAGATATCTTTAAGAATGTGGGCGCCCTCCTGCTGGCTTACACACCGCAGAAGAGGTTGTCCAAATCCCCTTCTGAACAGCTCTCCTAATCCTTACCTTTGCTGCTTCTTTCTTACTGTCTGGTAGATCTCCCTTCTCCAGATATGTCTTGATCGGGTAGAGCCAATCTGATTTTTCCTCTAAAGCGTGTACCTCGTCTTCTCCAAATTCTCGATAGGCCATTAAAAGGGTGATTACCCTTTCTTGGCAGTCTGTTGTTGAGATGGCCACCTTAGCCAGGTAATCGGCTCGACCATTTTCTTCTCTGGGAATTTGATGGACTGTCAAAGAGTTCATTCCACTAGCCAATTCATGAAACTGAGCCAAATATCTTTGCATGTGTTCTTCCCCGGTTTTGAATTCTCCTCTTATCTGTTTGTACACAAGTTGTGAATCTACCCGTGCGCATACCTGCTCTGATCCCAGCTCCTTTGCCATTTGAACCCCTCTTAACAAGGCTTCATATTCTGCCACATTATTGGACAAGGAGTAGTTCATTCGTACATCATATTCTGTGGTTACTCCTTCTGGGTCGATTAGTATTATTCCCGCACCACAGCCAAGGTTCCCTACCGAGCCATCTGTGTAGACTGCCCACTCCTTCTCCTTCTCAGGAGAACGGGTCATCTCTTGCATTAAGTTGACCAGTGTCTGGGCTTTGATTGTTGTTCGTGCCTCAAAGCTGATATCAAACTCGCTGAGCTCGATTACCCATTTGAACAGGCACCCCGAGGTTTCTAGATTATTCATGATAGCCTTTAGTGGCAGGTTGGTTCTGACCACTATATCGTGCAAAAGAAAGTAGGGGCGGAGTTTGCGAGCTGTTCCGACCAGGGCTAGCATGGCCACTCCATCTCAACATACCGAAGCTCAGCATCATGCAAGACCTTACTCCAGTAATATACCGACCTCTGCACCCTGCCTTTTTCTGGAATCAGAACCGTGCTTACAGTTTGCTTTCCAACAGATAAATACAAGATCAAGGACTCTCCCTGGATCGGCTTGGTAAGTAATGACATGCAGACCAGATGCTCCTTCAATTTCTGAAATGCCTCCTGGCATTTCTCATCCCATTGAAATGGCACTACTACAAAAAGGAGATTTCACGTCGGTTTTTCAATAACTGACGTGAAATGTTTTTCACGTCGTTTTTTAAATAAATCGACGTGATAAGTAACATTCCACGTCGGTTTGAAAGAGTTAACGTCGGTTCTTTAGAAAACCGACGTGCAAAATTATATTAAAAAAATATTAAAATACTGTAAATAAAATAAATATAACCGGCCCTCGCGACTTTCTCAAACAAAATTGACTTGGCTCCCCGTCTATTTRTTCTCCARTTTTCATCAGCCCGCCGTCCATCTCCGCCTTCGCCCTCAACCTACAGCTCGTCGTTCATCTTCTCTTATGATTTCGAATCTCATATCCCCATATGTCTGCATACATAAGTTACGCCTTATCAAACCCCTAATTTTGTTAATTGAAGGTTGAATTTTGGTTCTCGCTTCTTGAGCTCAACTCTGAAAATTCAATTTTGCCCAATTTCTGGGTTTTTTCTTCAAATTTTGGGATCTTGCTTTGTCAAAGAATCGATAACCTTTTCCTGGCAAACATAATAAAACATACACTAAGTCTCTAAAATAGTAGTTGATCAGCCCAGAATGGTAAAAAAGAAATTAATAATAAGTGTTTATTACGAAAAGTACCCCAGCTTTCAAAATTACAAAATCTACCCGTGACATTTTATTTTGTCTTACATTTACCCCGTTATAAGCAAAAGGCATTTCAAACAACCCCTTCACATTTATAAAAATATTAGAGATAGCTCCTTAATTCTGACAATAAGGAAAGTTATAGCAAAACTTCATGATATACCCTTTTGGTATTGTACATGTTGCTAGTTGCTTATCTATCGTGTCATTGGAAAGAAAAAAGGATATATATATATATATATATATTATATATATATATATATATATATATATATATATATATATATATATATATATATTATTTTTTTAAATTAATATATATCATTCTTGTTATGCATACACAAAACCAATCAGAAAAAGGTTAAAAAAGATTGGTTACCTCATTATTGCCATGCAATATAACATAGCTAATATTTCCTCTGACTGAGAAGAACTATCATTCAAGTCACTCCTACAATCAACACAAGTATAAATATTGTTATCATATTTCAGCAAATATTACACATACATTTAAGTTATAAAATTCAAATACAAATTATATTAAATGTGAAAAAAAATCAAAT
>BMAC01000496.1:112272-130367 GCA_014905375.1 Phtheirospermum japonicum
ATTTGATTTTTTTTCACATTTAATATAATTTGTATTTGAATTTTATAACTTAAATGTATGTGTAATATTTGCTGAAATATGATAACAATATTTATACTTGTGTTGATTGTAGGAGTGACTTGAATGATAGTTCTTCTCAGTCAGAGGAAATATTAGCTATGTTATATTGCATGGCAATAATGAGGTAACCAATCTTTTTTAACCTTTTTCTGATTGGTTTTGTGTATGCATAACAAGAAAAAATAAAATAAAAAAATAAATAAATATATATATATATCCATTTTTTCTTTCCAATGACACGATTGATAAGCAACTAGCAACATGTACAATACCAAAAGGGTATATCATGAAGTTTTGCTATAACTTTCCTTATTGTCAGAATTAAGGAGCTATCTCTAATATTTTTATAAATGTGAAGGGTTGTTTGAAATGCCTTTTGCTTATAACGGGGTAAATGTAAGACCAAATAAAATGTCACGGGTAGATTTTGTAATTTTGAAAGCTGGGGTACTTTTCGTAATAAAACACTTATTATTAATTTCTTTTTTACCATTCTGGGCTGATCAACTACTATTTTAGAGACTTAGTGTATGTTTTATTATGTTTGCCAGGAAAAGGTTATCGATTCTTTGACAAAGCCTCCTCGCTTAGCCATCTAGTCGGGTTTATCTCACGCTCCGGGAATGGTTTCTAATTGCAACGACGATAGCATCTCATACAATGGTTGGCTCGTTTTCTGACTCAGGTAATATATGTTTAATCTAGCATTAATTAAATGTTAGTTATGAAATTCCATACATGCACACAAACTACATGCTCAATTGAATATGAAATATTTTGCTTGTTAAATAAATCAACTGTCTTAGTATCATCCTGGCTACATGATATACCTAAAATGTATATCGTGACATCATTCTGTTTAATGTAAGACTGTATTGTCGAACTTTTTGTGCCATTCGATAAGTCCAAGAGCTACAAGAACTCAATTAGTTTCAACGTTTATTCTCTGTCCAAATGGACTCTTTTCAAAGCATGCATGTCGCGAGAATTTATTCTCATGAAACGAAACTCTTTCGTATATGTATTCAAATCCGTTCAGGTTCACCTAATCATTTCTGTCCTTTTACATATTATTATTGACAATATCAAATTAACGTTGTTCGCTCTTTCACAGCTTACCTTGGTTGCAATTATAACTATGACCGTATTCTTGAGAACACAGATGGGCGTTGATCTTGAACACGCGAATAATTACTTGGGAGCTCTATTTTTCTCTCTCCTAATGCTTTTCATTGATGGAATTCCGGAGCTTTCCATGATCGTTGCAAGGCTACCCGTTTTCTACAAACAGAGGGATTTTTACTTTTACCCGGTCTGGGCATATGCGATCCCAACGACTATTCTCAAGATTCCAATGTCGTTGTTGGAAGCTGTTGTGTGGACTTGTATTGTTTATTACGACATCGGATATAGTCCGGAAGCTGGGAGGTTAGTAGCAAATGACACATTCAATGATAAAATGTCCTTCTTTTTTTTTTAAATAACCAAGAATCTTTTTTTTAAAGGTTTTTTCGCCAAATGATACTGATGTTTGCTGTGCACTTGGCCTCAATATCTATGTATCGTTTCTTGGCGTCTGTGTTTCGGTGTGTGGTTGCATCTACGACAGCTGGTAGTCTGGCATTATTATTTGCATTGTTATTCAGTGGCTTTTATGATCCCAAGAGGTGTGTATTATTATTATTATTATTATTATTATTATTATTATTATTTTATTTCTCATACGTATGCTTTCATAATCTTAGATACAATATTCATTATATTTAAAGAGCGTGGAGATCAAGCTATATGTTCAAAATTTTAATTTGAATTACTTTTGATTAAGTCCTATGTCCCACAAATCACCTATCACGTGACAGAGCCACGTGACTGTTATTTGGTTCATTAAGTCGGATTTGATATAAAAGAAAAGAAAAAAAAGAAGAAAAAAGAAAACTTCTCTTCGAGACATGCCTTTCTCCTTTATCTCTCCCCATTGAGAAATTACAGTTTTTCCCACTACTGTATCAAAATTATCCCCAATTTTACTACTTTCAAGTGAATATTGCCTAGCGGCATCAGATTTTTCCGAGTTTGAATTGACATTGTGAATGTCAGCAATAGACCCGTTCTCAGGGTGAGGATTTTCATAAGGATTCGCTCCGATATTGAATTATGTTATTTATCTATTTATCTCATTGAATTGAATTCTGTTATTTATCTATTTATTTAGTTTCCTTTATTTTCAGGGTGAGGATTTTCATAGGATTCGCTCCGATATCACAAGATCATAATATCAACAGATGCTGATGTTGATGGTGCTCACATAAGAACGTTGTTATTAACCTTCTTCTTTAGGTATCAGGTATGTAACGTGAGGTCATGTATTATGAAATTAGTGAAAAAAGAAATTGTAATTTGACAACTGCTTAGAGTTCTTTTTTTCTCTAAGCTTACTATTACTCGTTTTGCAGAAATAATCTACTTCTTTCTTCCGACAGTGCCTTGCAAAGTCAGATTGATGTTGATATTTCCTCTTGATGTTGACATCTACCCTTTCTCTCTCGGTAAACCATTTCTAACTCTTTATCATTTCACCGTGTTTGGATCGTATATGGTTATAAATTGTTGTATTTAAGTAAATGTTGATTTTTATTTCAAATAATTATCTGAAAACAAAAAAACAAAATTAGTCGTCAAGTTTATATGTGAGTAGGCGCACCGCTTGAGAGTTCATTTGTTGTTAGGATTTAGGAAGCCGTCTTTCTGTGTGATTCACACGTTATTGAATTTACTTTTCCTTTGCTATATAAGAATAGGTATCCGACATTCTCTCTCTATTTTTTTTTTTTTGTGAAGAAATTTTGGTTATCGGAAAAAATTGGATTCCTATTTTTAGTTGTGATTTTGCTGATACGCTTCGTGTTGCAGAGAAAACAAAGTTGTGTTGTTTGTTTTGGAGGGTTTGGTAGATAAATCATAGATTGCCTTAATCGGAAACAATAGAGCTCTAGCCCCAGGAGACAATCGCATCCTCATGCTGCACCACAAGGTCATCAGTATAATGCTCCTCATACATCTCAATCGCATGCACCGCCACAAAAGCAGTTAGACTGGGGAAATTCAAAGATTGCATACAACTATAATTCATTAGAGGAGGTATTTTGAACTGTGAACATGTATATTTTTGACAGAGAACCTTAGAATCTGCACTTTTAACCTAATAATATCAGATGACGAATGTTAAATTTCTATTGTGTTGCACATTTGAAATCTTGTTTAATATAGTTTTGTGACGAATGAAAAACTTAGTATGTATCTTTGTTGATTGCCATCTGGAATCCAATGGCAATTTATGTGAATGGTTAACATCTAATTTATGTCTCTAAGTATGTACATAGATTATATAGGCGTTTTGAACATGCCTGTATCATGACATTTTAAATGAAATTATTGGGAGTGAAATCTAAGATTTGTGCACAAAATTCTGATCAAGTTGCCACAGGGTACCTTTCAAATAAAACAAAAAAAAAAACATATAACCAGAAACCGATGTTAAATGTTTAACATCGGTTTTCACCCGATGTGAAAAAGTTACATAATCCACGTCGGTTTTAAGAAAAACCCGACGTGAAAGGTCACGGAATCCACGTCGGTTTAACTAAAAACCGACGTGAAAAGTCACGAAATCCACGTCGGTTTTCCAAAACCGACGTAAACCGTGACTTTTCACGTCGAAAAACGTCGGTTCCAAAACCAACGTTAAAAGTGCAAAAAAACCGACGTGAAAACCCTGTTTTATAGTAGTGCGGGGTTCTCTTTCGTAAAGCTTGAAAAAATGGTAAACTTTTCTCCGCTGAGCGTGAAACGAATCTGCTCAGGGCTGCTATCCGTCCAACCAAACATTGCATCTCTTTGACATTCTTCGAGGGTTGCATGTCCATGATAGCCTTGACTTTTTCTGGATTTGCTTCTATCCCTCATTGTCTGATATATACAGCTTCATATCCTCTGAGTAGAAGAAAACGAGAAATAAAATTAAAAAAAAAAAAAAGAATAATCTATTTTCCAAACAAGAACTAATATGTTTCGTATTTTACCTTCCAGAGCCTTTTTCATCAAGAAAGATTATGACATTAACATCTCGCCTCATGCCTGAAAAAAATTCAAAAAAAATCATGCCATGCATTTAAACACAAAGGTTTACATCTCTTAACAATATGCTAAACCGCTGCTTATTATCCTTTCTGACAGCCTATTAGCATATAATAATCACCAAGTGTTGTCATGCATAAACTAAATTAATACGTGAAACAACATAACTTTCAGTCAAACAAAAGCATTCATAAAAACAAAAAAACATATCAAATAAGCTTGTGAAAAATAATAAACACAAAGGTGATTGCCAACAATTCATTATTCACAAGTAAATAGGTCTCGTTAACTAAAACATAAATCGCAAATAAGTTATGATAGGAAAAATTATATGATTTTCATAATATCTGTTCAAAAACAAACAAAAGATGAAAATTAAAGAAAACCATAAATGTCGTTTAATAAATAAAAGTGAGGAATTTTTTAAAGCATTTTTCTTGGCATACATAATACTTAACTACTCAATCTTGGTAATTAATAAATAGACTAGTTTAATACCCGTGTATTACACGGGATTTATAAAAAACTAAATATTAAAAATATTTGTGAAAATTATAAAATTTAAATTTAAATAAAAAATTAAAAGGATGTGTTCTCAATCCATGACCAATCCATGACCTGTTCAATTTATTAATTATTATAATTATTAATTAATATTCAATTTTAATGTTTAGGTTAAATTCGTTAATAATTAAATTTACATATTTATAAAAATTCAAAAGATGTCACATTTTCAACCCGTCTCTAATCTATATTAAATAATTATTATTACTCATTTCATATTTTCATATTTAGATTAATTTTGTTAATAATTGTATCTACGTATTTTGAAAATTTAAAATGTGTCATACACTCAAGCCTTCTCATATTATGTCATTGTCTAGTAAATATTAATTAATTATTATCATATAATTTTATTTTTTATATTTGGATTGAATTCATTACTAATATTTAGTTACATACTCTAGTTATTGCAAATATATCATAATTTACCTATACAGTATATTTAAAATCTCAAAATAAATCATTTTAACTTTTATTATAAATATAATTTATTTAATTATTTTTATAAATAAGTTTTTTTTTTGTAATTAAAATTATTTCATATGTAGAATATTTGTGAAAATTACAAAATCTTAAATTTTAAATAAAAAACTGAAAGATGTGTTCTCAACCCATGCCCTATTCAATTTCTTAATTATATTTTAATATTTAGGTTAAATCATTAATAATTATATTTACATACTTATAAAAAAATCAAAAGATGTCTTATTTTAACCCGTTTCTAATCTATATTAATTAATTATTATTAAATTATTTTATATTTTTATGTTTAGATTAATTTTGTTAATAATTATAGTTACATACTTTGAAAAATTCAAAACGTGTCATACTTTCAAACCTTCTCGCATTGTACTATTGTCTAATAAATATTAATGAATTATTATTTTATAATTTTATTTTTTATATTTAGATTAAATTTATTATTAATATTTAGTTATATATTTCATTTATTGCAAATATATCATAATTTACCTATACAGAATATTTAAAATTTTAAAAATAAATTATTTCAACTTTTATTATAAATACAATTTATTTGATTATTTTCATAAATAAGTTTTTTTTTTGTAATTAAAACTATTTCATATGTAATTTTATTTTAATTAAAATAATTAATTTAATTTTTTTTCTATTAATTATATATGTCTTATTTATTGTTTCAGCCCAAAAACGGTCAACGGTTGAGAACGCGTAAAACCTTGAACACTTGCCTGATCTGCACCACAAACACAAATCAGAAAGGATCACCGGTGATTTTCCGGTGGAAACCTCTCCAATTCTTAAGTCAGTAAGCGTTTGAGATGTTTTTCACAAAGAAAGCAAGAATGCTCAAGAGAATGACATACCTCTCTCAACTTTGGGGCTGAGATATTTATAGTTTTTTCTAGTGGGGACCCCAGCCGGGATCCCAAAAGCACATGCCGCGAATCACGGGCCGTTACGCAACTAATTCTGACAAGTGGTCCCACTTGTCTCCTTATTAAGAGTACGAAAAACAGGTCTTCCCCGTTTCTTTTCTCTGTATCACCTCAGTGTCAGTACCAGGTTTGGCTCTGATCAAGCATTTTCCGGTAGAGCACTTCTATCAGCTCAGGAGAAAAGGAGAGTTGTACCCATCTTTCCTGGTGTCCTGCTTTCCCAACAGGTCTGGTCAGACCCCCGCTCAGGCCAAGCCGATCTTGTTTTATTCGTACTACTCCAAATCTTCCAAATCAGATCTACCCCAAAATTAGGTTTGACCAGTCTATTGCCCCGTCAACTCCTCCCCCCTACGGGTATTGGGGTAGAATTGTTGTACCCCAGGAGTGTTCGTCATAAATGAGGGCCCACACGTCTATTACTCGTGCTTTGCACGGATCCCAAGAAATCCTCTTGAAGCCTAATTACAGGCGCTGATGGTGCCGATTCATTTCCCAAAGCCATTACTTTATTGTCGCGCCTTTTCAAGTACTGTCACGTTAGCCATACCCTAGAGCGATTGGCGTTCCAGCTCGCCGCCTAGGGTACTGTTCATCTGTCAACATTAAATGTGAGGATCCTTTCAAATCCCGCTTTTATCGATTCTCGTTTTTCGAATTTTATCTTATTTCCTTCTATTCCCGCTGAACTCTCACTTTACATACTCTAAATCCCTCAAGCCTCCTTTCTCTTTCTCTCAGAATTTCTGGTGATCCTCTCCGATTCAAATTTCTCAGTTTGACTTTTCTGGCAATCTTTTACAAACCAAGTACCTCTCTTAACCCCTGATCTCATTTTAATTTCCTTAGAATGGCGTCGTCTTCTAGCGCTCCTCCTCATAATGCTTCCTCGCCGCCGGCTACTCCAACGACGGCGATACAACCTTCCCCTCTTCTAATTGACTCACTCATAGTGGACTCTAATTCTCTATCTATCTCTTCTTCGGCAGCCGCGGCGGTGGCTGCCCTTTCCTCCTCCTCCGGCGGCCTGAAATATCCTCCGYCCGCCGCCAATCACCCCAAAATTGCCTCCATCCTGAGTAAAAGGACGGTGGAGGAAATCCGCCATAAACACAGAATCTCCGATCCTTTTGACGTTTATTGCCCTCCGGCAGGTATATTGGCCTGTCAATCGCCAGCTGGATGGTTAACCTTTTACCAAGACCAGTTTCAGGCAGGCCTACGCCTTCCCGTGCATCTGTTAATGCTGGAAATGGCCAAAATATACCAAATACCCGTTTTTCAATTTACCCCTAACTCATTTCGGATCATGGTCTGTTATAGTCTGGCCATGCGTCACGCTGGTTTGGACCCTTCCACTCATACCTTCTTCCAGCTTTTCCAAGCGAAAAACTCTTTACGGCGAGAAGTTTCGGTGTTAACCACATAGCCGAAAATTAATTTTCTCTCCATCATCGCTTGAAAATATAAAAAACGAGGTATTAATTTATTTTATAAGAATACATAATAATGAAAAATGACGATCGTTAAAATCGCTAACAGAATCTACGTGTATTAGCCACACATTAAACAAACAGAATCTACGTGTATTAGCCACACATTAAACAAACTAAGATTGACATAACAAGTAAATTTATCTCCACAAGTATTAGTCAATATAAGTTTACTTGAACCATACCGTTTATACCTTAACAAATGTTGAAACCCAAAAGAAAATAAAAAAAACACAATGTGGAAAGACATGATCGATCAATCTATGACCCCATTGATTGTATTATTATTTCAACTTCTAAAAGAGTCAAAAGCTTACACATAATATTCTTGTTTTTCAACAATTGTTTAAAAAAATCAACATTGTCAATTTACAAAATAATACAATTACATACAAATCTTATTTCAGAATTTGGAGATAAGAATTAGAAGCTTACTTCTATCAATTGTTGATCCTCTATCATCATGTGATAACCTGTCTAGTCAATAAGGTTAGTTTCATAATAAGATTTAATATGCATTGAACATGCAAGTGAAACATGAACAATTGCAATATATTACTTTTAATTAATACGCTGTTTTGTCTATAATTATAATATAATATAATTTTTTTTAATAACATTTGTTTTAAATATGTTACTAATATTATCAGTAAAAAATTTATGATGTCATATACGATAATATATATAGAGGAAATGGCTATGGTGCCATAGCAGTACCATATACCCCACTCCCTACATTTTCATCCTAATATTTTGATATTTATAACCTAAGACTGATCCAATAGTTTTGATTATGAAAAAAATGGTACCTTTACATATATATTATCCAAAAGTATAAAAGTATAAAAATATTATTTTTATAAAACAAGTAGATTTCAATGAGATATATATATATATATATATATATATAACAGCATTCCTACTTTTATTATCACTTCCGGTACTGGCAGGGGCAATTACCATGTTATTAACTGATCGAAACTCTAATACAACCTTTTTTGATCCTGCTGGAGGGGGAGACCCAATATTATACCTATATGCTGGGACTGTCTGCTTAATGGTACTCCTACTATGTTCATAAGTGATTTTCTACCCCGATCTAGTAAAAATGGGTATATTATCCAAAAGTGTAAGAGTGTAAAAATATTGTTTTTATAAAACAAGTATATATATATATATATGAAGTTTTATGGTTACGTAAAGGTACCATTTTTTTCATAATCAAAACTATTGGATTAGTTTTAGGTTATAAATATCAAAATATTAGGATGAAAATATAGGGAGTGGGGTGTATGGTACTGACCATTAGCCATTTCCTATATATATATTATCGTACATGACATCATAAATTTTTTATTGATAATATTAGTAACATATTTAAAACAAATGTTATTACAAAAAATTATATTATATTATAATTATAGACAAAACAGCGTATTAATTAAGAGGAATATACATTGCAATAGTTTATGTTTCACTTGCATGTTCAAATGCATATTAAATCTTATAATGGAACTAACCTTATTGACTCGACATCTACGGGGTCATCACATGATGATAGAGGATATATATGTAATTGTATTATTTTGTAAATTAACAATGTTGATTTTTTTTAATTTGAAGAACAAGAATATTATGTGTAAGCTTTTGCCTCCCTCTTTTAAAAGTTGAACTAATAATACAATCAATGGGGTCATAGATTGATTCCACATTGTGTTTTTTTTATTTTCTTTTGGGTTTCAACATTTGTTAAGTTTCAAGTAAACTTATATTGATGTGGAGATAAATTTACCTGTTACGTTAATCTTAGTTTGTTTAATGTGTGGCTAACACACGTAGATTCTGTTTGTTTAATGTGTGGCTAATACACGTAGATTCTGTTAGCGATTTTAACGATCGTCATTTTTTATTATTATGTATCGAATACAAATAATTTGATTCTTATAAAATAAATTAATACCTCGTTTTTTATATCTTCAAGCGACAATAGAGAGAAAATCAATTTTCGGCTATGTGGTTAACACCGAAATTTCTCGCCGTAAAGATCCAAGCGTATCCCCTCTAGTCGAGTACACCTTTTGATTGCGACACCAGAAAGATTTTTCGCTAGTAGAATCGTTCCGTTTTTAATCTCCGTTTTTAAACTGATTAAAGAAATAAACAATTAATCCAACAATCAACAATTGATTGAAAATTAATTATTGTAAATGAAAAATTATCAATTAATCATCATCTACAATTGAAAACTTAAATATAAAATTGTTTTGTTTTCTGTTGTTCTTGAAGGATGGACGGTCACAACCCTTTTTAAAAGGGGAGGAATCCTCTATTGGTTTTCTTGAAAATTATAAGCTGCCCCTCTTTACCATCTTTTATATATATATATATATATATATATATATATATATATATATATATTTTGAATTAATTAGGTTAAAATTAAGTCTAATCTTAATTAACTAATTCATCAAATAATAATTAAGAAAAGAATTCTTTTTCATCTTATATAAATATATAAATATATTTATATATATATTGGATTAATTAGGTTAAGATTAGATCTAATCTTAATTAACTAATTCATCAAATAATAATTAAGAAAAGAATTCTTTTTCAAGTCATCCGAAGTATGACTTAATCCCAATAACCTTTTATATAAATATTTATATTTATAGTATATATTTGAAAACTAATTAACTAATTAAGAAAATAATTTTTCCTCAAGTCATCCGTCTCCTTTTAAAACAAAGAGTATGACTTGATCTCAATAACCTTTAATATAAATATTTATATTTATATTATATACAAATATATAATATAAATTAATTTTAAAGTTTTCAATTATTCGAATGGGCTTCTACAAATAGGGCCTACAAGAGAATTAATTAATTAGATTAATTAATATATAAATTTTTTATTTATAAACTTACAAAAAAGTTGTAAGCCTACTGCTTGTGTTGGTCGTGAACCTAAAATGGTCACACATAATTTTGATTGTTGACATTTCAAGATTGATAACTCCAATGGTTGGAATAATTAATTAATTTGTATTAATTAAATGAGATTTTAATTTAATTCAATGGTTAGATTAAATATTTAATTATATATTTGATTATATAATTAAATCTAATTTGATTAAAAATCTCAATTAAAGGAATATATTAAATTAGTCAATTGGATTGATTAATTTAAATTTATTGGATTAATTAATTAGTTGGATTCTAAATCAAAATTAATGTAATTTTCTAGTAGGCCTAATTGTAGAAGCCCCTAAAATAATTGAAAACTTTAAAATAAAATTAATTGATATTATATATTTGTATATAACATAAATATAGATAATTGAGACCAAGTCCTCGTACTCTTTGTTTTAAAAAAAGGGAAGACTTGTGGAAGTTCTCTTTTCCAATTATCTGATTAATTAGTTAATTAACATTAGACCTAATTTTAACCTAATTAATCTAATATATATATATTAGAAAGAAAAAGAAAGGAGTCGTTCCT
Organism: Phtheirospermum japonicum; assembly: GCA_014905375.1. Taxonomy (NCBI): domain Eukaryota; kingdom Viridiplantae; phylum Streptophyta; class Magnoliopsida; order Lamiales; family Orobanchaceae; genus Phtheirospermum; species Phtheirospermum japonicum. Next base: position 123,446 of record BMAC01000496.1, read on the forward strand.
TCTAATAAAAAAGGAGAACAACAGAAAACAAAATTTACTTTTTCTCAATTTTTATTTTGGTTTTCAATTTGTAGATAAAAATTAATTGATAATTCTTAATCTACAATAATTAATCTGCAATCAATTGTTGATAGTTGGATTAATTGTTATTTCTTTAATCAATTTGAAAAGTGTCTATGGACTCGATTAGATGGGATACGATATCTTAATGTAAGCCACTCAGTCGAGATATTAATTTATTTAATTTTATAAAAATCATAATTTGTATTCGATACATAATAATAAAAATGACGATCGTTAAAACAAAATAATTTTATATTTAAGTCTTCAATTATTTTATATTTAAGTCTTCAATTGTAGACGATCGTTAAAACCAAACAATTTTATATTTAAGTCTTCAATTGTAGATGATGATTAATTGATAATTTTCCATCTACAATAATTAATTTTATATTTAAGTCTTCAATTGTAGATTATGATTAATTGATAATTTTACATCTACAATAATTAATTTTCAATCAATTGTTTAATTGTTTATTCATTTAATCAATTTGAATATTCTACTAACGAAAAAATTTTCCGTAAAAGTGGACTCAATTAGAGGGATACTACGGCAAAAAAAATTGAAAATAAAGGCCCTAATTGTAAAAGCCAATTAGAATAATTGAAAATTTTAAAATAAAATTAATTTATTAATTTATATTATATATTTGTATATGTTTTATATAAAAGGTAATTGAGAACCCCGTAGATTTCATTTTAATGATACAAATTTTGATTCTTATAAAAATAAATAAATTAATACCTCTCGATTAATTTTTCAAGGCCGTTCGCCGTAAAGATTCAAACTTATCCCCTATAATCAAGTCCACCTTTTGATTGCAAAGAATGCGAAGAATTGTTCCTTGTTACATTTTCAAATTGATTAAAGGAAAGAGGAGGAATCCTCTTTTGATTTTCTTGAAAATTATATCATATATAAATATATATATTAGATTAATTATGTTAAAATTAAATCTAATTTTAATTAACTAATTAAGAAAATAAGTAATAGAATAATTAAGAAAAAAATTCTTCATCGAGTAATCCTTAATTAACTAATTAAAAAAACACTTAATTAACTAATTAAGAAAACACTGTGAAAGGTATGAGTATTTTTAATCTCTATATCATGATTTTTAACAAAAAAAAATAGAATAGCTTCTCCTTTTAATGTTTGGTTAATACACTATGATAAATTTTAAAGGTAAAGGCTATGGCTCCGGTTGTTATGCTTTTCAGTAATATCTTTAATTATTTTTTAAACTATATTACAACTTGAAGGCAGCAATACTCACACACCAAAGTTGTGGTTAGCGGTAGAGTTATTTAAGAACCATTTTGTGTGCACCATCTATTTTATTTTGTAGACATAAGTCCACACTTACCGCAGTAGTGGCTGTCAGTGATTCGCCGTCGGGCACTCCTTCCTCAGCCTCTGCACATTGCCGGACCGCGAGCTTGACCTTCTTCTTTTGCTTAATCTTCTTCGGCTTGGTGTACGTCTTCTTCACGCCACCACGGAGGCGGAGGACGAGGTGGAGAGTCGATTCCTTCTGGATGTTGTAGTCGGCGAGGGCGCGGCCGTCCTCGATCTGCTTCCCGGCGAAGATGAAGCGCTGCTGGTGCGGTGGGATGCCTTCCTTGTCGGCAGAGTGTGTGTTAAGGGGATCTAGAGTTTGGGTGTGAATTAAATGGGACTGTGAAGAGTTGCGACGCTATTTATATAGACGTTTAGGTTTTGTGGCGTGCATCTGCGTGATATAATGGCCCAATAGTTTGGACCGGCCCGCTACGATCTGGGTTTTTGTCAAGCCCAGTGTGAATTTGTTTGTCAATTAAGACATTGGCGCGGATATACGCCCAAAATGTTTTGGATTATAATAGAGTTTTTAATTTCAAAATAAAAAATTTAAAATATTTCGTATTCTTAACTCGTGTTATGTGCCGATGCTTTTATTACTATTTATTAACTATTATTAGTTATTGTTAAATAAATCTTAAATTTAATATTTAGATTAAATTTGTTAATTACATAAATTAATTCAAAACTTGTCACACGTTCGACCCATGTCTAATTTTTATTAATTAATTATTATTAAATATTTTTATATATTTAATGATGGGATTCGTTTCTATTTTTTACTAATTTCTCTATTTTTTCGAGTTTTTTTTCTATTTTTTATTTAAAATAGAAAACGTCTCCAAAACGATCGACGCCCGACCTCCGTGGTTCCACGACGCCGAGGCGCACCCCTCGCCAAAATCACGACGCTTCGTCGCTTCGCGTTTCCAATCGAAGGAGTTCATCGATCGATCGTATCTTGTTGTTGGTCGAATCCCACGACACGTGTGGATACGCACGTGCTCGTTGGTATTTTTCGATCGAACTTGGGTCAAAACCACCCCACGTGCCTAAGATGATAGGATTGGTTTCATTTTTACGATTTTTCTATTTTTTTCGAATTTATTTAAATTTAAAAAATATCGAGGGAATCTAAATTCCCTCGGTTTCATACCGAGGGATTAGACGTTCCCTCGTTTTTTTTGTTTTTTTTGAATTCTTTTTGAATTTTTTACCGAGGGAAGGCTTAGTCCTCGGTTTTGTGTAATTTTAAAAAAATAAAAATAATAAAATTACGAGGGAATTTTAAAATATACAAATATTTTCAGATTTTTTATAGATACTTTCCCATATTTTGTTTTGATTTGAAATTTTAAATATTTAATTGCATATTTAATATAATTTCAAAAACTTTATAATACAATTTTCTAGATTTTATTTTATATTTTATTTACCTTCTTTTTACATATTTCTTAAAAAATAAAATTTAAAAATATTTTTTCAAGTTTTTTTTAAGATTATATTTTAATAATATTTTTTTCAGCATATTCAAAAAAATCTCAAATTTTATAATATATTTTTTATCATTTTCAAAATTATATTTTATATAATGTTTGATTCTTAAAACAAATTTCTAAATTTTTAATTATTTTTAATTATTTTTTTGCCACATCAGCATTGACTTTGTCAAAATTGGTCTAAGTCAACAATTTTCGCCGGAATTTGAAAGAATCGTGCGAACTTTTTATTTTACGGCGAAATCGGGGTTAAATTGCTATTTCTTTATAAGTTACTGGGTAAATTTGCCACGAAGTATATATAGTGGTATTAAGTTACCACCACCCTAAGTTACAGGGGGTATTTTGCAATTTTGCCTAAATTAAAATAAGATAAATAAAACATCACGGAGACTCGAGAAAAGTAACTAGTCAACAAAGAAAGAAGAGCTAGAAATAAGCTCTCAATCAAAATGTAAAGTGTTATATCTTGACAACATCCATACGATCGTCATTATCTCTCTCCGAATCAAGGAAACAGAACACTTACAAGTTACAATCTAAATGAGTAAACGAAAACAATTTCAGTACAAAACGAATAATAAGACAAGATCAATCATCGTCCGAGTAAAGCAACCCGATCTTTCTGCACCGCTTGCGACAAATTTATGTCAAATAGCTCACATCGAATTGGCATCTCCACCTCATAAAAAGGGTTCTTCAAAACATAATCYGTGTATAACTCGTAAATATGTTTCAGTAGAGACTCCATATGTAGAGTTCCAGGTTCACACACCACAAAGAATTTCGTACCTACGAGAAGAAAAGTGGTTCAAACACAGTTATCTCATTTACAATCTCAACTGAGGAATCATAGACAAACTTTAGAAAATTTAAGGGTCATGCGCTAATTGAGAAAAAGCCGCACACACAAATGTACTGCACATGCAAAACTACAGCCCTCAGATAACATTTTTACCTCAATATTTATTATTTATAAAAAAAAAAAAAATCATGGCAAGCATTCTCACTTCCAAAACCCATCCAATTCATCTATTAAATTCTTGTAAGAAAAAAAAAATAATAAAAAATTACTCCGTCATAACCTTCACCATCAATCAACAAGATTTTGTTTTTTTAATTTATCAAAATATCAGTTCGGATTCACCAGAACTCATCAAGTTTATGAAACTACTAATCCCATCACAAAGGAAACCCCTTATACTATTTGAACAAAAGAAAAATAAAATAAAAATAATAATAAATAACCTCACCAGTGAGAGATTGGAAACAGTGAAGATCGAAAGTATCAGCCTGAAGAAGCTCGATCCCAGAGCACCCAGAAATGGGAGAAAGCTGCTGAGAGATGGCGTGCATCGAGTGGCCACAAGCTCGCTAGTCTCAAACTATCATTTGTATCCATTCTTCCAGCTGAACCATAATCCTACATAATCCTTCTTAAGTTCTTTTTTTTTTTTTTTTTCTCTTTTTAATTCTGAAAGTGCAAACTGTGAAGATTAAAAACATGTATAGAAAAGTTTACCTTATAGAAAATTAGGCCGCCTGATTTGTTGATGATGTAGAGGCTGTAAATAGCTGCCATTGTCTGCTTGTTGCTCTAATGTGAGGAGGTTTACGAGCTCAGCTTAAGATAATGAAACTGCAAACGTGGGGACGATTGTAAGATTAATATAATGAGAGTGACATTTTCTTTTAATCAAATTTGCAGGGTTTTTTTTTTTTAATTATTTATTACTTTTCCAACATTTGTTGTCTACTAATAACATTTCTAAGTTTTAGAAAAATACCAATATGAATCTGTCACAACTCGCAAGAACAATACATAAGAACGGAGGCACAAATACACAGATGTTTGGAAAAATAATATTTTCAGATGTTTGACAGGAAATGGAACAGCATCAAAACAACCTGAAATTGGAGGTTCCATATGTGATATGCAGTAACAAATCCCCAAGTATGAAAAATAAAAAACAATTAATAATAATAAGAAAATAAATAAAAATTAAACTTCACATTATTGATAGGATCAGTGGCACACCGGAGGACGAGGTGGAGAGTCGGTTCCTTCTGGATGTTGTAGTCGGCGAGGGCGCGGCCGTCCTCGATCTGCTTCCCGGCGAAGATGAAGCGCTGCTGGTGCGGGCGGAGAGTGTGTTGAGGGGATCTAGAGTTTGGGTGTGAATAAAATGGGACTGCGAGGAAGTGAAGGGTTGCGGCGTGTAATGGCCCAATAGTTTGGACCGGCCCGCTAAGATCTGGGTTTTTGTGAAGCCCAGTGGGAATTTGTTTGTCAATTACAGTAAGACATTGGCGCGGATATATGCCCAAAATATTTTGGATTATAATAGAGTTTTTAATTTAAAATTAAAAAATTTAAAATATTTCGTATTCTACTCGTGTTATGTACTAATGCTTTATTACTATTTATTATTTATTGTTAAATAAATTTTAAATTTAATATTTAAGATTAAATTCGTTAATAATTTTTTTTACATAAATAAATTCAAAACTTGTCACACGTTCGACCCATGTCTAATTTCTATTAATTAATTAATATTAAATATTGTTATATTTTAATTACATACTTATAAAAATTCAGAAAATGTCATATTCTCAACCTGTGACATATTGTACCGATGTCTAATCAATATTATTAAATATTATTACGAAATTCATATTTCTTATGTTTAGATTGTAATTGTTAATAAATTAGTTATATACTTACATTATTGTAAATAACTCGTACTTTATTTATTTTATATATTTAATTTCTAAAAATAAAAGTATTTTAATTTTTATTATAATCAGAACTTATTTAGATTATTAATAAATAATTAAGTGTTTTTATAATTAATATTATCTTATAAGTAGTTTATCTTTTAAGTAAAATAAATATATTTTTTAATTATATATGAATGATTATATATTTCTATCAGAAGAATAAGAGGAAATATTGAATTAGGAGAAATATAATAAAAGAAAATTATTAAATTAAATAAATATAAAAGAAAAAAATAAGTTAAGAAAATATAATAAATTGGATAGATATTGGAATTCCTATATTTTAGTAAGTTTCCAAACCTCCAAAATTCGGCAAGTAAGCAACCGAACTACCAGAAAATTACATGTCAACTCAAAGCTTTATAAACAGACACGTAAGATAGAAATTTTTTCGTTTAATATACAGGTGGGATTGGGGCAATGTCTTGATAATTATTAGTTAAGAAAATTTCTATTGAAAATGTATTTTAAAAAAAATGATTTTCACAATTTTAATTATATTATTGTATATATTAAATTATTTATGGAAAATAATGATGTCGCATTAATTTTTGTGTCCTAAAAAAATAGACCATGTTATTATTTTAGTTATCGAAGAAATATATATGGAATTCTTTTTTTTTTTTCTAACAATCTAATGCGTTTGTTTTCCATCTATCTTTTAAAATATATAAAAAAAAACTAGTATTGTACCCGTGCGTTGCACGATAATTTTTTATTTTATTTTATCTAAAATAAAAATAATTATTTTAAATAATTAAAATATTTAAATAAGTAATTATATATGTGTATACTTAAGTTTTATATATATATATATATATATATATATATATATATGTGTGTGTCAATCGTAAGAGTTTAAAAATATTGATCGACGATGATGAGAATAAACATGGTAACAAATCTACAAATGTTGTGTACAAGGATATTTTTCAACAAAACTGAAGGACAATCTCTCTCTCATGTTGGACTTTTAGAAGTTAGTTTTCAGTCATGGTCAATTATACGTTGCTATATCAAGGGTGACTAATCGTAAGAGTTTAAAAATATTGATCGACGATGATGAGAATAAACATGGTAACAAATCTACAAATGTTGTGTATAAGGATATTTTTCATAATTTGTAAAGTACATTTCATCTAATAACAGTCCTCTTATGAATCAAGTTATATCATTTTGTATACTATTCGATCTTTAAATAATATTTAGATGATTTATATATAAGGAGCAGTTATGATAA